>CAMRHE010000530.1:600000-1101660 GCA_947044405.1 Leptodactylus fallax
TCAGAGCTCAGAGTCACACCCCCTTGCCTGCTCCTTCCTGACACCACCCACCTGACAGTAGATAACAATAAATAGCACCAAAACTATCAGCACTGATTGCTCAGAAAATGGTTTGGGCTAGAGAGATCCAACTGTGCTGGAATCAGTGGAGCAGCGCCTATTAAATGATACAAAGAGCTGGACTTGGCACAGGTGGTGAAAGGTCCTCTTTAAAAAGATTAAAGGTGACCATACATATTACGCTAAAACTGGTGGAATCTAACTACGAATGATAATTTTAGCCCACTGATGATACACGATCATCACCTGCAAAGAAATTATCAGTGTTTGATAATTCATATAAAATATGTTTCATCTATCAATGATCCTTCCTTATAAGAACATTACCAGAAAGTTTGTCCTTTTCCCGCTGTCACTGAACACACAGGACCAGTTTGAATGACTGCAAAGACCAATATGGCCTAAAATTTGCTTGGCTGCCTCATTAACAGTTGTTCAACTATCAGCCAACGTCTGTGTAATATATATGGCCTCCATTAGACACGACTGTAAGGCTACACTGGACTTGGCTGTAGTGCATAGCAATGGAGATACGTAGATTTGCATAGGAACTGTGGACAGATAATGGGAAAGATACATTTATTTTGTTTCTATTTTGAATTTATTTCAGTATCCTAGGTATTGTCGTTCTAAGCTAAAAAGTTATTTTTCTGTGCTATTCAAAAGCCATATTATTCTGAACTGTTGGTTACTTTATAAACGGTTGTCAGAATTTCTCAATTCTAAGGTGACTACATTTTTTCTCACATCCATTGACTTGTCATGTTTTGGGGAGGGCAGTGTTTGTATAATTTTTTGCATTACATTCTGCAAATTGTAAGTAAATTTGTTATGAATATTAATTTTGCCATCATTTACCACTTACTTTCTGTGTTTTGTTCCCCAGTCCTTAGAGTCAATCCTTCGTCATCCAGCTGACAATAGAACTCAGATCCGTGAGCTTGGTCAGACCTTGATTGATGGAGGGATACTAGATGACATCATCAGTGAGAAGCTGGAGGTGTTCAATGCCCGCTATGAGGAGCTGAGTCATTTAGTAAGCGCAAAAGTTATTACTATCTTGTGTATGCCAGTGGCAATTCAATTTATCCCATTTTCATGCCTTCCCTGAGCTTTGATGTTGTAGAAAGATATATGCATACACATTAATGCACATTGACAGAATTAATAATTATATCACCCACCATTGGGATAGATAAGTGTGTGGAAGTTTTATTAAATAGCTTGTCTGGCAGGCCAGCTGTACCTTGCTGAACATGTTAAAAGAATGAATGTGTCACACAATCACCTTACAGAACAATTTCAGGCAATCTTGAAATTTTCTGATGTGCATTTTGCAGTAAAACCAGCAACTAAATTCCAGGTTTTGAATTACCGCCAATCCATGGAAGGATTTGCCTCATTTAATGCGGTTTCAGTACAGATTTTGCTGCTTAAACCACTGCATGACAACAATGGGAGTCAGCAGCAAGTGTTTTATCATGATAATTCCAGAGCGGAAACGTGATAATACCTTTTTAGGAAGTAAATAAAGAAGACATTTGTGAACGGCTAGCGGTTTTATGAGGAAGAGTAACAATAACTATGGATGAATTGATTTTGAAGAAAGACAGGAACACTACCCACCCAAATGCCTAGTGTGGAGCCATAGCAATTTTTTGGTATTGTTCTTGGAGTGGGCCAGACCTTAAAATTCCACTGCAATGGATTTTGATGTCTCGGCAGTGCACATCTCTCCTACACAAAATGTGGCCCAGAAGGATGGATTGACAATTGTGGTTTGAAAGGATTTGAAGTCTTCTCCAACTCAAAACCCCTCTATCCGAAAAAATCAACTGGCTTTCTAATAAAATACCATTTCCCGAACTCTATAATGCTCAATATTTAGCTCAATAGACATGAATACTTAGTGTCATGGTCAACAATCAAAATCTTGTGATATAGGCTTTTAGCAGAGTCCAAATTCCTTCCAGATCCCAATTCCATCAAGCCATAAACAGGAAGCAGGTTGTTGGTGCCTTGTTTCAGGAATGTAGCCAGTATTATGTTATGAGAGCACTGCTATGGCTATATTGACCAGTACTGGTAAGCACACTTTAATAGAATAGGTTCACTTGGTGCACAAGCATGAGAGCGAAATGTGTCAGGGATGTATTCGAAGCTGTGCTGACAGGTGGATCGCATGGTTTTAAAATTGATGGCAGCTAAAAGCACTTTCATTGTTAAACTGTTGTTTAGCTACATAACCTTGTGGCCCTTAGAGGGATTATTCTATTAAAGACACTTATCCTCTATCCACATGATAGGGGATAAGTGTCACATTGCTGGAGGTCCGGCCATGGGGTCCACATCAATCAGGAGAACAGGGGACTAAAAGCCCCCCAGACCTCCTCAATGTGAATGAATCGCCAGTGCACTTGTATGATCGGCGCTCCATTCACTGTTATGGGGCTTCTGGAGATTACAGTCCTGACAGCTCCATAGCACTTAGTAGAATGCTGGTCACACACGCACACTGGTGCTTCATTGACATGGAGGAGGCATGAGGGACTTTCAGCCCCCAGTTCATCTGATCACTGGGGGGACCTGGTGGTTGGACCCAAACAGCGTGACACTTATCGCTATCCTTTGGATAGGGAATAGGTGTCTTTAATGGGACAAACCCTTCAACATCAACAGCTGCTGTCAATTTGAAAACCATGTTGATTTATACAGTGGTGCAGTTTTGGCCACAGCAGATCAGCAATGTGTGAACTGAGCCTTAGGGATAGACTTTATATTAATGCAAGTTTCTTATTTATTATAATAAATTTATCACAATGTTGATAAGTGCTGCCACTTAACTAGAAATGAGGGGAGACAGTCAGTATGTTTTGTTATGTGTTAAATTTTAATCTACATATTATTGACTTACTTGTTACAATATCCACACTAATCTCTGATGTTTAGAATATTGGACTTTAGTTAGTTGGCTATCAGCCAGGGCTATATTCTAGGACACTTTTCCCTTTTAGTCATAAAAGTCCTTAGTCCTTCTTTAATGCTTGCGCTATCTTGTATATCTACACAATTCGCAGGAAGGCAGTCGGTAGGCTTTCCTAGAGAACAGCACACACCGGCAGTGAGGTGGAGTTCTGCTATAGGGAAGGTGACTTTGAAAGTTGGGATTATGAAGCGGAATCACAATTCTAAGGATCTTATTTCTTCTCAGGCTGTGAACCGGCAAATTTCTTTGGAGCAGCACCTGCAGACCCTGCGTGAGAGTGATCATATGTTACAAGTACTGCAGGCATCCCTAGAAGAGCTGGATAAGCAACTAACCACATACTTGACCGACAGAGTGGATGCCTTGCGATTACCTCAGGAGGCTCAGGTATCTCAGCAATGTCTTTCATGTGTGTGGGAGCTGCCTCACCTCCTCTCTTCATATGCAACCCAATCTCTTATTTAGGTTTTAGTATTGTTGTGTCTGGGAGGAGAAGATGTGTTCTTGAGGAGAAGAAGTGTTCTTGAGGGACTTTTTACTCTGAAACTGGAGTGGACATGCATCTTTTCTTTAACAATGAATGTAGTACTTGCATCTTGTGTCTTATATACAAGGTCTCATATACTTCAACAAACCAACTGATAAGGATTTATTTTACATTTCTAAATTTAGTAGAGAGACTAAGAAATAAGTTTGCAAGATAAAGTGAAAATAAACTCCTGCTGCCACCTACTGGATTACTTCTGAATGTACTTGCTTATTTAGTCATATGACTTTAAGTAGCCGAAATAAAGTTCACAAAAGAAATCTTAAATTGGTAAATCTGATACAAAGTAAACCAACTGCAAACATTTGCACAAATATTATTATAGTGAGGCAAGTTTGGAAGTTGAAAACCCTGTTCACATTTTGCATGATGGTGCAGCTTGTTCCTGCATCTTATTTATTTATTCTTAAATCACAGGCATATATTGAGGCCGCATGCAGAAGAAGTATTAGTGGAAGATAAAGAGAACTTTGTTGCCACTCCTGACTTGTCTCTTTAGTAAATACCTCACAAATAACAATTCTGAAGCACATTTTCTATTAACTCTACTCTGTGCCTAGAAATGTATGACTAAACTGACAACTGGGTGTTACCATTCCCCTTGTCATAGGGATGTGTCTATACACAGTCTGCCAATGTAAACACTGTTTGGACAATGTCAGACTTTGCAATGACACATCCCCACCTGGTAACACAGAGGGAATAATAGAGGATGACCCAACACAGAATTGTAAGAAAAGATTGTATGAGGCACCACCTCAAATGCTGAGGCTCCGAGTGTGTTAGCAGAGATAGACTGGCAGTCGTGGCCAAGGTACACCTGATTTAAATCTCTCCATTCTACACTCAACCAAGGCAACAGGTCTTCTTTCCTCTTTTTTTGGACCATTTCCAGCTTTGGCTGGAACTAGTCCGTATTACAACCAGTGCCTTAAAGGTTGTCTTTCACTTCCAGCTACATGCTTGCGTTAATCCATAAGGGTTCCATTGGCTACACCCTATTAGGAAACATCTAATATGTGTACATATAGAAATACAGAAAGGTAATTTGGAAGTGACACGTCCTATGCCCATGGAGACCATAACCAAGGGGATCCAGATGAATTGACTGCAAGCTGTGACTAGGAGTCTGGGTAGTAGGGAACACCTTAATAGTCGCCCTCCACTTCACTATAAATACATAATACATAGTTAAAATACCTGGTGCCCTCACTGGTTACCAACGTCTCAGATATCTGTATGCACACTTCTTTGGTAGTCTTAGACTCTCTACCCAGCACTTCAATGAACCATCCTAAAGTTGAGTGGGGTTTCACAAAATTCTATAGCAAAATGTCCATAAAGTAGTCATAGAAGCTGGTGGACATTTTACAGAAATGAAGAAGGATCGGGCAATTGAAGGAACCTCACGAAAGATTAAAAAGCTGGGCAACGGGTATATTAACTGTGAATTGTGAGATTTTTATTGTGAGGGTTATGTATTTTAGGTTTGGATAGAAACCTTCATTCACATCTTATGAAAGTGTATTGCTGTCAAAAGTCCATAATGTTAGATTCTCACAAGACTCACAACGTCACAGGCAGTATGTTATCATATATAGGAATAACCATCGGAAATGATTCTGTTGTAGAAAATCCAAGCTGATATCAATAGCCATGAAGCAACACTGGAAGAATTGAAGAAGACTGGCCGTCCTGCTGTACAGTCAGCTCCAGAGGTGAAATCCCCGCGAGGAGGATCCCAGCTGGATGTATTACAGGTAAATATGATCTGAGCTGTGTTCACAGATGTAGACTGATATACGCAAGAAGAAATGAACATTGATGGCCGCCACATAGAGTCTCTCAGGATTCATGACCTGCTGCCACATAACTGAAGGATATATCATTGTTCATTTGATGCCTCATATCAATAAGGACACCCAGCAACAGTCATATATATATAGTAGTAACATTAGTATTTAGTTTCGGACCACATGGCAATGTCTGTAATGTGCAGAATAGCAGGCTGTTGTAGTATAGGTAGTATGTGACGCTGTGGCAGTCATATATCAGTTGTTGGAATATTTTCGTTTGTCCCATCTGTAATGCCATCAAGCATTGACTCAGGACTTTAGAGCCTTTGTGTTATAGTCACATTGTATCTCACCTGTTCACAGATAGAGGCTACAACAAAGTGTGCTTGTCGTGTGACACCAGATCCCACCTTCACAGGTTCTGACCGTTCATAAATTCACAGACAGTCTAAAAATAGGTGCCTGCGATGTTTGTTGTGACTGTAGGTTATTGTGATTGTATCGATCATCAGCAATAATTCTTGGCAATTTTGTTCTTGCAAAATCCAACAGGTGAATAGACTAAAATATAACTTGTAATATATTCAGCTAAAAAACAGATCATATCTATAATAATAATAATAATAATAATAATAAAAAAAAAGGTGCAGTGTCACCTAAGCAAACTAATATGACGTTTTCACTTTGAGACTTCCCAAATATATATAACCAGAGGTCTTACTGTGTCAGAAGAGGTCAGTAGGATATACAGAGGTCCAGTGATCCAAATTTCAAGTATAATGAGAACAGAAGTCAGGACCCAACCCACTGTGAGGAAAAGATGTAGGGGACTGTTACTTACCCTAATATCACCATAAAAGGAGGGGCTAACAAAATCCTCAATTTCCTAACAAGAGCCTCAGCTGGAGCCGAGACCGGAACCTGACCCTGTACTAAAACTGGACTCAGTTAAAGGGGTTGTCCAGGAATTACAGATTTCTACCAGGAGGCTGGGGAAGGTGAAAAATAAAAAAAAACCATACTTATCTGTCCTCGGTGCTCTCTGCTGCCCAAACCCCCCGCTCCTCCCTCCCGTGGCTCAGAGGGGCTTGTTCCAGTGGAGTTGCTGCCGCACGTGACCGCTTTTTTATAGATTTGATCTGTTTTTTAACTGAACATATTAAAAGTTATGTTTTAGTCTATTCACCTGTTGGATTTTGTGAGTTATGTTTTGAGTAGGTGATATTCAAACTCTGTGGTTTTTGTTTTGCAATTTTGTCCTTGGTAACATTCAGATGTTTAGATATGTATTATTTCATTTTTGGTTTCCTAATTCATCTATAAAAATTTGGCTGCACCTGATTTTTGGCCAAATTCAGCTACTTCTAGCATTGCACAGAGCTCCACCATAGTCTTAAAGGTGTAAAGTATTATAAACTAAAGGTTAATTACCCGATGACCCCTTGGAAATACCTGGAGTAAACCATGTATCGGGATCATCACCTCTGAGTACTGAGTCTTACATTACAACCTGGTTGGTAATATGTGGTTTGATCCCCAAAGTGGGGTTTTATGTACAGTATTACACAGTGTTGGAGTTTTTTGTATGTTTATTCATCTCTTCTCTTTTGTGTTATATTCTGCTTTAGTATACGTGGCATTAATGAAATGGTTACTATATATTGTATATTTTAGGTGTTGATTCCTCTTTGCAATACATTTTGTGTAACCCAGACCACCACCCTGGTGTTTGTATTTAGCTTATTTTATGGGTAAGGGGGCATTCACACTACCGTTGGTGACCGTCAGTAGTGTCCGTTGCTATTGTCCGTTACAAGATTTTAGCATCGGACACTAGCTGAACCATCAGAAATCCGTTAAAATTTCCATTGATTGCAATGGGTTTTTATATTGTGTCCATTAGTGTCCATTAGTGTCCGTTTGTGTCCATTTACATCCAATCCGTCAGAAGTCCATTTTTTTTTCCGCAGACAAAAAATACTACATGCATCCGTTTGGGAAAACGGATTCTTGACGACCAGCAAGTGTCTGTTATTTTTTTAACATTGAAGTCTATGGGTAACGGACTTATAACGGACAGTAACTGATAGCCATCAGTTACTGTCCGTTATTTTATGTCCGTATTTTTTTTTCTGCGCATGCTCAGAAAGCAGAAACAAAAAAAAAATGGACAGTGTTAAATAACAGACACTAACTGATGCTAACTGATGCTAATGTGTCCGTTTTTTAATTTTATTTTTTCATTGGATCAGTTAAAAACAGACACATTAACATCAGTTAGTGTCCGTTAATGTCTGTTATGATAGGTGTCCATTTTTTTTTTTTTAACGGACACCTTCATAACGGAATCCAACGGTAGTGTGAACCCTGCCTTATAAGGTTGTAATGGCTAGGATCACTTAAAGATATTGATTATTTAACTCTACAGTTTTTGTGTATGATTTTCTCTATATTTTTTGTGTACTGTGGGGTGTATGGTGAATACTAGACTTTTGAGAAATTGTTTTTTGTAGGTATTAGTTTTTTCCTGGCTAAAAATATTGATGACCTATCCTAAGAATAGATCATCAATATCAGATCAGTCTGACTCCAGACTCCCCAACAATCTGCTGTTCTCCACAGCTGATATACATAGAATTGAGCAGGATGCATGGCGCCATTCTCTGTGTAGTGTTCAGATCAGGTTACTGCAGATCATCTCCCATTTACTTGAATAGTAGCTAAGCTGCAGTGACTTGGTTCAGCCACTACACAGAGAATGGAGCTGTGATTGTGTATACTGTGTACTGCCTTAGGATATGTCATCAATAAGTTTGGCTGAGAAAACCCTTTTTAATTGCAGACTTTCTAATATGATCTCCACAGATCTGTCACAGTAGGATTTCTACTTACTAAGGGTTGGTTCAGACTTGCGCCTGGTGTCTGTCCGCCGTGAATCCGACCTAAATATCAGAAAAAAGGATTGGGAAAGGTTTGAAAACGCTTTGTTTAAAAACCCATTCACTTCAATGGGTTTTTAAAGCAATCCAAAGATGTCCGATTGCAGCCTCTGCGCTGTGAAGCCGCTTTTTTTGGTCGGACACAAAGTCCTGCATGTCCGACTTTGTTTCCGACCAAAAAAAGCGGCTTCGCGGCACAGAAGCTGCAATCGGACATTTTCGGATTGCTTTAAAAACCCATTAAAGTGAATGGGTTTTTAAACAAACCGTTTGCAAACCTTTCCCTATCCTTTTTTTCTGATATTTAGGTCAGATTCACGGCGGACGGACACCAGGCGCAAGTGTGAACCAACCTTTAGTTGAATTTGCTTGGATTGAGAATTAGTTTGTTTATATTCTGTACACTATAACTTTATGTGAAGACAGTTAAACAAGTCATCTTACCTTACAATCTTGGTATACATGCATTTCAGCACCCTAAAAATAATTTTAAAAGATTAGAAAGTAATGTTTGTGGTTTTTTTTTTTTGTTTTTTGTAGTAGCTATTTATTTTTTTATATTTTATACAAAATTTCCCTGGGGCATTCATATTCGAGGCACTTGATACCTTCTTGTATGGTCTATATAATAGATTTCTTTATGGCAGCTGCAATGAATGGGAGTCTACTTAGAACTGTAATGTAAAGACATAACATTTTTTGATGGTATACTCCTTTTCTCCAGAGGAAGCTGCGCGAGGTCTCTACAAAGTTCCAGCTGTTCCAGAAGCCTGCAAACTTTGAGCAGAGGATGCTGGACTGCAAGCGTGTCTTAGATGGAGTGAAAGCAGAGCTTGGTGTTCTCACTTTTAAGGATACCGACCCAGATGTCATACAGAAGCACTTGGATGGGTGCATGGTAATTTATTTTCCTGAAGTTATCCATGTGGTTTTTGTAAGTGCTGCAAATCACTTAATAGTCGCCATATACTGTATATGAGAAATGCTTTTGTGCAGACTGGGGCAGGAGTTAATGTGCTAGTATACCTTCTACCAACTGACCAAAACTTATTATAGGTCTTAAGATCAGAAACTTCTCTTTCAGAAATTGTACAAGACCCTTAGTGAAGTGAAGCTGGAAGTCGAAACTGTAATAAAGACAGGACGGCAAATTGTTCAGAAGCAACAGACTGATAACCCAAAGCTAATGGATGAGCAGCTAACAGCTTTAAAGCTTCTATATAATGATCTTGGTGCTCAGGTAAGGCTATTTCCTCCCTTGTAAGTATCCTTAGATATATGTATGTATAAAATACAGTGGCCCTCAAGTTACAATGGACTCAGGATACTATTTACTTAACTGGGCGTTCCCGTATATTAGCATTGTATTAGTATTAAGTGCATGCATTGACTGGCTGTCTTGTAGCGCCTCTTTACAGTATAGTGCAGTACTACATGAGGTTGCCAGCCTTGTATGCCTTAGATGACATATCACTATTTCTTAACATGTTTTATGCCTGAAATTCCTGATTGTTCATTATGAACGCCAAGCAGAACATGCAAGTCACATATAGGTTGTACCCGTCTTAGTAAACCAGAAGAACTGGTTTTCAGAGCTTATGGAACTGGATCCAAATCTTAAAGGGAGTCTGTCAGCAGAACCCAGTATATCACCTGAATCAAACAGCAATTTTGCCTTGTGAATCAGTGTCTCCATTGCCGAGATATAACTGTATTAGTCAATATACAATTGAGCTCTTTGGAGCAAGGGGGGTATTGTCATTGCTCAGAAGAACAGTTTCTTCATTGCTCCAAAGAGCTCATTTGCATATTGACAAAAACAGAAATATCTCAGCCATGGAGGCACGGATTCACAAAGGGAAAGCACCATGTGATTGACCAGGGATAATATGCTGGGTTCTAGTGACACACTCCCTTTAGCAATTCTGTATTTTACATGGGGTTTTATCATTGCAGCAGATTCTTTTTCCCTGTTGAGGATATCTGTGAAATTGGCTACCTGGGAAGCTGGCTGTCAGTCCCGAACAATAACATTAAGCACGTCTTGCATTTTTAATTTCTTAATAACACAGTTGTGATGTGACAGTAGGAGTCACTGGCAGGAGAGATATTATCTTCTTGATGCCCAAGTCTTTCTTTGCAGCTTATTTTGTCGCTTTTATCTTTCTTAATTGGTCTCCCCTTTCGGTTCCAAGTTAAATGTTAGCTTTCAGGTACATGAACTGAGAAAATGACTACGGTACTTCAGATTTAATGATCCTGAAATGACCATTTCCTACAATCCTCACTTTGGACATTGAAGACGTTAGCTTGAGGCAGTATTTCTGATACAATTAAGTCGCCGCGTCGCCTGTGTATTCTCAGTATGCCTACGTTTTCTATTCGAAAATTGCAAAAACCTTTTGTGCGAAATTTGAATTGAAAGTGAACGGCTCATTGACGGACACAGTCAGTCTCTGAAAAACACTTGTAGAAGTTTTGCCTTCCGATCCATGGTGCCTGTCATTTTATTGGCATGGTTTTGCTTTTCTGACAGATAAATGGATTTTGTCTGTTGGTGCAGAAAATATAACAGAGGAAATAGGCATCGCCTTAATGAGTAATCTAAGTAATCTTATATAAAACTAGGAATATAATCTGTGACTATTCGCTATACTTCTGATCTCTGTCCTTTGTAGGTAACAGAAGGGAAGCAAGACTTGGAACGTGCTATTATGTTATCTGTGAAGCTGAGGAAAGAATCAACCTCCTTGTCTGAATGGCTTTCTGCCACCGAGTCTGAGCTCATTCTGAAATCTACCACAGAAAATGTTTGCACTGACCTGGATGTTGAAATTGCCTGGGCCAAAGTGAGTACACCCTCTTTTATATCATATATAAAGTAGATCTCATTCTATCTTTCTGCTGTGTTTCAGAGCTGACGATCAAGTTTATTGATATATCACAGATGTTATTACCCCTCCCAACACACATTCACTAAAATGGGGGTCCTGAGTACCCCATTCCTCCTCACTGTAGTCATGTGTGTGAGTTTGGAGCAATGCTCATTCTTAGAAGGTAGCCTGCTATAGCACTTGACTGTTTTCTTCAGCTCCGTGACCATTTCTCCATTCAAACTCCTTATTGTAGTCATTCAGCAAGCTGCAATGGAGGGCTCAGGAACCTTATTTTAGTGATCATGGAGAGTCCCCCCAGCATTCAGATTTTTAGCACCTATCTTGTGGATAGGTAATACATGTCCTTAGTGGGACAGCTCCTTTAAAGGGGTATTCCACTCTCCAGGATCATATTTAAACTTGTAGTTTAAGCTATCTGAAGTGTTTTACCCAGTACACTACGTTATCTATCCTTCTCTGTTTGCCACATACTGAAGATATTGGTCTAGATTTATTGAGTCTGCGCCACATTTCTGGCATAGAAAAGTTACAAACCTTGGGTTTCTGATTTCTCAACTGGCGTTTTTGCATAATATTTAATAATATACGTCAGTTTACTGCCACAAATGATCAATGATTTATACACCAGCTACAGCCTGGCGTAGATTTCATCACAGGTGCATGGCCTGGTGGAGGAGCCGCCTCATTTATGAAGAGGCATGTGTCTCCTCATAAATGAGGTGGCTGTTCTGCTGGAGCAGGGGATAGGAAAACTGGTGTTGGATATGCCAGTCTTCATAAATATCCCCCTATGTCTCTTCATTGGTTACAGTTTGTTGCCTGAGTTTTTGACCACCTCTGCTTTCTAGCAGCACTGGCTGGGCTGGTGATGTCCCTGTTCCCGACCACTTCTCTTCTGTTCACTGTCAGCTCTTCAAAATACATTTAGCTGCTGAGCCATGATATGGATTAGAACAGCACCATGATCAGGAACTCTGTTATCTCTATATGTAAATCCTGAGATAACAGTTTGCACTTTAGTGTAGGGAGCATGCTGCTGGCCTGAAGCTCCCATCACACAGACTGTTTGCTCTAAGGATGCAGAAAATGAAGCTTTTTTGTTGCAGATTTTGCTGCGTTTTTTTGAGCCAAAGCCAAGAATATCTACAAAAGGAATGAGAAATATATAGGAAGTGCTTATACTTCTCCCTTCTACTCAATGCACTTCCGACTTTCCATGGCTCTTTAATAAATAACCCTCAAGTAACAGAGAAGTAGACATGTAGTTGCCTAATATGTATTTTCATGACACTCTTAAGGAAGAATTCAGGCAGAATTTTTTTTTGTTCCCATACAGTTGTCCATACTGTATTCTCCAGAAATGGAATTCAGCAATGTAAAATGTCCTTCCTAAAAGTAAGATAAAAAGCATATTTGTGTATAAGCATATAATGAAGACATACTCCAACATCCGCAGTTTCCAAAATCACCTTTTGAGGACTAAGTGTACAAATTAGAAGATGGAGCACTAGACATACTCAGTACCTATTCGGAGGCCACTACACACATTGTTGCATACGTCCCAATCTTCAAAGAATGTCAGAGGAACAACTCCTGCCTGGTGTACTATGTTTTTGTGTCTGTCTAAAAAAAAAAAAAAAAAAAATTACAAAAATGTATGTTTTTTTTTAACATTGATCTCTATTTATACAGATTTTTGTATCCTTTTTTGCACCTGTTTAACTGAGCTGTAAAAAGTTAAAAGTTAAACTGAGATGTAAAAAATGTGATCTGAATGAAGCTTAACAATGCCCTATTCTTTTCCATACATGCCTAATCGCATGTATGTCACAACATGGTAATAGTGCCGTATAACTGCATGCTACACATCAGCACCATACTGGTGTACTGATCTATAAATGATGTTCCAGCAGGAGGTGATTCAGGTGAATGAAGGGTGAATGGTGAATCATGAAGTTGATATCGCCCTGTTTCCCTATTGTGTCCTGCCCAAAATTTGGGGACTGTCCTGTTGACTTTAGGATGGTTGAAAGGCCTACTTTTTTGTGTTGAAGCCTTTTGCTATTGCCACTCCTGTCTTGGCATTGGTACTACCAAGTCATTAGCTGGCTTAAATATGGACAGGAGAGAAGATTTTTTGCTTTTTACCTTGTAGCTAAAAATTTTAAAAGAAAAGTTTGTAGTTGACATTTTTCAATACATATTGTACAGTTATTCAATTCCCACAAGTCTTCATCTACCTCAGCAGCAGACTCTAATACATTTACATATATATCGCAGGTATGTGTACATCGAGTTCCTTGTCTCTGATAAAGCTTGATGTACTATTGTATTTATATATTTAGTTGGTTTGTTCAGCATGCTCATAACCAAGTGTAAGAGCAAAAATGGATGAGCTACATCACCTCCCCCCTCCAAAACATTTCCTTTCATGCAGCTGTCCTTCGTGTCAAAGGAGTTATGTGGGAATATAAAATTAGCTTTCTAGAGTGAAGTGGGGGACGGAAATCTAATTTCTTAGCTTTCCCTGCTGCTCCACCAGCTTCCTATGATGTCACCAACTCTGCTCTACTCTGGATGAAGGTCCATAGAGTAGATAGAAGTCAGTCATGTGACCGAGAGTCAGAGTGTCAGTTGGGAAGGCTGAAGAATGAGACTTCTGAACCCCCTACTGCGCTCTGCAAAGCTAATCATCAGGACACTGGGGGCCATAACCTATACAGCCTTATATAAGATAGACAGAAGGACTAAATTACATTGATACAGGTTATTTCTTCCTCTGATGCTGGTAACATGGTGGGACACACTCAGTGACAGCAATTTAAATACATATGCTGTTTGGGTCTGCAAGGACTAGACTCAGACTGTATACAGACCTATTGTGACTGAATGGAGCCATACCTTCTTCGTTTTTTTCATGTGGACCCACAGTCTGCGTGAAACAACTTGCCATGTGTCCATATTCCTGATCAGAATATAGCTTGACAATGTACAGGCTGAGATTTCCTTACACTGACAACACTTGGAAAAACCCCTTGTAGTAGAATGGGCACTGCAATGACGTACTGAGTCTTACATTGCTTTGCGTGTGACGCCTGAATTCTCACTTTGTTGTGAGATAAACTCTTCATCTTCAGGAATTAATGTTACATCAGCAGTAATTGGGCAGAGATTTCTTTCTGAATTATGAGTACACAGCAAAAACAAATTGTGCCTGACTTATTAAATGACTTAATTACAAGTCACTTGTGGCTTAGCTGCACCAGGATGCAAATGACTCTCGGATAATGAATCTTTAATCGCTTCAAATTGCAAATTGCACGCTGCATAAATTCCAGTGATGGGTATTTACCGGAGACGTCGGGATTCATGTTTGCCTTTATACTTTAAACTTTGTTGATTAGCTAATTTCTGATATTTTTAGAAATATTTGTTTGATCAACTTCTTAAATTACACTTTGAAGACATTTTTGAATTAACTTACAACTATCCCATCCTTTACAAGGTAGCACAAACAAAAGCTGCTAATTCACAATGAAGACTTCATGGTGCTATATTTGATATGTAGCTTATAAGTATAGGATGTTAAACAGAGAAACTTTCTGACCTACTTAAAGGATTAGCCTCATCTCAGCAAGTCATATGGGCAATACAGGGCACAAAGTCCCAACCATCAGGCCAGGACTGTTCTATGTGTTTTTTTGTTCCTTATAGAAGTAAATAGAAGTTATGGAAAAAGAGAAGCACAACCAGCGATTGTTCATAACATGGGAGTTATGGAAACTGAGTTGCTGGATAAAATAAATAAAAAATGGTAACTTATCAAAATGCAGTGTTGGACTGGCCCTTCAGAGTGCCAGAGGATCCTCCCATGGGCCCCAAGCTCTAACACAATAATGGTCCAGCAGACATAACCCAAAATTGAAGGATACTATGGTCTATTTCTTAGGAGTTTTTGGAGGACAGACACAGAATCATTTTATCTAGTGGGCCCAAGGAACCTCAGTCTGTCACTTCCTAAATGTGGCCCATTCCATTGCTATCGCTCCCATCCCCACCATTTTAGGTACGCTCTGGACCAGAAGTGATGTCATTCTGTTCATTGTTGCATTCCTGCTGTAATGGTCTGTATTGGATGTCATCACTTTTGTTCCAGCAGGGATGGAAGTGATCTAGCTGAAACAGGGCACATTCAGGTGGTGAGTAACATTTTTTCTTTAGTTTATCCAGATCCCTGCCTTCTGCCTATTATTTCTTTTAAATAAACCAGATAACCCCACCAAGTAGAAATTCCATAGTGCCATACATCTTTGGATTGCTGCTGTTTTTTTTTTTTTTTATATTCCACCACCCATTCAGAAATTATAACTAGAATGTTATACGTAAATTATCGTTTATTCATCAAGTGGACAGTAACCTTTTGTTTTTCTCAGAGAAGGGTGAGAATACGAGCTTAGATTCTAGTGCCCGTATCTTTTAAACAGGTGGACAAACTTGATAAAGGGGCACAGCAGGAACCAGTGATTTACATCATGTAGCATTTTGTACTTGATGACAGGTCCTCTTTAAACACTTTCTGCCAGGTTACCCTACAGATTGCAGTGGCACACCCTGTAACTAACAATAGCGAACCCCTCTAATAAAGAGTGATTGTATAAAGAGGATATCCCCATTCATGTACAGATATTATATACTGGTACAATGTGATATACTATGAAATAAAATTAAATTCTCTCTCTCACACACACACACACACTCTCTCTATGTATATACAATATATGTAGACTCAAAGCACATCAGTCCTATTACTAAATGGTGGAACTGAAGGGTTTCCTGTATTGTTAAGCAATGTGTGAGAAAAATAGAGAGTTTCAAAGCTTTCTTGGCGTGCTCTGAATACTGTGGCCTGCTCTTTTTGTAGAATGTGCTGAAGGAGTTGGAGAGGAGGAAAGCTGACCTGAACAGCGTAACTGAGAGCAGTGCGGCTCTGCAGTGCTTGGTGGAGGGAAGTGAAAACATCCTGGAGGAGAAGCTCTGTGTCCTTAATGCTGGCTGGAGCCGAGTCCGCACCTGGACAGAGGATTGGTGCAATACCTTACTGGTGAGTACTCTACAACCTGTACAACTAAAGCTCCGTCCCATTTTACATATCCTCTAAGTTGCGTTTCTGTGAGATTGTTTTTGCTGTTGGTAATGTCTTTAGTCCAGAATTGTTGTATATACAGTTTCCCCTCTGAATAAAACAGTAGTCAGGACATGGTTTATATATGTCCATATTGTCAAAGTAGAGAAGCAAATGATAATTCCTAAGTCATAAGCCAAGCTGTCCTTAGGCTTGACATAACTTTCATTAGCTGTTAGGCTGATACTTGTTCTGCCATTATCTGTTTCTGATGAACTCCACATACATATACATGCTCAGTTTGGCCGAGTGTGCACATGTTTTCATTGTGGAAAGGGTAATAAACTGGTACAGGCAGGTTTATGCTATTGGTAGTATTGTTAGTTTTGTAGGGACAACCTGATTACCTTATGTTTATGGAAGCGGGAGTGAATTCAACATGCAATAGCCTTTTTTCTTCCTGAACCTATAGTGAACAAAGGTCAGCCAAATATGTATTACATATCATATGGTAAGCTGTAAGTGAATTGAAGTGGCTGATATTGCCCTGGATAAGATGTACACTATAGGATCTCATTTGCTTCAAATGATTTTTTGAGACTGGCAAGATAAATCCCCTTCAAGCCATCTCAGGGGTTTAGCTTTATAGGCCAGCGCTCCTGAGTTTGATGTCCATAAAGGCTCTGCACAGATGGGCAGCTCTTTATTGCCGTCTATGCGGTGTTCTTATTTCAGAATGGGTGGGCCAAAATTGGTGGGGAATGTTGTCCATACACTTTCTATAGCTATCAATCAATTGCTCATTTGGATAACAGCAATTCTTCCCAGCTCACCCAACTCAATGAGGAGGGAGAAAAAAATTTGCTACAAGAAACCTTTGCTAGTGTCTTGGGATCTAATATATTAAAATTGGGAGCTTTAACAGACTGTATGGGAACCAAATAAAAAAGCTAAATTACTTTTTTTTTTTCAATTTAATTCAAATAAGAACTAAAAAACTTAAAAATCTCACTGTGTCAGAAGTGCATTTACCTAGTTTATCAGGTCTAAATTTTGATCCCGAATCATGATATGCAGTAACACGGGATAGTCCTTTGTAAATCATATCAGCCCCGATAGGCCCAAAGGGTCTTCTCCATCTTATTCTGATTTCTCCTTAGCAGTAACTCCTGAGCACTGTGAAAGTGACTGAATGTATGTACTTCAGCCATAAAAGGTGTGTCTGGACAGATTTTGGTGATAATAGCAGAGAATTTATTTGGTCCTTTATTTACACGTTTTTTAAAATTCTTTTAAAGTGACCATATAATTTACCAAAGTTGTAATAGTATAGTAAATTGTGTAATACATCTAGAAGTGAATTATTGAGGGAAATCCTTCCATGTGTTTTTAATGCTTCCATATATTATACAGATGTTGTGATAGGGATTTCCCACTCTTTGTATTCATAGCGCTGAACTGTTCTCTCATGCCAGTGCTCGGTGCCAGCTCTCTAAATTAACCCTCATTAGCAGTCATTTACTTGAATACTTTGCAGCCAATGACCCATCTCTGTGTTTTGTTAGAATCACCAAAGTCAGATGGAGATTTTCGATGAGAATGTCGCTCACATAAGCACTTGGCTCTATCAAGCAGAAGCCCTTCTGGATGAAATTGAGAAAAAGCCAGCTAACAAGAAAGAGGAAATTGTGAAGGTAGTGTCTACTGCATATCGACTCAAGGAATCAATGAGTCATTTTCTAACTTTAAAAGGAATTTTCACCCAAAAGTAACACCGGCCATAAACATTAGATTCACTCAACCACTCTCTCCCAATACCTCATAAACCAGCATCCTCAGCTAGGCCAAGTATCGATGTGTTCTCACTTGAGATGGTGAAGTAATACAGGATACAGCTCTGATGGTGGATCTGGCTTGCTGAATTCACCCACTCACTGAATTTTGGCAACTCCAGTAGATGAGTGACTTCACAGTAATTCTGCAACAACAAATTTTTTTTACACTTGTAATCGCAGCCCATATTTCCTGAGTTTAGGAATGATAAAATCCAGTGACGATAACAGGAGTACCATTTGCTCTCTGGCTAATACTTATTACAGTACATTCATATAGACATTTCTGGATACAGTAAAGCCTGCAGGGTTATAGGCGTGGAGCTGGCCTATGACAATCTAGGACACAGAGAAATCCTGCAAAGACTGCAGCAGAGAAACAGATTTGTTTGCAGATGTTAATCATTTTTTAATTGAATTACATTTTTTGATCACATTATTTTATTCTTTTTAAGCGTCTTTTGTCCGAGTTGGATGATGTCAGCCTCAGAGTAGACAATGTTCGTGAACATGCAGGAATGCTCATGAGCAGTCGAGGGACATCTTGTCGGCAACTGGTGGAACCAAAAGTGGCTGAACTTAATCGAAACTTTGAGAAAGTTTCTCAGCACATAAATGCTGCCAAGGTAAAAGGAAGCCAATGATTGTTTGTAATGTTTGGCTGCCTCATGGGACACAAAAGTTTATCTGTTCTTAATATTATGATAGCAAGTGATGCAATGTTTTAAATCGTTGGGCCAATGTCTCTCAGATAACGTTCCCAAGAACCATGTAGATTATTTAAGAAACTACCCAGTGTATTTTTATATACTGTAAACTGGGTGGCTGAGATGACTTCTAGGTTTTAGGATATTCAGTAACCGCAGCAGCCTACTGACAGGACCCCATGATAGAGGGGCTAGACAACCTTTTAGGAAATGGTGAACAAACAACAGGTAATACTTGTATGTAGCTGTATAGTGGACCCCCAGAATGAATTTTACTGGTCTCCCTAGGTACATCAGTCCAACACTGTCTTGTAAAGATTAAAAAATGATCTCACACTTTAGACAGTCATGTCTCTGTCCAAACATAGAGCTAGTTGAAAATCGAATGCTTTCCCTAAGATGAGAAGTTATTACCAGAGTTTCTCTAATGGTAAAAAATCTCAAGAATCACAATTTTACACCAATAATCTTTTTATGTAGAAATTAGTTGTTTCAAGGTCTCTGTAGATGACCTTGCATGTGTAGATGTCTCATAGTCACAAGATACATACTTCTCTGTGAAACCTTGCGGTCCTACTGGTGGGGTAAGGGGGTTCTGTTTTTTTCGTATGAGAGAAGTGGATGATTGGAACATTGTCATGAGATTTAGAAACGGATAATCTTTATGTACATTATTAATCACATGCACAGTACTGTAGAAAAGTTTTAGGCATGTGTGGAAAAATGCTTCAAAGTAAGAATGCTTTTAGAAATAAAACTCTTAATGGTTTATTTTTGTAAATTACCAAACTAAAGTGAACAAAAGAGAAATCCCAATTATATCAATATTTGGTGTGATCATCCTTTGAAGGAGGGGTCCTGGAAATGATGATATGACCCCCCACAAAGCCCTGGTCTCAGCATCATCCAGTCTGTCTGAGATTACTTGAAGAGACAGAAGGATCTGAGCAAGCCTACATTTACAGAGGATCTGTGCTTAGATCTCCTAGATGTTTGGAACAATCTCTCTGCCTAGTTTCTTCAATAACTGTCTGCAAGTGTACCTAGAAGAACTGCTGTGGTTTTAAAGGCGAAGGGTGGTCCCACCAAATATTGATGTAATTTAGATTTCTCTTTTGTTCTATCACTTTGCATTTTATTAAATGCCCAAAAAAAATACACTATTACCAATTCTATTTTTGAAAGCATTCTTACGTTAAACAATTTTTTCACACATGCCTAAAACTTTTGCACAACATTTAATTGTTAGAAGCGCTATAATGACATCATTATGGGGAATATGTTGCTGAAGCAGCCCATAATTGGTTATCTTGCTCATGTGATGGTCATCATGCAAGTCTGTAAATGCAGTGGTGCTTCTAAACCTTTGGTGATAAGGGAATTCTGAGGAATTTTAAGGGATAGCACTCTAAGGTGGTAACTCCTGGAATATTCTGTATTGGGGAGAAATGGTTAATATTGAGATTTTATCTTTTTCAGATACTTTTGGATTCAGATCCTGGAGCACAAGTCAATGCAGGAGAACCTAAGACTGGAGCTACTGCTTCAGACATGGAAGACTTTGAAATAGAGCTGCTCAGTGTTCAGAGGGTTCTGGAGATGTGTTTGCAATCTCCTTCAGAGTGTGAGAAGGTAAGCTTCTTCATGAATCTCTCTGTCAGGCCATTTATTAAAGATATATATCGCTGGTCCTGCACACTCAGTAATAGTGGTGATGGTGGTGCTTGTAGTAGGGTTCTCCAACACACTATATAGTAGATAGAAGTCACAGCACACACCTTAAGTGCTGTATCAAACAATGTATTTTAATTATTTTTTCGTTTTTCTATGTTATATAGGTAATATTCAATATTTCACATCACAACGCCATATTTTATGGTAAACATCTGTATACTATTTAAGATTCAGATCAACAAGTAGTATGTGAACGTTTCAGGCAATCCATGGCATTCATCTGACTTGATCTGAGGATATAACATATGAAAAACAATCATAATTATGACTTGTATATACATAGGAAAATAGCCTAGGATTATATTGTGTAAGGACTAGCATGGGTACCAAGTTGTAACAGTAAGGACTTTAGTTACAAAACACATGAGGGAATATTAGCAAATAACAGATAACAAGAAGGAAAAACTATTAATGTATTAAGATTGGTGTATGATAGTCCAGTCTTAATAAATTTGCCCAATTGTATACAGCTTTGGCCACCTGTGCACAAAGTAAAACATAGTAGAGTTTGAACAGGTTCAGAGGGTTTCATGGTCTTCTCACTCATTTGGTTTTTGTCTTCCTCTGGATCTACATTACAGGATAATAGGCTTAACTGGATGGACATGCGTCATTTCAGCCTTACAAACTATGTTACTATCTGTATTTTTTTTACGCAAAGAATCAAACCACAAATAAACCAAGTTTAGTCCAGATGAGGGTCCAATTTTCAGCACTCCCATTGTGCAGCTTATTTAAGGGGACATCACACATTAGTGAGTGCCGCATACCGTTAATGGCTTACCTCTACTGTATATTCAGGACATCTTTTTGGGTCCATTTACATCACACTTTTTTGAGATCCATTTAGCAGATGGCAATCTTTTTCCATAGACCCATTTCTATTTTTTGAAGGACACAATAATGTAGTTTACCATACTTTTGTGTCTGTCAGATCCATTTTTTTTTTTGTTTTACATTGATCACTGTGTACACAGTTGGCCTTTCATTTGCATCGATTTCTTGCATCTGTTAAAAAGATCTGCTTAATGTATGTAAAAAACAGGAGTGAATGACTCCTTACAGAAATCCTAACAAGTTTGGCTTTCCTGACAGTTATTCTTAAAAAGGATCTTTCATCAAATTCCTAGATACCTTTTTACAGCTGCTCTTCTGTTGAATCCAGTGATGTGGTTACTTTTCAGGTAGTGCTATTGCTATTGGTTCTGTAAGTTCAATTATCAACTTCAGTGTAGTATCAAGTGGGTGGGTGCAGGGAGCAGAGAACACCAATGTGTTCAGTGTACTGTCTCAGGCCTTATTGTGTTGGTCAGTTAGTGTATCAGTAATGGTGTGCCAAAACCAGGAGGGGCTCGAAAACACAGAACAGGTGCAAGTCTTTCTATTATACCTTACCTCTGTGTAGTCTCCACTCCTGATTTTGGCCTTCAAACACTGATGTAAATTACTGACCATAACACTGATATGTGAATAAGGCCTTATCCTGCCAAGGTGTATTCTCTACTATCAAGTATCTGCCCACTTTACAGACCTGTGCTATCAGTAACTGAACTAATGGCATCACTATCTCTCCAATAGGAGCTAACTATTTAGCACTTAAGGGGTTTGAGGACATGAAAGGTCCTCTTTAAATGTGGTCAGAAAATTTGGTATCTTGGCAAGCAAAGTCACTTGGCATGTTTACATCAGTGTTATTTTTATGATTCTTCGCATATGTGCATTTATCTCCATTGTCAAGTGGATATATTGGAGAAAACTTGGTTTCCTATAATGCAGTAGTGATCTGTCGATTAACTTACTGCTATTACATGGAATGTATTGTGGCTATGGGATGAGGCCTGTGGTAGCTGAACTACCAGTTCATTGCTTCTGTCCTTCATGTCCTGGAATGCTGAACTGATGAGCAGTGGGTCAGTACAGTCGGCAGCTGAGAATTTGGGTGTTGCCTCAAGTTGGTTGACTCTCATTGTATTCTATATCACTAATGCGTGTTTGAGATTTATGTAAAAGTGAACTCAGCAAGTGCTTGCTTGATGCTTGTATGACCAGCAATGCTATAATAGCTAACACAAGATAGAACATTCAGCTCTGACATATGATTTTTATTTCATATAATTAGATTGAAGAGGAGAAGGCTCATATTGAAGACATCTTGTACAGAGGAGAACAGCTTCTTCAACAAGCAATGGACGACATCCAAAGAGAGAAACTACGGCTGGAACTTCTGCTCTTACAGACCAGATACAATAGTGCCAAGGTCAGAATAAAACACTTATGTGTATTACTTTATATTTTGTTAGTTTTAGAAATTTAAATTAGCTGGTTTACTTTTACCTTTGTAGAATTGGGATAGCGTAGGGTTGGCCTGAAATGTGAGAATTTATATATGGGAATTCTGCAGCGCATATATTATGTTATAAATGCTACGGAATGACCATGTTAGAACAATACATGACTACTTTATGTAGTTGCTATACTAAACCTGAGACATTGAACAATACACACAATGACCTATAGAAAAAACTTGCAGCTGCCGTGACTTCTTTTAAAGAGGAAAAATAACTACCTCCACCAATTTCATTTCTTTGCATTCTTTAAAAGTCACCTGTCAGTCTGTTTTGGGGCCATTAAACTGGCAACATGTCATTAAGCAGCTGGGAATGAGGGTCCCAAACCTCTGTATCATACTGCTGCTTAAAACCAGTATCCTTAGGAATCAAAGCTTGTAGATGCCCGGTGTCAGATGAGTCCACTGAGGGACTTTGGCACATGTGCGTTGCATGCACTGAGGCAGAGGTCAATACACCTCTCTGCACTGCACATGCCCTGCACTTCAGGATACTCTTCAGGTGCATGCACAGTGTACCAACCTCAGTGTATTCACTGTATTCACATGTATTCAACCTCAGTGGACTCATCTCAGTGGACATTGGGTATCTTCAAACTTTGATTCCTAATAATACTAGCAGTGGGCGGTGGTATGATGTAGAGATTTGGGACCTAAAAACACAGCATGCTGGCAGTTTATTGGTTCCAAACAGATTCACTTTAATAGGGGCCACTCCACTGATTTCAGCGCAGTTTAATTTTTTTTTCTCTAGCCCCCACCATTCCCAAGCAATTAGTACAATTAGTTTTGGTGCCTGTTATGGTAATTATGCTCTATACTACTACTACTAATAATAATAATAATAATAGTCCTTTAATAGTCCCACAATGGGGAAATTCAGTGAAACAATGGGGAAATTCATATAATGGGGAAATTTATACTGTCAAAAGGGTGGTCTCAGACAGGAACAGACTGTGGGACATGACTGAGAACTCTCTGATATTGTCCAAGACTGTGTCAGAGCTTTGAATGGGGTCCCTTGTCTGGTTTGGCCTAAGTTATCTTTAAAGGAAACCTATTATGTGCATATGGAGAAATCTGTCAATTGGTAACTGAAGGGTGGGGGAGGGTGGATGGAGCTTTAATATCAGTAAACTCCTTGTTAGCAGTGCTAGCCACATACTGCAAGGTTTAACATGTAAATTCTGAAAATGAAGTGAACAAATACACTTACGTAACAGA
The DNA here is from genome assembly GCA_947044405.1 of Leptodactylus fallax. Lineage (NCBI taxonomy): Eukaryota > Metazoa > Chordata > Amphibia > Anura > Leptodactylidae > Leptodactylus > Leptodactylus fallax. The sequence continues at coordinate 624,192 of CAMRHE010000530.1, forward strand.
CCTCTATGTTGTCCTGCTCACAGAGGGCAGCATAACAGACCTGACATGTTGACATTCAAGGGTCACTGATAACAGCAGATATTCTCTGGCCTTTCTGTCAGGCGTTCCAGTTAAAGTACCCTACAGTCAGCATCCCTCTAGCCTAATAAAATATACAGTCAATGCAGATAAGTGTTAGTCCATGTCTGTTAGTTTCCTCCTCTTTTGGTACAGTACACAACAAACCAGATTCCATAGTTTTCAATAGGAATTGTTATGAACCGAAAGAGAGAAACATTTTCAGCTGTAATGGCGGATGCTTCTTTGTCTGTCTGGGCTGAATCCATCAACATTCATAAAGGACTTTGAAACACTTAAATGCCTGAAAAGCCTAAGATATATTGTAAAGTTCGACACAGACATAATGGACATCTGTCCATTTTTGCTTGGCTCAGACTGAAATGAGCCATACAAGTTTCTGTTGCACATATCTGACACCACTTATCTTCCTGACCAACCTGCCTGGTAACTGTTATTCTGATATGGTGTAGTTGGGTTGACAATAGAAGATGAAATCAGTCAATCCCATCAAAATCAGCATGAACCTTTTACAAAAGTTTATGACTCTAGATCCCTTTTGACAGTATTTCTTTTATATCTAGGAACTGCAGTCAGTAAGGAGAAGACAAGAGGTCAAAGTATCTCCGGTGTTTATGCAAGATGAGCGGCCAGAAGATCGTTTCTCTAACTGGATGAGTGAGACAGAACATCGTCTATCTGGTCTCCAGGATGATGATCAAAAACTGCAGGTGACATAGAGTTTTTTTTTTTTTAAACTGTAATTTTTATTAAAGTTTTATAAATGATACAAAAATAACATGAAAGAGAAAAACCGCAATAAGCAAACAAGGTAATACAACCGTCACTAATAAAGGACCTAAACAAAAAGGAGAGGACAAACATGTGAGACACACAAAACAACAAGAAAGGATAGGTGGAAAATGGGGAGAGAGAGAGATCAGAGACCATGGAGGATACAATACGTATCCTACAGAGACTGGTGACGGATTTTAGTGACTCGTTTTGTAAGAGATAAGTGAATGGTCAACTTATAGTTCCCTTTTGTGCATGTTTCAGTCAGGTGGATCGGTTGGGGTTGCAGGCCACCTTTACAGGTGTGCAGAGTCTTAAATACCACCCACTATCCCAAATCATGTCACAAGGCTTCTTGAAAGTTAGGCACTGACTTATAGGAGCTAACTTTCAATGGTGGCACTAGATGCCCAGTTTTTCTTTTTCCTTCATGGAAAACTTATTTGCATATTTCTTCTACAGTGGTTGTAACTTGTGAGTGTTTTATGTTTTAACTCTTAGCTTACTATAACTGGTAAACATTTCTTTTGAATAGTTTTATAATACTTATTTCACTGTTGTGTTACTAGTCAAGTAAATGACTTTGGCTTTCCTCTTTTCTGTCAATGTTTGCATTGTATCAGAGATAAAATAATCATAAAACACATTATTTAGATGATTCTAATCACTTCTCAGGAGCTTCTTAAAGAAGTAGAGGAACATAGAGAAGAGTTTGCTGTTCTCCAGAAGAAGACTGGTGTTGTGCACCATGGTTCACCAGGAGATGTTGATGGTGGCAAAATGAAGCAACGCTGGGAAGAGATTGAAAAGCAGTTTGCCCTGTATCTAGGAACTCAAGATCAGAGTTTAGTAAGTAATCCTCTTTGATTGGTAATAGGGATAATAACATGGAGAGCTGTTCCTGATCCTCCTCCTAAATGTGATAAATAGAGGTACTATATGATTGGGAAAGGAAGTTCTGGGGTCACTCAAGACTGTACCTGGGGAGAGATGAACGTAACAGACTGTGATCTCTCAATCTGATGTCACTGACTGCTTCGTCCCTTCCTATATAGTCACACAGAATCAGTAAACCATCACTGACCTATACTAATGTGAAGAAAGCACTTGGGGTTAGATAGACAGCTTCCTACTTAGGTGCTTGCAGTGTCCTCTGAACTTCTGTCTCTCCATCTTGTCTCTGCTTCTGCTCACTCTTCCCCTCTCCCTTCTGCATAGACTGTTATTGCAATATGACATCTCAGTGACCTTCTGCCTTGCTCTAGCAAAACGGAAATTGACAAATATTATAAAAGTGAAATTTATTTTAGCAGTTTCTCATATTAATGGAAACAAGTGGCAGAATTTCCATTTTTGTCAGTCATCATTGACTGCAGTGTTAAAATAAAATCAGAAGACTTCTGTCGGCTTTCTGGTGTTTTTTTTTTCTATAAAAACAGAAACCCAACAGAAAAAAAATTTCTGTTTTTATTTTTAACATTTAAGTTATGAATATGGATACAAATGGAAACTCTTTGATTTGTATCTGTCAATCTGATGTCCATTGTTCTGATCCTTAGATGGATCAGAACTACCAGCTTTATATGACAAGATATGTAAGACTCATTGTGATCCATATCTTAGTTCATCTAGTCTGATGCATAGTAATCCAGAAGAGAAATATTGAACTTTAGTGCAGGTCCCTGTTAGACTTGGGCTGTAGTAACCTACATTTTAGAACTTAAATCAGTGTTGATGTCTTACTAGCCACATTTGCCTGCAGGGAAGGCTTCAATGCTTGGTAGAGGAATATTCTACTATATATGTCAAGTTCTGTTATATTTTTATACAGCTTTCAGCACTAACCCCACACTGCTCAGACATCAATAGGAATAGGAATCCTATGTTTTGTTTTTTTTTTTTTGTAGGATGATACAGACACTTGTTTGGATGTGAGCGTTGCCTCAACAGGATTCACTCCGTCCTTCCTTCCTTCAGATTACGTAGTAGAAATAAACAAGGTCTTGCTATCAATAGCGGACACTGAACTTCTGCTTACTGCACCCGAGTTAAGCAGTGGGGAGTATGAAAATTTTTCTGTACAAGAAGATTTACTAAAGGTAACCTAGTATTTTGAATATCCAGCGTATATGATAAGATCACCAATATTTAATGCTTATTTACTTGTTGAATGATGTAAATTTGGGTTTTAGCAAAATTATAAGAATCTTGTCAAAACTAGACTTGTTTGGTTTGGGAAAAAAAAAAGACAACTGAGGGTTAAAACAATTTATGAATATATGAAAGGTCAATATAGAGATCTCTACCAGGATCTCCTCATACCCAGGACTGTAACAAGGCATCCTTCACACAAACATAGAAGGGGATTCATTACTGTAAGAGCAGTAAGACAATGGAACTCTCGCCAGAGGAAGCTGTAAATGGAAATTCTCTTAATATTCTCTTCATATTTTTGGTGTTAGTGAAGATGGACATAGAAGTGACCTTACCAGATATGCCAGTCTATTTGACGGCTATTAAGTGACCACAACTATACCTGCTAATGTATCCCTGATAGGACACCTGAAAAGTACACGTGGCCATTCCCAGTGACGGTTATTCTGTTATATTTTCAATTTGTAAAAGGATAATACTTTCTAATCAAGCAGTATAAAATATAAATTATTTCTTCAAAATCAGAATGTAAAAAGCATACTTTATTTTCTGTCCTCACATTTTCTATATGTAGCCCTAGCATGATAGATTGATAACTTTTTATGTATTCAGTCAGAGCTTTTCCATCAGGTCAGGTCAGAAACCTTATACACCACTTGATGTTCATGTTTTCTTTCTTCTAGAATATAAAAGATTCACTGGATAAACTAGGGGAACAAATTGCAGCTATACACGAAAAGCAACCTGATGTTATTTTGGAAGCCTCAGGACCAGAAGCCATACAAATAGGAGAATCACTTACCCAGGTCAATGCAGAATGGGATCGAATTAATAGATTGTTCAATGAGCGTAAGAGGTAAGGCTCGGTGACTCTAAAGAGCTTGTATTAATAATCCCTTCAGCTACACCAAACCATACTATATCAGGTCAAAAACACCCATAGACAAAAAGAACAACACTCAAACCATACCATATCAGGTCAAAAACACCCATAGACAAATAGAACAGCACTCCACTTCACTTAAGAATATAATTTATTCACTCATTGTACCTTGCACAAAAGGTGAATAAATTATATTCTCATATAAAATTGGAGTGCCACTCAATTTGAGAATCATACAATGGTTTGGGTCAAATGTGATTAATATCCTTCCTTAAGATGGACACGGGAAGATTGTTGTACCCGATCTTGATGCTTTTGTGAAACTCTTACATTTCTCAATGAGACCGGTCAGTAGTCTCATCCTTTTTCTAATAAAGCTTCTAAGTGTAAATGTGAACACAATCTGTGAAAATATCTTATAGTTTTTAGTAGTATTATTATAGATGTAGAAGTCTATGTGGGGTAATTAGTAAATAATTGGAGTTATTAAATAATTGGATCATTTCTTATTGAAGTCGTTTTGACAGAGCGCAGGAAGAGTGGCGCCAATTCCATTGTGATCTCAATGACCTCACTCAGTGGATACACGAAGCAGAGGGCTTGTTAGCCCAAGCCCATACTCCAGGAGGCATTTTGGATTTGGAAAAAGCACAAGTTCATCAGCGAGTAAGTTACAATGCACTGACACTATCATAACGCCTAACAGGAACACCATAATTACATTACCCACCCATAACTGGTGTTTTTTTGTGTGTTTTTTTATTTATTTTTTTTTATTTTATTTAATTTTATTACATTTTTTTATCTTAACCTATTTCATGGGGAATGCAAGTATTTACTAAAGCAGATATATCAGTAACATGATATAACCCATGTAAACACAGTGGGTGATGTTATACTTGGTTAGTATCGAACTGAAGATCCGGGAGCTGTGACACAAATATTCTTAACCACTGCAACAGAACCATTGGATTTACTATTTGAATTGGATTTATAACACACTCTAAACATATTGGGTTCTCAGGTCTTAATAATATATTTTATCCATTCTCTTCTAAATAAGACTATACTTACCACCTTTTGTAACTCTATAATATGGAGGGTTTTTCAAGATTATAAGAGGACCTGGCACTGAGTACAAAATGCTATATACATGACGTTATCTCATTTCATTGCTTCTTTGCCTTTTAACGATTTGGCGTGTTTTTTTTTTTTGTTTTTGTTTTTTTTTAATCTGAAATAGTGGCCAATGGAAGCTAATGTGTAACTAGCTCTTATTCACCAATTGGGCGGTAACCTTTTATTTTCTCTGGGAAAATAGGGGCCATCTTTTGAACAGGTGGATGGATTTACTTGGTGACAGGTCCTCTTTAAATATATTGATGATTAATCATTATGATTGATCATAAATATCATATTGATGTGGTTTCATCTTCCGAGACCTCCACTGATCAGCTGTTCACAGCATCCACCAGAACTAATAGAGAACATAGTTGGAAGCACAAGTATATGGGAGGCAAGGTGCAAAGATGCAGTAAACTCACTTGGCCACTACATAGAAAATGGAGCTCTCCCCTCAGTACCATTCTCTATGTTCCCGACAGATTGCTGTGAACAGCTGACCAATGCAGGTACTAAATGCTGAACCGCCACTGATCTGATATTGATGCACAGATAGGTCTTCAATATCTTTACCTGGAAAAATTCATTTAATTAAGCTTACAGCATTTCTATCTCTGAGGCAGTGAATCATTTCCCTCCTCCCCTTGACTGGATGGGATCTAGTTGGTATCACTGGCCACAGTGCTGCGATATAGACAAAGTTGCATGCAAATGGAACCTATTTAGACATCAGTTTCCTTACAATTTTCATACGAAAATTCATGGGGCACAGACAGGCAGTCCTGACATTAATACAACATAAAGGTGTTCGATCCTAGACAAGTTATCGGAAATCTACAGAGTTGCTCCTCTCTTCCCCTGCCTAGAAACATACTTAGGTGGAATGCAGGCTACAGCGGAGATGGAAATTAGCTCTGCTGAGATTTACTGACTCTTCTCTAAGTCCATGAATTTGTGCATGTATGGGTCCATGAGAAAATGGCACAGACAAGGATGATATTCATATGCCACCTGTGACTGCCATGGACTTGTACATTTCATTAATGTGCCACAAAACATACAGGAATAGGACCTGTGCTGAGTTTTGCCCCCTACACAGACCCATCATTGTACACGGTCATGGGGCCATAAGAAAAAAATGGGTCAGTGTGCTAGTCATTAAAAACAAGGCTAGTACACTGACAAAGCATAAGGTCGTGTGTATGGGGGCTAAAAGAGACATGGCTTGAATCTTGCCTGTATGGTAAAGTAGCCAAAAAGTGTGTTCCATCCTTAAAGATTACCTGTCTTTAAAAAAATTCTTGTCTTTAAGCTAGCTATAATAATACATATAATAGATCTTATTTCTTCTTTGCTCCACTGTTTCTGTAAATGTACATTTTCTCCCTATATTTGTGGGGAGTGGGCACCTCCATATGTTGCGCACCCTTCACTCTCACAGCAGGAGTCTGACATACTGTACAAGCTGCAGCTTCATCTCCCTCACCGCCTCCTTACCCTCTTTTTCTTTTTTTGAGTTACTGTAATACTAAGGTTGACTTTTGCAGTGACTTATGGATGTGTCTGGACATTTGCACTGATCCTGCAGGACTGGGGAAGATGCCTCATCTAGTACATAGTGCAAAGTTTCATGCATTCAGATTCACTAATAATTTATGCAAGAAAATCACAACCATGAGTATGCTCTCATGCTGAGAATTATGTAAACTTAATTATAAAAAAAAAGTTTTACAGAAGTGTGCAGACTATTAGCAAATGCAAATTATGTCAAAGTATAAACTGTAAAAGAAAAAGAAACTTTCATTGTACCTTTATCTTAGCGATGTTAATATTAGACATTTTCAGCATCTTCGAAAAGAACTTAGAGGAAACTATACATTTACATGAAATGAAGTTAAAACCTAATTTCATGGGTGTCATTTTCCTTTTACAGTTTAAATAGATCAAAACACTTCTGAGAACAGCAATGCAAACAGAGCTTCTGTAAAGCAGATTATTTTACGCTTCTGCATTTACTTGCCATTGTGTTGATAGGCAGAGGGATCATAGACATATAGGCCTCAGCAGGTAGTTTTTTTTTTTCAGTTCTTCATCTTCTGCTTCATTTTGTCAGGAACTCGAAGAAGGAATCAGCACTCACCAACTCAGTTTTACCATTCTCAACCAGAGCGGGGAAGGGATCATACAGCATCTCTCCGCCAACGATGGACAACTCCTTCAGGAGAAACTGTCAGGTCTGAACAGGCGCTGGAGTGCGATTAAATTTGAGATCATGGACAGACAGCAAAGGTATGAGGCCTGTGTACTGGAAATCAATTGTCAGCTGGCCTTATTTTCTTAGTACGGAGGTTATACTGATGTGTGTACAGCATTCTGTGTAATAACTTATAAGTTAGATATAACTATGCAACTTATTTCAGATATTTGAGGTGTGCATATAGTATTCCCTAAGGCTTAGGCCCCACTGAAAATGCTTTCTGCTTCCATTATACCTATAGGTAGGTATAATTGACATGCTGTGATTTCCAAAACTACTGAGGCCCCACGTGGCATTTTTCCAAAAAAACGCGGCGTTTTACAGTCCACACATTGCGGAAAAATATACACAACGGACACACTGCAATTTCCAAAACTGTCACGGTTTTGGAAATCGCAGCATGTCAATTATACCTTCGGAGACGCTGGTGGTTTCCCTATAGGTATAATGGAAGCAGAAAGTCCGCAGGGAAAAACCATGATGTGTTGCCGCCGCGTTTTTTTCCTCAGCGCTTTTTTGGTGCGGCCCGCTACGTGGGACCTTAGCCTAAAGAAGAATCGAGACAAAAGTGTTTGTTTGATTTAAAGGTGTTTACTGAAATTTTCTCAAGTTCTAACAACAGGAATAGAATGCAAAAAATGACTGAAGGTCATTGGTTAAGTCCCCCGCCAGATCAGTGTTCTCCACTGGCCAATCAGTGGCCTTAGCAGTGATCATTCCATGCATGTTATGTGTGCACTGAGGCTAGTGATTGCCTGGAGTGGTCAGGTGAATGTGATGTCATCTGTGCACATTATGTGACTGCTTAGGACAGTCATTGGTGGCAGTGATCACATGATTGGTGTATATGAGATGTATATGACATAATAAGGACAGGGTTTTTTTTTTTTTTCATCATAGCTCCTTCTTTTGTGCAGTTTGTTTGAAATCCCAGACAACCACCATAACCCTCTAAGGGTTAAGTGGCTCTTTCAGTCTAGGACAGGACTCAAAACACTGACATTGTTTGGATCTATTTTATGGTGGATCTTATCATTGCTTCCATTTTAAATAGGAACCAAGAAGCTATAGTGAATGTAGCCTTACATAAGTAGTTGCATACTATGACAATAATATGGAATGCTACATTGTTTCTAATATATTTGTTGGTCCTTAAATACAGCAACCCTAAAAAACTGTACATTATGAGCACATTAATTGTTTCTACGGGAAAAATATGTTGTCCCATGTCTCAGCTCTGTGTGCTGCTGCATGGGGTCCACAACTACCAGTATATTATGACTTCTGAAGTGTTATACCCAGCCCCAAATTTTTTCTAGATAATGTGATATTGCTGCGTTAGTGGGATAACCTAACGTTACATTAAGTTGTCACTTATAACACAATTGGCAAGGCTGCCATGAAAACAGATCTTGTTTGACCTTAACACATTTTATTTGCATCCCAATTCACACCATACTCTCTCATCTCAGTCTCTAGATCTCTGCTTGCTGTTATCCTATGTTTATTTCCAATGGATAAATATCAGTTTATTGTCATTTGATGTACACACAGGTGCAGAGCTTGTTACAAGATGTCTAATTACTGTGCTGTGGCTGTAACGAGCCGTGCTCCTCTGTGTTCATCACATGACCATGGACTGTATATTACTTGGACTGATTTGCATCCACTAGGACTAAGCAGAATGAATGACAACCAGAGATCTAGAAAACTGAGGAATTGATAGAGAATGTACTGTATATTGGAAAGTTGTATAACTTTTCATGAAACAAACAATAATGTCTATTTGCTGAACCTGGACAATCCCTTTAAGGAATATAGGGACACAGTATGACCTCATAGACTTCTACAGGCGGCCTGTATCCTGCATGGTGCTGTGGCATGGCCTTCATCATAAATGGGAATTTATTTATTTTTTGTCTTTTGCTTGAACAGATTAAAAGAAGAAAGTCAAGCTGTCACTGACTACAAAAGGAGACTGGATGAATTCACAGTGTGGCTGGATCAAGCTACAAATGTATTACGTGTCAATCCAGCTCTTGACAATGAGGAAAGGCTTCATCAGATAAAGGTTAGTCAATGAAATGAAGATGGTAATGAAGATGAAGATTTGCTGATGTACTGGGAGCCAATTGCACTCCGTATATATTGCTCTAAAACTTTTGATTTGAAGGGGCATTTTACAGTCACGGTGTAGTGGATGGGATTCTAGCGAATCCCATCCCCACACTGTGGTAAAATACACGCAGAGAAGACGCTGCATTTTCCAAAACCGTTTCGGTTTTGGAAATCGCAGCATGTCAGTTATACCTACGGAAACACCAGCGGTTTCCATATAGGTATAATTGAAGGACAAAGTCCACAGAGGAAAACTCTGCAAACTTTCTGTGAAAAGCACTGCGGGGGAAACCGTGATGCATCGCCATGGTTTTTCCTGCAGTGCTTTTTTGCTGCAGGACGCCACATGGGGGCCTTAGCCTAAAACTGGCCATACACATTAGATCTGTGTTAGACAAACCTGCCATTACTGCCCCATAATTCAATGTGTAGGGAAGTGAGTGCTTGTAATGTTAGCTGTCTGACATTTGTTTGAATTGTATGGTCACATTAACACCTTAAGGCCTCATGCACACTAACATTGCAAAAGACACCTGTGAAAAAACGGATACAATGTACATTTTTTTCACGGCTGTTTTGCATCCACGGGCAACCGTTTTCGTGTCCCTCTCATAGACTTGAGTCTATTGACGAATCCATGACAATGGACAAAAGTAGGACATTTATTATTTTATGACGGTCCGCTAAAACAGACAGAATAGACAGGTTGAACTCAGTGGGGCAGATTTATCAAGCCTTCTATACCAGTTTTCTAGTGTGCAAGGCATGAGAAGTTGCTGGTTGGCATTTTGAACATAAAAAAGTGACTTTTTGTTATTTTACAACAATCTTGCCACTTTCCTAAAAGGGAACATGGCAAGTGGCGTAGGCATGCTCAGATTTATAATTTTCTACATTAATTTACTGCCTTAATTGATGTCTGAAATTAATGCAACTATAAGTATAGGCACTGTATAGGCCCTGCGGGGGATGCGCCTCATTTATGGAGACGTGTGCACCACATTATAAATGAGGCACCTTCTCCCCATACAAAAATGAAATGAAAACCGGTGTATTGAAATCACCCCCAGTGTGTTCTAAAAATGTCTGTCACATGGTCGTTTTTCATTGAACAAAATAGAAAGTTCAATGACAAATTCAGCTTTTAATGTTTTTAATCCTGTCCTACCATTGCTGCCCTTGGTCCAATAGTCCTAGACAGGGTCCGATATTCAAGCTATTGCAAATTAGTAAAGATCCCTGACATCAAGTCAATGACTGTTTATATGACATCTGGTCTGACTTTGCTGTAGCGATTTCATTTTATGCTATTTATACCAATGTCTATAGTTTTAATATGGAAATAATGTAAAAAAAAATCTAATGAGCGCCTTCCTAATAGAAATATTCTTGGATTTTCTCTAGCTAAGCGTATCTAATTTTGTTCATCGGCTTGTTTCCAAAATAATGTAGAAATCTAAAACTAAAGCTCTCTTGCTCCCCCTTCAGGCTTTAAGTAAAGATCTGGAAATCCAGAGTGACAAGGCTGAGTGGCTGAATCGCACAGCACCAGATATATTGGCTTTGAAACGACTCAGTGCACAGGAAAGAGAGAAACTTTCTTCAAGACTACGGGCCATTAATATTAACTGGAGTCAGGTATGATAGCATGAAGCTCTTTCCATTCCAACCTTTTTGGTTGACTTTTTTTTTTATTTATCTTCTGCTTTTATATTGATATATTTTGTATATGTAGTTTTTGTTCTTGGAGAGGGCAACTTTGAAGGGGAGGTAGTAAATACCCTGCTGTGCACTCTTCTGTGTAGTTGATCATTATTCTAGAGGGACGCAGTGGTGCAGGGGAACTTTGAAGGGGAGCAGGTAAATACCCTGCTCTGCACTCTTCTGTGTATTTATTCTAGAACAGGGGTCGGCAACCCCTGGTACGCGTGCCAAGAGTGGCACGCGAGGCATATTCACCTGGCACGGGCAGCCAGAGTCCTCACCAAGCAGTTTTGATCGGACCAAACACGGCCGAAACAAAACTGCTATTATTATACTGTGGGGTATCTTCAGACCCCAGAGTATAATAACCGGCGCCCCGGGGAGTTGATTAAACATAAAAAACAATGTTAACTCACCTTTCCTGCGCTCCGCAGCCGCAGTGTGCTCTGCAGGCGCTTCTGCCTGACGTAAGAGACCGCTGACAGGGCCTCAGGGGTCACGTCCGATGTCATTACGCATAATGATGCGACATGACCCCCGGAACTCAATCAGCGGTCGCTAACTACAGGCAGAAGCGCCCGAAGAGCACACTGCGGCTGCGGAACGCAGGAAAGGTGAGTTAACATTGTTTTTTATGTTTTTCATCTCTCTTGGCCCTCCGCTTATTATACTCTGGGGTCTGAAGAGACCCCACAGTATAATTATAGCTAGTGAGTGGCAACAATTGGAATATTATAAAAGTTAGATTATTATACTGCGTGCAGGGGCCGCTGTGTGACATAATACCGTGTGCAGGGGCCACTATGGGGCATAATATTGTGTGCAGGAGCCACTATGGGACATAATACTGTGTGCAAGGGCCACTATGGGACATATACCGTGTACAGGGGCCACTATGGAACATAATACTGTGTGCTGGGGCCACTATGGGACATAATACCATGTGCAGGGGCCATTATGGGACATAATACTGTGTGCAGGGGCCACTATGGGACATAATACTGTGTGCAGGGGCCGTTAAGGGACATAATACCATGTGCAGGGGTCGTCAGACTTACAATTATTGACCGGCACTCCGAGTACCTCAACTTTGATTTTTTTTAATCGAAATCGGCACGCTGAACAAAAAAGGTTGCCTACCCCTGTTCTAGAGGGATGCAGTGGTGCAGGGGAACTTTGATGGGGAGGGGTAAATACCCTGCTCTGCACTCTTCTGTGTAGTTATTCTAGAGGGATACAGTGATGCAGGGGAACTTTGAAGGGGAAGGGGTAAATACCCTGCTGTGCTCTCTTCTGTGTAGTTGATCACTATTCTAAAGGGATGCAGTGGTGCAGGGGAACTTTGATGGGGAGGGGTAAATACCCTGCTGTGCACTCTTCTGTGTAGTTGATCATTATTCTAGAGGGACACAGTGGCACAGGGGAACTTTGATGGGGAGGGGGTAAATATCCTGCTGTGCATTCTTCTGTGTAGTTGATCATTATTTTAGAGGGATGCAGGGGAGCTTTGAAGGGGAGGGGGTAAATACCCTGATGTGCACTCTTCTGTGAAGTTGATCATTTTTTTAGGGGGAGTCAGTGGTGCATTTGGTGGAATTGTCATATGCTTGCATTACTCGACACCATCAGATTTAATCCCTGCACATTCACATGGTGAATTTTCTAGTCATTTTGATTCTTAAATAACATCAGCAGGCTTCTTTCAATGTTTTATTTATATAGCATCGGCAATATGCATATTGTTTTACGACTGGCGCCATAAGTTTCATAGAAATGGGAAGTATAAAAAATGCAGTTATTCAGAGGACCCCATAGGGTTTACATCCAAGGTGATAGTTACATTTTTTCACTTGATATTCAAACCATACAGATATTGTCTGAATGCTGTGAGCCTCGATTCTCTCACATCTCCTTGTCTAGCGAAATGTATTATTCTTTATCATTAAGCAAAGAAGTCTGAAACTGATTCACCCTGACACTGAATTCAGTTTTCTTTCCATTAACATTCAGTGACCATAGATGTAAAACAATGCTATTTGGCTACAGCCAAGTGTGAGGCCTCTGTAATGCATGGCGGTAAACTCTGTCCCAGGCAGATGTTCACCTGATTCATATATGCATAGATATTTTGCTAGGATTGGGAATAGTTTTGTGAATTTTTTTTTCCTTATTCCACATGAAATGCTCGTCACTGTGGAAGTGCCACAACGTAAACGTAATAATGCATAACCAATACAACTTTATGAATAGAAGCGAGTGTTCAATCCTAGCGTGTTTCGATGTTATGTTCCGATATATTTAGAGTAAGTCCTATTCAGATCCATTGGAACAGAAAGGGAACTATCAGAACAGAACTAAACATTGGAACAAACTTGGATTCCACAATCTGTCGCCTGTGGGGTTGTCTGCTCAATAAAAATTATTTAGAAAAGGATTAGATTGTAGAATGATGAAAAAAAAAAAAAAAAGAAAAAGCAACCTCCAGTCCGCCGCCCTTTCTGGACGGAAGTGAAACTCCTCACTGATGACCTCTTTATTCAGGGGGTCCCGTTGGATCCTATGATCTATTTACTCAACTTGCCCCCCCCAGACACCTAGGCAAGAAAACGTCTAGGCTGTTCCTTTATTTGTGTACTGCAGCTAAGCCCTTATTGCCCTTCATTGGAAGCAGACGTTCCCTCCTACAGGGTCTGAGTTAGTTGCCCGGATGAAAGATGTTCATAGCCTAGAATTTTTAACTGCTACTCTTGACCATACCGTTGATGCCTTTAATGCTATCTGGTCGCATTGGGTCTCCTACTGTATTTCGCACGGTTTTTGACTCTGACCAACCCCCCTCCCCGCCGTCCAGTCCTTTGTCTCTTATTTGTCCTCTGATTGGTTTTTGTACTCCTTGATTTTGCTATATTTTGTTTGACTGCTATGCCACATGTTGTGGCTCCTTATTGTTTCATCTTGTTGATGTATATTATATTGTGAAAATCGTTAATAAAAACTACAGTTCAAAAAAAAAAAAAAAAGTAACCACCACACCTCACCTCAAAGATACCACTGCAGCTAATGCTCTGGCTACCATAGCAGTGACCCCTCCCCAGTCATCGTTCAGTCATTTCTAGTCTTTCCTATATCACGTTGGATCTGTGTTTTTAACTTGCTTTCCTTTAAGGCCGGGGCCCCACATTGCGAAAATGGAAACGTTGTGGCAAAAAACGCTGCTTTATACATTGCCTGCAAAGTGGATGGGATCCTGGCTAATCCCATCCACACATTGCAGAGAAAAATCTTGCAGCAGAAATGCAGCGATTTTCAAAAATCTTGCGTTTTTGCAAATCACAGCATGTCAGTTATACCTACAAAAACACTGGCATTCTATGTATAGGCATAATAGGAGCAGAAAGTCTGCAGAGGAAAACTCTGTGGGTTTTCTATGAAAAACGCTGTGGAAAAAAACGCAATGCGTTACCCCTGTGATCTTTTCTGCAGCGTTTTTTCACTGTGGCTCGCTACGTGGGGCCTTAGCCTAACGGGGGCTATTATAAGAAAATAAAATACTTTAAAACATAATACCAGGAACAAATGGTTCAGGACCAAAGTAAAGTAGACATTATGGAGTGAAAGGCAAATAGATAATTTAGAAAAGAGGAATAGAGACCCTGTAGGGAGTGGGCAAAAGGGCAGTGACTAATACAGGGTAGAGGCCTGGGGTGTATTGCTTGGACATAAAGATGAGCTTGGCTATTGTATTCAGAGTAGAGTGGATAGAGGAGACTGTCCGCTGCCCTCCATTGCCAGCTCATACCTTGTGTTCTCATTTATTACTGGCTATTTCCTTCCCTTCTCCCAGCTGGCCACCCTGTATCTGTAGTAGGGTCCTGGGCTCCACAGATTCCTCGCCTCAGCACTCATGTATAAGTGCAATGCTCTGTATATGTCAGTACTGATCAGTAAAAACATTGTAGCGCCCAGTCCTTGGGTGTGTATGGCTGTATGTGGGCTTCGTACACAATGCACTAGACTTTGAGGTAAGGCAGATATGATAACAAGCAGGGTATGCCCCCATAAAAGTCAGCAGTCTTGTCAATTTAAAAATGGTAGCAGAGGGAACAGAATTCAGAAAAAACAATATGGATAGGAAAGTTTTTCATGGTGTCTGTGCTAGCATCCTTTCACCTAATCGCATATCATAACTGTCCACCTATAAGTAAAATTTTTGAGGATACCTTTGTTATTTGGTCAGGGAAGCTTTCCTTTTTCCTAGGTTTCCATGTAGTTATAGCAGAATAAATCACTATAATTTTTGCTGTTTGCTTCGGGGAGTTCTAGAGCACAAGCAAAGAAATAATTTGTGTACATAAGTATTGCTGCTCGCCTTGTAAATATTTGATGGCCTAGAATCACTGACATTAGGTTTTGATCGTACTTGTGCTCTATTCTTAATGTCTGTATTTGCAAGGCATGCAATCTTGTAAATAGCTAAACTTTTTATATGTCTTCTTTTACAATGAGAAATTTATTTTTGCGTGTTTATTTTTCCATACATTAAACATTCTCTCTAGGGACGGAGGTGAAAAAGAAGGGACACTTTTACACTAGGTTCACACCTGTTTTGGGGTGTCCGTTCTTTGTGTTCACTTGGCGACCCGAAAAATGGAAACCCAATTTGCTTTAAAAGCGGTTACCCGCCTGGTTTCTGCCCGAAAAATGCAGAGAGAGAAAAGTCCTGATTGCGCAAATGTGAATCTAGCCTTAGCCAATATGATCAATGGGGTACTCTGTATTACTATAGAAATGGGAAAAATAATGTGGAGTAAAGATCAGTAAAATGTTAGTGATAGATAATGGGGGAGAATGATTAGACTGTTGGATTTCCATATGCCCCATCCTTTCATTCTCAGAAAAGATAAGACACCACCAGATATTTTTCCCTCTCTTCAATGAAAGCACATGCACGCTTGGCCTAACTGAGTGTGCATGTATAAGGCTGGATAGGAGAAATAGCTGTTGACTGAATGAGAATTTGACCAACAGCTAAGTTGTTGTGCCAGCTTTACACCTTTGCTGTACTTCGCTCTAAATAAAGTGTATATGCATGGGAGGATAAAGCGGCTGTCACTCTGCTCCTGCCATAAAGTAAAAAGACATTGCTAGATATGTAAAAAAGAGAAAAAAGACTATCTAGCTCCTATTTCCCTCCCTGTACCAGCTGAACATTGAGATCGCCCCCATTGTGCCATTTCTTGGACTTCATGGTAGGTCTGTCTTGTCTGTTCTTGTATAATTCAGATCATCTTGTGGTTCATTGCAAATGTTGCATCTTACAAATATAGCCTACTGTTTTATCATACCAAAATGATCACAGCTTATTGAGGCTGCACGCTAGAGTCCTGGCAATCTTTTACCCAGTATGTAGCTGTCAGTGTGTATTGTATTGCAGGACTCTTCTGTCTGGTCCCCTGAAGTAGATAATACACATGTTAATGCATAAGAATAAAATTCTATTACTGAAGACAAGGTAGTTTGTCTCCTAATGCAGAATTAGATTCAGTCCATATGTATGTAACTACATTTTATTACTTTGCTAGGCAGTTAATTCACTTCTAAGGCATAGATACCTTCACTACAGAGACATTTCTATCCTGGGTCGATATTTACTACATTAGATTTTCACATGGATACAAGTAGAACATATTGATATTACTTCTGTCTTGGCATGTATTGGGTGCATTCTCAGCCACATCTGCATTTTCAGCTATGCAGGCTAATGAGATTAAGGTGGCCATACACATTCAATAACTATCATCCAGATCATGTCCCTCCCTCCCTCCTTCTTCCCTATACACCAAGCTTGCATGGGTGGAGAAGAGTAAGCCACTGCCAGACACCTCTGACAGCAGCTTAACTTTCTTAAGAACAAAAGGATCAGACATGTAAAATTCAGTATACCCAATCCTACTGTCATTATCTGCATATAGGTATCATATAGAAACTATATATTTAATTGACATTTTCATCTGCATTAACAGGTGTCTAGAGAAGTACCAGAGAAAATAAAGGACTTGGAGCAAGTTCTGTATTATCCTCCCTATGTAACCCAAACTGTCCTTCCCGGTGAGTATGGCTTGTTTTTCACAGGGCTTCTCCATGAACCAGTTTCCATGTTTCCTTCCACTGGTAAAATTTGGATTATTACAGGGTTTTTTCCAAAATTTGCAAGAAAACTGGACAGCCCCTTCCCTACTGCCTTTCATTGAATTTACTACGGTGCTGACATGCAGTACTCCCACGTGCCTGCTGCAGCAAGGGGTCCTGGCATGTATTGCACAAGACCACAGAGACCAGTGATTGACTTTGGCAGTTACCTGGGCGTACGGCATTGAGGACAAATCATCAAGATTGCCATTGAACAGAAAGTATTAAAGCAATACATTTTTAGACCTGTGTAGTTATTTTCTATGTTGGTTCTCTTACTCAAGTGAATGGGTCTGTGCTGCTGTAGCAGATGTGGTGTTCTGTAATGGGTACTGCAATGAGGGGACTACATCACCCATCACACATTAATAGCCTATGCTCAGTATGTATTTGTGATATATTCCAGGAAAGCTCTTTAGGTAACAGTATTTTGTCTGCTTGTACTAGGGGCAGCTTGAGTGTACAGTAGATCTCAGCTTCCATAGTAGATATGCTATAGGACAATGTATCGAGTGGATTAGGATGCTTTGAATGGCTAGTGGCCAGTGCACAGATACCCTGAATCAGAAGTATGGTAGTGAACCAGCCTCTTGTGATAGTAACATAGTTTGTGTCCACACTTGAGGGCACATAGCATACTTTTGTTCCAGACTCAACTATTTTACAGTCCTCCATTTACTTAATAATGAAGACATTGTCTTTTGACAGTACTCATGTAGTAGTGGTTATTATTCGTCCATGGGGAGCTCTATTAGAGAAGGTGACTTAATAGGAACCCATTAAATGTGACTGGATTCTTAATGTGTATAATTTTTAGTACCATCTATTAAAATCTTCCCATGTATTTTACAATGCAGTCGAGGGGTAGTAATAATTTGAAAAGTATTTCAAAGTTATTAACATCATAAAAGTGTAATATGTTCTATGATATGCCTTGCCAAACCTGTAGAAAGAAAAGGCTTGATGCACGGGACAAAAAATGGTGCTGACACTGAATGCGGTGTGCTTTTATAGTGAATGATATTCCTGAATTTCAGTAATTATGCATTTAGAGACTTCAGAGAGCACTTGCCAGGAGAAAGGTGTACATTAAACCTGGATATCGCCACAATGGGTTAATCTAGTGGGCACTGAGACTGCCCATTGTACACCTGCCATCAGCTGGGATCCATGACACCAGTAAATGGCTCTGTAAAAACAGCATCAACAAGGGTCTTAGTGCTTTACTGGGCATCTGGGACATTGAAAATATTTAGAAAGGTATATAAGTTTGAAGGAGGAATCCACCTAAATCTATCCACCCTACACCTACTAACTACCAGATGACTCTTCTATGCCATAACTTAATATTGGATGGATTGTGAGATGACAAGAACTGAAAATAGGACAGGGGTATGAGCTCACCTTGTCACTATCATATTGTGAGTGCTACCGAAAGATTTAGGAAAGAGTCACCTCAGTGTTAATGGGGTTGTCTGAGACTATAATATTGATTGCTGTGTCTTCCCTATTTACCAAGTGCAGTGCCATACACTGTATAGTCCAATATTTGTAATACAGTTGAACTGTACTCCAAGTGGTTAGGCTTCTTAAAGTTTTACTTATGCTACAGTATGCACACAACGTTTCGGACGGAGTAAACCCTGTGTCTGGCCATGGATATTCAAAAGTAGTCTTGTTCGTGGTAGTCAGCTTAAACGTGGCTCCTGCATGATGCCCGGATGTAGTCCCGTAAGTAATGGTAGTATGCCTGTTCTGGCTGGTGTTGTAGGGACTTCTGAGTGCCGGGGTGTCAGCCCAAAACGTTGTGTGTATACTGTGGCATAAAAACAACTTTAAGAAGCATAACCACTTGGAGAGCGAATCAACTGTATTACAAATATTGGATTTGATCTAGCGGTGAGATCAAACGTCAGAGTGCTCAGCCCCACTCTGAACGTGCACCCAACCAGAATTTTTGTGGCGTGTTTCTCAACCAGAACCTCTATCTACATTGTATAGTGGCTGTGCCTGGTATTGCCGCTTAGCCCCATTAATTTGAATGGAACTGAGCATGGCCATGTGACCAATGGGTGTGATGTCATTGGCCTGAGAAGAGAAACTGGAGCTCAGTATCATAGTCACAGACAGTTCCTTTAAGAACCGAGTTTGGTGTTATACCTTTAGAACAGTGAACATTTTCTGAAACCTTTACCCAAGGCTTAACATGCCCATATATATTCAATAGCTATTGGTCGAACTCAATAGCTTTGGAAACTTCAATAACCTCTGTGTAAGTGTTTTTAATTGGTAGAGGGTAGTAAGCCACTTCCAGACACCTCGGGCCATGACTTATCACCAGGCAGAATTTAAATTCCCCTATAAATTTATATATTTACAAGTTCCAGCAGGTTTTACCCACCTTTCTCTAATGTGTATAGGGGCCCTTAAATTTTGGTTAGAGTTCATCTTAAAAGCTACTGTGTTGGGTGCTTACTATAGAAGTATACTCCATAGGTCTACAGTCCACAGAAACACATATTTGTATGTTAAGAGTATAATCTTGTGTGTGCTATACATTTTAGCTATTCTTATAATAATACGTTTCTTGTTCCTATAGTAACTTTCCCTGCAGTCCAAAAAATGGTGCTAGTTTCATCTGCGCCTGAATATCCAGGAATGACCAAACACGTAATGGAACTGCCACCAAGTACTGACCTGGATAAGACTGTCATTGAGCTATCTGACTGGCTGCTACTTATCGATCAGATGCTCAAGTCTAACATTGTTACTGTCGGCGATCCTGATGAGATTAATACAACTATAGCACAAATGAAGGTAAGGATCATGCCAACTATCACAATTCAGTGCCATAATAAGATTGCCTCATAGCTCAGGAATGATGCCAATTTCTCAAGGACAAAAGACTTTGTCCCATAGCATAGCACTGGAGATAAAATATTCATTGTTTCCAAGCAAAACAAAAAATTTCCATAAGTGTCAGTGTTTTTCAGGAGAAAGAAAATCAGCTCATAAAGACTAAAATGAAGAATGATGTACACAAGTATATATGGGACCAGTATACAGTACAGACCAAAAGTTTGGACACACCTTCTCATTCCAAGAGTTTTCTGTATTTTCATGACTAGAAAAATTGTAGATTCACATTGAAGGCATCATAACTATGAATTAACACATGTGGAATTATATACTTAACAAAAAAGTGTGAAACAACTGAAAATATGTCTTATATTCTAGGTTCTTCAAAGTAGCCACCTTTTGCTTTAATTACTGCTTTGCACACTCTTGGCATTCTCTTGATGAGCTTCAAGAGGTAGTCACATGAAATGGTCTTCCAACAGTCTTGAAGGAGTTCCCAGAGATGCTTAGCACTTGTTGGCCCTTTTGCCTTCACTCTGCGGTCCAGCTCACCCCAAACCATCTCGATTGGGTTCAGGTCTGGTGACTGTGGAGGCCAGGTCATTTGGCGTAGCACCCCATCACTCTCCTTCTTGGTCAAATAGCCCTTACACAGTCTGGAGGTGTGTTTGGGGTCATTGTCCTGTTGAAAAATAAATGATGGTCCAACTAAATGCAAACCGGATGGAATAGCATGTCGCTGCAAGATGCTGTGGTAACCATGCTGGTTCAGTATTCCTTCAATTTTGAATAAATCCCCAACAGTGTCACCAGCAAAGCACCCCCACACCATCACACCTCCCTCTCCATGCTTCACGGTGGGAACCAGGCATGTAGAGTCCATTCATTCACCTTTTCTGTGTCGCACAAAGACACGGTGGTTGGAACCAAAGATCTCAAATTTGGACTCATCAGACCAAAGCACAGATTTCCACAGGCCTAATGTCCATTCCTTGTGTTCTTTAGCCCAAACAAGTCTCTTTTGCTTGTTGCCTGTCCTTAGCAGTGGTTTCCTAGCAGCTATTTTACCATGAAGGCCTGCTGCACACAGTCTCCTCTTAACAGTTGTTGTAGAGATGTGTCTGCTGCTAGATCTCTGTGTGGCATTGACCTGGTCTCTAATCTGAGCTGCTGTTAACCTGCGATTTCTGAGGCTGGTTACTCGGATGAACTTATCCTCCGCAGCAGAGGTGACTCTTGGTCTTCCTTTCCTGGGGCGGTCCTCATGTGAGCCAGTTTCTTTGTAGCACTTGATGGTTTTGGCCACTGCACTTGGGGACACTTTCAAAGTTTTCCCAATTTTTCGGACTGACTGACCTTCATTTCTTAAAGTAATGATGGCCACTCGTTTTTCTTTACTTAGCTGCTTTTTTCTTGCCATAATACAAATTCTAACACTCCATTCAGTAGGACTATCAGCTGTGTATCCACCTGACTCCTGAACAACACAACTGATGGTCCCAACCCCAATTATTAGGGAAGAAATCCAATTTATTAAACCTGACAGGACACACCTGTGAAGTGAAAACCATTTCAGGTGACTACCTCTTGAAGCTCATCAAGAGAATGCCAAGAGTGTGCAAAGCAGTAATCAAAGCAAAAGGTGGCTACTTTGAAGAACCTAGAATATAAGACATATTTTCATTTGTTTCACACTTTTTTGTTAAGTATATAATTCCACATGTGTTAATTCATAGTTTTGATGCCTTCAGTGTGAATCTACAATTTTTATAGTCATGAAAATACAGAAAACTCTTGGAATGAGAAGGTGTGTCCAAACTTTTGGTCTGTACTGTATGTAGCTCATGTTGTACCTCATGTGTCTATGATCATACTGAGCCATAAAGTTCTTTTTCTCAGTCCATGGCAGTTGGGGATGAACAAACATTGCCCACTGGCCCACCAGAGTACCCCATTGAAGAGGACTATCACCTATCGTGATATGTCGATTTTGGTAAAAAAAAAAATGTATTCCTCATATTATGGCCAATCAGGAGCATCTTCTTATAACTCTGTGTTGCACCGTTCTTCTGTTAATACTGCTTGAAATTTATGAATCAGTTGACAACAGGATTAATGTGCTGGGAATGTGTCCCTATACACTTACACTACACACTCAGGGAGCGCCGCTACCGCATCATGCAGCTGATCCCCACAGACCTATGCGAAGGTCATCAGATCAAAAGTTCCAGAAAGATTTGTTAAACACTATTTTAGATAAAGATATGTTAGTTAACCTAACAGTTTTTCCAGTCTTGGGGTCTGTATTTTTCTTTTACGAGACCCTTGGCTGTTTGGAAATGGCTACATGACAGTTTTCGTTATACGGAGAGGTGCTCCCTGGATTTATTACATGACCGACAACCAATTTCATTGATGTAACTGATTCATACTCTAATTTCAGGTCTCGACATGGAGAGAGGGAAGGGATACATTATTTACTGCTGGGTTGCTTTTCTCTATAGTTATTGCCATTTTGATTTTCCTTGTTTGTTTGACATGTTATACCCTCACTTTACTGTTCATTAAATTTCTATTATTGTAAAGACATTAATAAACAGAGTAATTTAAAAAATTCTACGCAAGTTGAGAAGTGTTATAGATTTCCATTATAACTCAGGCTTCTGGCCTCCCTGTTGAATATAGACCCACTATACAGAGTGGCAGGTGGGCTTTACACCTTGATCAAAATCTATACGGATTTTCCTGAGAAGCATAGATCAATGTTTAGTACTTGGATGTGCGGTCCTTGTCTTTTTTTCTAAAGTGTTCTTACACTTGCATAGTCGACCCAGGTGTTTTTTATTAGCAGGAGACAGTATAAGGCCAGTCATATACCTTAGATTTTGGGCAACTGTCATGCAGCCTTCCAATTGGTGATAAAAGTAGTTGGCAGTGTCTTTTTAGATTTTGTGTCTTTTGGTGCTCCGTCTCCCCAATTTTTAACCTATAGTAATATAACTAAACATACATGAAATCATTACACATATAACTGGATAGCAATTCTATGTAAATACACTAGTGGGCACTCTCTTCTATGCTTAGTGTATCCATTGCAAACTGTACAAAGCAAATGTAAATGTTCAGACAAAACGTCGCCACCCCTGATCAGCGTGTTTGCAAAGTAATAAGCCTGACTTACTATGTGAAACTGTGTTAACATTCATTATGTTTTTTGTATTTAATACCATGTACTCTTCAAAGCAAAGTCTGGAGGGGCTTTGTAAATGAAGCAGCCTCTTCTATCTGTATAATGGCTTGTTAGAACACTATTAATCCCCTCCGCTTCAGAGGGATTAAAGTAACCTGCTGCTATTTGTTTCCCAGTGTGTTCGGCTAAGAAGTCCCAGATAGCAATTATCATAATAATTATCATGGATTGCTCTTCATATAAGTGTGCGGTGTGCATGTAATTGTTTTTATATATCTCTGATAAACACTTCATTCTTATCATTAAGCTTGTTAGAAAAAGAAAGGTAAGGCGGATAATGTGCCATTGCGTTCTCAGAGAAAAGAGCTGAAAAATGGAGACCTTGTTAACTATTCCTTACCTGTAACTTGCTGTATATGTGCCCAGACACCCTTTCTTTAAACTTCAGGACTTGCCCATTGTGTGGAATATTGAGGGCTCTCTGCTAAACTAAACTGGGCAGATTTATAAAAATGGTCTAAAAGCAAAAAAGTGCAGTGATTGGTTGCTATGGGCAACTAAGACAATTTAATAAATCTGCCCCAGTGTGTCAGAATTTTGTCTTAATTTACCCCTAGACTTGCATACATGCGTTACATCATGTTTATTACGTGTTTTAGATACTCTTTTGCCGTGGAATCTGATTACTTTCACTTTAGGCGGCCGAATGGTAACCCTGCAGGGGGGGTTGCTGGAGCCATTTGGTTCCCATTATAGCCAGGAGACTTTTGAAGGCTCCTAGGCCTGCCGCTGCTATGTGAGTATTGATCCCTGCCTATGTTAGTTCAATAGTAACATAACAATTTTTCCATAGTACAGTGTCAGACTGAGGCTTCTTGGTCCCACCAGATTCTGGGGGCTCATCCTCAAACAAGTTTTAGGAAACAGTCCTTGGTACACTGGTGTAGTCCTATAGTTTTGCCTTTGTTTTTTATCTATAAGGGGTTGTCCAGGGAGTAATAAATCTTTCCAGCACTGGATAAGGTATATTACTAATATACACCGGCGCCCCCTAGGCCCCATGTATCCTCTTAGTGAAAGGCAGCTGAGGAGGCCGGAACTCTCATTTCTTTGCCTCCCCTGCTGACGTTCCAAATCTCGGACACATGACTGATTCCATTCTACTTATTGGGCCTGTTGCCCCAGTAGAAGGGAGTTGGTGACATTAGCGAGAGTCAGAGCAGCTGCAGGGAATGCATTGGTCAGCTTTGTTAGTCCCTGGATTACCCCTTTAAAGGGAGTCTATCATTCAAAAAACACATTTTTTCACTAACCCTACATTGGAATAGCCTTTATAAAAGCTATTCTAGTCCTACCTTTGTTTCTGTTTTCCAGGCAGCGATTTTTGTGTAAATTCGTTTCTTGCAGATTTGCAAATGAAGATCATGGAGCACAAGGGGGCATTCCCCCTGTGCTCTGAGCACAGCAGCGTCATAACCTTCACTGTGTTCGCCCCATCCTCCTGACCGTTGTATTCACACCCCCTCCAATGATGAGCTCCCTTTACACAAAAAACGCTGCCTGGAACCAGAAGCATAGGTAGGAGTAGAATAGCCTTTATAAAGGCTATTCCAATGTAGGGTTAGTGAAAAATGTGTTTTCTGAATGATAGACTCCCTTTAAGCCATCCAATGAATACATGTCAAGTTCCTTGGGTGGGGGGCTAAACATAAGTTTTTAATTAATTTTATTTTTTTTTAAAGTTAAAACAAAATAAAATTTTGATTAAATTTTGCCTCCCCAAAATATTAAGTAAAAAGTGATAAAAGTCATATATTCCCTAAATTGCTATCGATACAAACTACAACTTGCCCTGCAGAAAAAGGCTCTTACACAACTTTGTACACAGAAATATAAAAATGTTATGGGTGTCAGGATATGGCGATGCATCAATATTTTTCAAAATTTTTTATTATTTTGAGGCATAACAATATATAAATTTAGAATCCCTGTGATCGTCCTTACCCACAGAATAAAGGTAACCTGTAATTTTTACTGAACAGTGAACACAATGAAAACAAACCAAGAAAATGGTGCAACTGTGTATTTCAGTACATTTTACAAATGATTAAATTATGCCATTTGGAAGTACAATTTGTTCCGCAAAAAAAACAAGTGCTTATACTCCTCTGTAAATGGAAAAATAAAAAAGTTATGGTGGTGGGAACAAAACAACATAAATGCAAAAATTAAAATAGTGTTGGCAGGAAGGGGACCTATAACCTGTCCTGACATTTCTATTTCAGTAAATATGTATATTTCTGGTGAAATTACAAATCCGGAGGATCTTCTCTTATAACTCTATGTTATGTGTTATGCTGTCCCTCTGTTATTCCTTCTGAATAAATTGAAAACTGTGTGTTATCAATTGAGGGCTTGTCCCTTCGCACTCTGACACTGTCAAAGCAGTTCTGAAAGTTTGGGGGCACAAATAATTGTAGGTCTGGGCGATAGGGCAGACATCCTGCAAGTAGCTTTGTACAAATGATCTGTCTGTTTTTTTCTACATGATGTTCAGGTTATACAGAGCAAACCATCTGTACTGATATTAGTTGTCATTATTTTCAGATAACAAAGGAAGATATGGAACAGCGCCACCCACAGCTTGAATCGGTCTTTACTTTAGCACAGAATGTGAAGAACAAAACCTCCAGTCTTGATGTCAGAACATCAATAACAGAAAAGTGTAAGTAATGCTACTTATAATAATGCCATGTTTCTCTGTGAATAAAATGTTACCTGTGTCTGTCTGTAATGTGAATAGGCACTACGGCGTTGAACCTTTCAAAAGGGTCCGTGCAGGACGATTTTCGGTGGACACTATGATGGAGTCTTCAACAGAGACTCTGGCACATTTGTGGATGTAACAGTTTTTTAACCATAATCTGGCCCCATCATGTGCAGGATCAAGTAATGACCTTTCCATTTGTGCCCTCTGTAATATTTCTGCTGCAAAAGTTATAAATGGTTGAAAGCATAAAAAGTCCTATGGAAATTACCCTAAGTAGTCACAGATGGCGAGGAGCAACTTCAACCTAGTCACACTGTCCTCTGGTTATTCATGCCTGCTGGGCGTGATCGACATCTCCCTCACAGACCCAACACTCCCTGACATCACAAGGGAGATGTCATTCATGCCCAGGTGACATGATTAGCCAGAGGACAGTGTGACTAGTTGTAGTAGACAACAAAGACAGCAAGTGATATCCTTCATCACTGCAAACTAAAGCTTGGACAAGCATGGGTTAATAAATATAATAACTAAAATATAAAATAAAGAATTTCTGGAAGGTTACATTCACACTTTCATTACCTTTTCCACTGTTCTGTTCCATCGGAGGATGATAACAATGGAAAAAAATGGTTCCCTTTATAATGGTACAAATGGAAGACATTCTGTTTGTATCTGTCATAACTGACATAATATTAAATTAAAAAAGGTACGGTGCCTTTCACTTAAAATATATATTGGATCGCATTTGGGTATACTGCATACGTTCATATCTTTGTGCTCAAAGTATAAAAGTATGGAATACGCTCCTTATAGTGGCAGCAGCAGACAGCTAACATGTTGGCAGGAATTTACTATTGCCTCTGCACCAGAAAACTGGCATAAGTGATTATAGATGTGGCCCTTGCTTGCACCAAAGATGCCTCACTTCCCTATTTCTTCGCCCCACTCACTACTTATTACAAAAGTGGTGTCAGTGAGGTGGAGATTGGGTCGGGGCTTAAGGTCAGCAAACTGGCGTGAGTTATAGAGGAAATTTACACCAGTTACTGACTGGAGTAGTTCACATCAATGGAGAAATGTAATCCAGAATTTATAGAACGTCAGTCTTAATAAATTCCCCACATTATTTAAATGTATGCCTGTGCAGAGGATTTGGAGCTATGTGTCACGAAAATAGAGCTCCAGCCGCTTTAAAGATGTATCAAGCACATAATTTAAACCTATTAGATTTAGAAAACAGAATTCAAGGGAAGGACATTTTTTTTTATGTCTTGATAGAGTAGCATTTGTCAAAAAGGCTGCCAGATAGCAGCTCCGAATTATAACATCTTGTAACAGAAAAAGGAGAATTGCGCAATGTCAAAATTGTACCGTACAATGTCAGATAGACCCATTTGGCAGATATTTTTTTGACTTTATTAAATATTGTCACAGAGTGTAATTTGTAATGTGTCACAAGCTGTCCATTGAATGCTATTAGTAATTTGTCAAAAGCATTCTAAATATATTTATAGTGCAAATAGGGAATGGGTTACTTCTGGACCAGTACAATGCTGGTGTTTTACTTTTAACATGTCTGTGTCAAGTTCTCTTTATTTTAGGTGTTACTAGGCTAATTGTGTAATTGTAGGATTAAAGGGGATGTTTGCTCAGAACAACTGGTCTCCTACAGGTCAAAGTGGGGATGTCATCCTCAAAACCACAGTAAAGAGCTGCTGCAAAGAAAGCCTTTTGTTGTAGTGTACTTGGTGCAAATATAGATCTTATGACTTATGATTTAAAGCATACCTCCAATTATAAAAAAAAACTTTTCATAAATGAACATAGGTTAATATAAGAAACTTTGTAACATACCTTATTTAAGAGATATGTTTTCTTCTCCATTTATCGAGCAGAGTTACCACAGCATAAGTGTAGAAAAAAAAAACAGATTTCCTTAATAAAATATATATTTCTTATATTAACATGTACTATTCTTTTATGAAAAGTTGTTAATTGGAGGTATGCATTAAAAAAATGGATGTTGTGTAAAACTAGATTTTCCCTGCAGCAATTGTGCAGTCCTGGTAACTTTAGCATTTAATATCAGCGTATCTCCCAATGGTTGTCACAGAGGAGCCCCAGCGATCAACTAATCTTCAGGTCAGAAATTTGCTGTAGTTACATATCTAGAAGGATATGATAAAGATGCCTGGCACTCCAGTATCATTGCTGTGCCCAAGTAGGGTAAATCCAATCAATACTTGGTGTGACCACTCTCTGGAGGAGAAGGCATCTATGGCAGCCATATTATCACTTCCAGGTCTAAGTGATAATATGGCCACCACAGAGCCCTAATCTCACCATCATCCATTCTGTCTGGGATTACATGGAGAGACAGAAGGATTTCATCAAGCCTACATCCACAGAAGATCTGTGCTTCGTTCTCCAACATGTTTAGAACATTCTCCTTGCCAAGTTCCTTCAACCAAATATTGATTTGATTTAGATTTCTCTTTTGTTTATTCATTGCATTTTGGTAATTGACATTTCTATTTTTGAAAGCGTTTTTAGTTTGCAGCATTTTTCCACATATAACTAAAACTTTTTCTTGGTACTGTATGTCCTTCAGATGTCTTTTTTTGTTAATAAAAACATAAGATAAAATAAAGAAAAGTAAATAAAGTTTAAAAAAATTATAGTGAATATTAAAAAATGAACACCCCTCATTCATCAATAATATGTGCCCCCTGAACCAAACTATGGAATATTATATATCAAAATAATTAAAAAATAATGTGGAACATAAAAAAAATTATATTTTACTTTAGTCATGCAGTTGAATGAGTTATCCAATATATAAAAATATATAAGCTATTCTATCATAGGTCATCGATATTATCCGACTCTCTGCACCTCCACAAATCAGATGTCTGAAGGGGCTGTGGCACTCCTGCAAGAGCTGCAGTCTCTTCAATGTATGCATCATACATGCAAACTCTGTACTTTTCATTGCACAGATGCATAATGTTGCAGCATTGTCCCATGAAAGAAATAGAAATCATTACTCCGTCCTTTAATACCCTACTGATCCAGTGCACATGATGTGGCAGCTCCTTGCCAGTCTTTGTTTACAGGTAGCTAGGGATGGCATGCCATAGCGGCATCAGGGGTCAGTGCCATACTTCTGGCATCACCGCTGTATATTTGCTGTTCCTCTTTTTTTTTTTTTAAACCCTCGGACAATCCTTATAAAGACACTAATGTGCTCAGTTACCATATATGCCCTAAACAATCCTTGAAAATTTGGAGCTGAATTGATCTAGTATTCATTTCTATAGAGGTGTAACAGTGTTCTGGCCATGCTATAGTTAACAATGTCTTGTTATCTTGGAAAGTATGAGCCGTTTGCCTCAGAGTATTGAAAGTGACGCTTCAGTGCTTTACATGCTGGCTTTTGCTGATTTCAATTATATTTACAACAGCTAAATCAATCTACACTTCTATGCATTCTTAATACTGAAATAGCATTTTCTACCTTCCAAGTAACAGATGAATTATTGTCACGCACCAGCGTACAGTAAGCGTCTTACAGGAAACCCAAAATTAGATTTTCATTTCCTTGTCGCTTCCCCATTTGGGACTTCAAAGACAGTGGAAAGATGCCAATAATACATTTCAATTATAATTACACTTTGCTTATACTGTATCAAGAGCAGTGAATGGGGCTTTGCAATCGCATTAAATATTGTGACCAAAAGAGCATTAGTCATATGTGAGGATAGCGCCTATAAAAGATTGTTTTGCTAATTGGTATATACAAGGTGGCGCTCTTATTATAACAGCAGATGGTAATTATACGTGTGAGTGCAGCGGAGCTGATATTGTCATTTGGCACTACTTACTATAACGCCACAACTTGTGATTTTCTGTAGCCCTGCAGTTTACGTAGGATTAGTGGTTAATTTACCCAAAAACATTTATGAAATATCAATAAGGTATGCCATAGTTGTTAGTTAGTCCCATGTTCCCCATTCATAGAGGTAAAGAGAAAGCTCAGTCGCCTTAGAATATAATGGAGAGTGCCTGCCATGCATGGCCTCTTCTCTGTAAACAGGGACGTGGGAGTTGCTTTCAGAATTGGTTGCTGCCTGACCACTGGAGCTTAAAGCAACACTAAACACAGAAAATACAAAAAAAAAAGTTAAATTCTTCTTTTCTCTTGGTCCTGTTTTGTCTTATATTGCTTGTAAGACCACTGGCTGGATCAGCAGTCTCGCCTTATAATAGCATAATAGACTGTTCAGCCCCAATCTTTTCCTTCCTTCTGGTTGGCCACCTGCTGAATATGGAGCAGATCAGAAGAGTAACCCATGTTCTCTGCAGGATTTATACAAGACTGTATCAGGAGTCGGGAACATGGAGAAAATGTTGCAGACTGACAAGCAGTGAGGGCAAGATTATCTGTTAAGCAAAATGCAACACAGAAAAGTTGGCACTGCCAAACCATATGAACAAGAAATGCAGGTGCACGTCGCCGTGGCTGCAATACAATTGCAAAAAGTTGCACCAGCACTCTGCTAACACCAAGAGCATTTCTGCAAATACCTACTGTATATAAGCATACATGAAAATGAGGTCCTTGGTGCTTTAGAGTTTGAGTTGGAGTTGGAGTTGGAGTTGGAAGGGACCTCAAGGGCCATCGAGTCCAACCCCCTGCAAAAGCAGGAATTCCTAAAACATCCTAGCTATATACCTATCCAGTTTCCAGTTGAAGATTTCAATTGATGAAGAACTCACCACCTCCCGTGGCAGCCTATTCCACTCCCTCACTACCCTTACTGTTAGAAAGTTTTTCCTAATGTCTAATCTGAATCTCCTTCCCCTTAGTTTCATCCCATTACTTCTCGTGCTTCCTTCTGCTAATGAGAAAAGGGTAGATCCCTCTGCACTGTGACAACCTTTCAGATATTTAAATACCGCTATTAAGTCTCCCCTTAGCCTTCTCTTCTGCAAACTAAGCAGTCCCAATTCTTTTAGCCTCTCCTCGTAGGACATGGTTTGTAGACCTTCTACCATTTTGGTTGCTCTTCTCTGGACCTGCTCCAATAAATCGATGTCTTTCTTACACTGGGGAGCCCAGAACTGTACACAGTATTCCAGGTGGGGTCTGACCACCTTTACATTTTGATCTAACTGTAATTGGGTATGGATTAAGGGTAAATGTGTTTCTCAGCCATATCATGGCCCTAAGAGAGGTGAGTCATTTTAGTGTAAGGACCCACCTAACAGAGTTCGCCTTGACATGGCAGGTGGGCTTACAATTACAATTTTATCAAAATGTAAAGCTCCAAGGACCTCATTTTCATGTATCCTTATATACAGTAGGTATTTGCAGTAATGCTCTTGGGCTAGCACAGTGCTGGTGCAACTTTTTGTTTTTGTATCTGTTAAGCAAAAGCGGACAGGCATTATGATTTCAGCAGGACCAGAATACACAGGCATGCCCAGGAAATTGAGTGTGCATTTGTATAGGGGGCTAGAAGGAACAGCTATCACCCCCATAAGTGTTCCAACGACATTCTATTGAAGGTGCACAGAAACCTTGTACACATATGACATAAGTGTTTGTAATTTAAATATCCTTTAAGGCTGGGGCCCCACGTGGCGTAAATGTTGTAAAAAAAACGTGGTGTTTTACAGTCCTAGCGAATCCCATCCACACATTGCAGAAAAATATGCTTAGCAGACACGCTGCGATTTCCAAAACCGTCGCAGTTATGGAAATCGCATCATGTCATTTATGCCTATGGAAACGCTGGCAGTTTCCCTATAGGTATAATGGAAGCAGAAAGTCAACAAAGGAAACCTCTGTAGACTTTGTGTGAAAAGCGCTGTGGAAAAAAACACAATGTGTTGCCGCCACGGTTTTTCCCGCAGCACTTTTTTTGTTGTGGCCAGCTATGTGTGGCCTTATTCTTAAGGGGTTATACCAGAAAAATGATTTATTCCCTAACCAAAGGATAGGTGATACATTGCTAATTAGTGGGGGTCTGACCGCTGAGACCCCCATCAATCCTGAGAATGGGGGTGTTTTACTTCCATTCTCCCACTCATTTCATTTCAGTGAGAGTGCCAGAGTCAGCCGTGTGCTGTATTTTACCTAGTGAAATGAATGGAGCGATGGATACATAGTCTGCATCCACCACTACATTCTGAACATAATTAAAACACAGAAGTTCTTGGCATTGCAGGAGTAATGTGTCCCCAGAAGGTTAGGGAGCAATTTCAACCCTGCTTCATCTGCCATTGTATATCTGTGAGCTTACACACTAAGGTTTTGGCCACTAATCAGACTTATCAGATAAATACCAGCGTCTGAGCAAATGGTTTCAGATAGTTGTTTACAGAAATTGGAACTATTATTAGAGGAAAATTGTTTTTCTTCCATTCTTATCTGAACAAAATAAAACCCTCCATTTTCTGGTGATGGTATCATCTCTCAGATACTGTTTACTTGCTGCAGTCACCGTCATAATGGTTATTGGCAGACAAAAACTTTTTACTAGGTCAGATACATTTTCTGCTTCTTGAGACAGATCTCAGTCAGATCAATTGATCATTTGCACACAGCAATTTATATTGGTATTGGTCTGATTAGAGGACTGGATACTTAACCCCTCATAGTTCATCTGTTTGTTGTACCCATTTACCTATTATTATCCTTTCTAATAACACAGCGGAGAAGCTGAAGAATCATTGGGACAGTACACTGCACGGTGTAGAGATGCGCCAAAAGCAGCTACAAGACATGTTGGCTGACAGCATCAAGTGGGACGAGTTAAGGAAGGAAATACAAAGTGTCCTGGACCAGACCGACTTCCGACTCTACACCCTCTCTCAGACATCCAAAGACACACTAGTGAAGCAGATTGCAGAGAACAAGGTGAATAACTCTTATCATCTACCTTCCTCACCCTTCCCCTCCTGTTCTATCTCCTATTAACATCTTATCCTACTTCTTGACTTTCTCTTAATTCCAATGACCCCTATTATTTGCTCTCCCTTTTTAATACTTTTATCTTATCCTCCCATTCTTCATCTGTAACCCCGGGTTTTACATATCATCCTGCCCCTTCACAGATTGTTTCTATACTTTGTAGTTTGGGGTATGAAGAATTGTTTAAGTTATTTTTTTTGTTATATATTCTACATTATAGTTTTTCCTTGGACCCCAACCAATATTGAGTCCCATTTGAATGGAGAGGAGGTTTTCAATAAGCACTTCTGCTTCATTCATGTGACTGATCAAGATAGCCAAATAGTATACTCGGCTGTATCTGTCATTCCTACAGAGATTAAATAGAGAGGCAGGGTGCATGCACAACCATTGCTCCATACAAACAGGAGAAATGGGACCCCTGTTTTCATGTATGAAGGGGTTGCCAGCAACGAGACACTTATTACGCATCCCATGGCTAGGTGGCAAGTTAAAAAAAACAACAGTTTTTTGTCCCTGGCTTAGAGGTGCGATTTCTGGTGACTTCGACTTTCAACCCCTCTAATGGTGGGCAAACAAGTAGCAATAAATGTTTGAAACCTGCAGCGCAAGGCACTTTGCACTACGAGTTTTATTCTGCAGTGTGTGGATAGGATGTGTCTTAATCCCATCAAATTTTACTGTTTACTGTTTCACTATTAGAGTATATCACAGTGGGTTAGCCACCGTCGATTTCGCAGTAGCTAACCTACTGTGAGTGTGCAACTTGTGTCCCGGCTTAAAAAAGCAGTATTTGCTGCGTCTTTCAGCTGTGATTTCCGGCAGCCGGGCCTCGGCTTTCAACCTTTGCAATGCAGTGTATGGATACTGACAATTTCTCTGGCAAATTCACAGCAGCTAACCCACTGCAATTATGCAGTGTGGGGCCTTAGCCAAATGGCCCGTTCACATGGCGGAATCTGGCGCTTATTCTGCCCTAAAATCTGTAGCCGATTCCACCCTGATTCTGCCTCCCATTAAATACACCGGAGCAGGATGCTGAAAAAATAAGCGTCCTGCTAAATCTTGCTGCGGATTCCGAGGCTGATTCAGCTTCAGATTCTGCGGCTTGAGACTCTGATTAGGTAAAGGTCCGCCTCAAGTTCCCTTTTCATTTTCCAACGTAGTAACGGGCCCTTCAGCCGGTTGCACACAACTGTGTGCTAACTGGCTGCCGTGAATGAATGTCACGGGTGGCGCAAGGGGGACACGCGGATGTCACCCTTGTGCCGCCCGTGCATCGGCTGTGTTTCTGCGGCCCCTTTAATTCAATGAATAGGAGCCATGAAAGCAGGGCCGCAAAATCAGACAGGAATAGGACCTGTTCCATATTTTGCGGCCCAGACTGTCAGCCCGCACACGTGACCGTGTCATTCACAGTCATGTGCATGGGCCAATAGAAATGAATTGGTCAGTGTGCTATCTGGGAAAAACCCGGATAGCACACTGACCAGTCATATGGTTGTCTGCAAGGGGGCTAAGTCTGGTAAAATGCTAACCTGCCAGAATATAAATCGAGGTGTCACCAAGTATTAGGGAAAAATGACACAGGAGGTATTAAGTTTGTTTTCAGAGGAACATATTCCTTCCACAAAGAATTTTAAAATGATGATTTTAATTATATCA
This sequence comes from Leptodactylus fallax, assembly GCA_947044405.1. Lineage (NCBI taxonomy): Eukaryota > Metazoa > Chordata > Amphibia > Anura > Leptodactylidae > Leptodactylus > Leptodactylus fallax. The sequence goes on from CAMRHE010000530.1 coordinate 658,937, forward strand.
ATGTTATATTTATTACATTATCAACCAGCTATTGCTTATGGGATACAGAAGTTATATATTTCAAAGATGAAAAATGATTTCTGTATTTTAAGCTATTTAATATGTACTAGTTGGCAGCTCTGCAGAACAGTGATCCATCCTAAAATATTTGCTGCTATAAATTTTCAAGGATATAGTCATGCAGTTACTACTACTTAACAATAGAGGGCACCATTACAACACAATTGCTAAGCATCATTTTGCAATAAAACAAACACTCTTACAAGCAAAGTTGAATTTCTGAGTTTGTTACTAACTAGATGTTGGCAGATCCTTTAATATATTCATTTAAAGTCATTATAATAATTCATAGACATATACAAACTCTTCCATCCTTCTGTGTTTCCTTTGTATGTTGTATCAGTCGATTAACTACATTTTATAATAAGAAATGCTTAATATTATGCCTGATTAAATAGTATATTGTATTTCTGTGGAAGGCTGCAGTGTCATATATTTTCTGGACTGTGATAGTTTTTTGGCCTGTGCTTACCTAAGGTAGGTCTTGCTGGTCAATGACCCATTGCAGCTTCAAATTATTGGTATAGATTTTGGCAACCGGTTTACACTTCAAGTCAATTCTATATGCTGACGAACCACACATTTTGTTAATGACCCCCTACTGACTCACTAACCTCAGTTGTTTATGCTTCTGGCAACAGTAATTGCATCGCTTTTTTTTAAGGATTTTTTCCAATTGTAATGTCAAAGACCTAGCCAAGACCTATAGCCAAGTATGATGTCGGTAGCTATCTCAAGGAGGCGACAACCTTTTGTCGTATGACCTCAACTTTTTTTTTTTAAAAATGTGTTTTTATTATTTTTCTTAGGTAATAGTGCAAGACCTGCACAAAGGTGAGATTGTCATGGACACATTCAATGACCTCTCAAACAAACTCCTTCGTGACTACTCCACTGACGACACGAGGAAAGTTAAGGAGGCCAGTGACCTGTTATACATGAACTGGGTGAACATGAACAAGCGGTGAGTACACACAGACATAGTTTATAGTTCATATCAGCATTAAAAGAACACTAAAAACTGAAAATGCAAAAAATAAAAATAATCCAGCACTTCCTCCCTTCATCTCCGACTTTCCCTTGATCCTATTTGTTTCATATTAAATATAAAACTGAGAAATAAAGACTGGTCATCCATTCCCACCTCCTTCTACTCCTCACTCCTCTATGTATGACAGATTACCAGACAACTGGCTGGAGCAGCATCCTTTTTTCTTACTCTGTTCTGTCTACAGTAAGACTATTGTTAAAGGGGTTGTCCAGTTTCAGAAAATAAATAGCATTGTTTCTAGTTTCCAAAATACTTTCTGTATCAATTCCTCACGGTTTTCTAGATCTCTGCTTGCTGTCATTCTTTGTTTACTTTCAGTAGATAAAAATCAGTGATTGGCCTGTCTATGGTCATGTGATGGACACACAGGTGCACAGCTCGTTACAGTCAAAGCTCAGTAATCAGACATTTGTCTGTGTGTCCATCACATGACCGTGGACTGTATATTACATGACCATGGACTGTATATCACATGACCGTGGACTGTATTTCACATGACCGTGGACTGTATTTCGCATGACCGTGGACTGTATATCACATGACCGTGGACTGTATTTCACATGACCGTGGACTGTATATCACATGCCGGTGAGCTGTATATCACATGACTGTGGACTGATTTTAGTCACTGGAAGTAAACAATAAATGACAGCAAGCAGAGATCTAGAAACACGTGGGAAATTGATACAGAAAGTATATTGGAAAATTGTATAACTTTTCTTTATACAAACAATAATATTTATTTTCTGAAACTGGACAACCCCTTTAAGCCTCGCTATTTTGCTAAGCCCAGAACCTTCAGTCATCTACCAGCCAAAGATGGAACAGATCAGCAGATTAATCTCCGTGTTCTCTGCTGAATTTCTACAAGATTTTTTGTGTCACAGTCATACAGAAAATGCTACAGATTGACAAACAACGAAGGCGACTATATTTCTTTATCAGTCTGTTTGTTTACATAGAGTTGATATCTGTATCCAGGTCACATACAGAACAAAGGAGGTGGGGATGTTAAAGTGTAACTAAACTTTCGGACAACTTTTGATTTTCTGGCAGTATTTGTGTCATAAATACATTTTGTAATATACTTTATTAAGACATTTTGGATCCTTTCTGTGAAATCCTGCATTTTTTCACTCTTTCCCTTTCTCCTTTCTGTGTTGAGAGCTGTGTTTGCCTCTCATTGAATGTTACTGTGTACAGAATACCGGGCTTTGTAAAATATAGAGAAAATGAGGGTGGGGGAAGGTCACTTCAAACAGTTCTATATAGGACACTATAAAACATATAAACTTGCTTCTGGCATTTTCAATCATTGATATTTCTGGAAATAATATAGATAGCACTGCAACCTTAGTGTTATATGAAAGAAGAGAATCACTTGACCCCAAAAGCATGCAGGATTTCACAGAAAGGATCCAAAATTTGTTAATAAAGTATATTACAAAATTTATTAATGACACAAATAATGCCAGAAAAACAAAAGTTGTCCGAAAGTTTATTACGCTTTAATTGATTTAATGCTTAATTCTGTGCACTGGTAGCCTGTTATATTGATGCATAGCAGTGTTAAAAGAGCTACCTGACTAAGAGTAGCAGAGTGTAGCAGCTGCAGCGATATAAAAAGTAATTCAGCTTGATAAATGGGAGAAGAAAAATTAAATAATATACATTACAAAGTATCATATATTCACATGTACCATTCATTTATGAAAAGTGGTTTTATAATTGGAGGAACACTTTAACATTTTATGTGTATGATATATTGTAAAAAGGTGAATAAAGGCTTAAAATAGCAAAATGGCTTTTCAGTTAAAGGGATTTTCCAGGATCAGCAAAAAATAGGCTAAGGCTAAGACCCCACGTAGCAGGCTGGAGCCAAAAGCGCTGCAGGAAAAACCAAGGTGGCATTGCATTGCGGTTTTTTCCTCAGCGCTTTTCACAGAAAGTCCGCAGAAGTTTCCTCTTCAGACTTTCTGCTTCCATTTTACCAGCGTTTGCATAGGTATAATTGATATGCTGTGATTTCCAAAACCGCAACAGTTTTGGAAGTCTGAGCATGCCCGCTGTGTGTATTTTTCTGCAATGTGTGAGTGGGATTCGCTGGAATCACATCCACTTTGCAGGGACTGTTCCGCCACGGCCCAACCACTGTGTTTGCGCTACGTGGGGTCCCGGCCTCAAGGGAGAAAATGTAATAAAATATAAATGATGATTTACACCCTAGAGTTTTAAAAGAATTAGCAGAGGAAATAACAGAACCCCTTGCAATAATCTTTAATAAGTCATGGGAGACAGGAGTGGTCCCTCTAGATTGGAAAAGGGCAAATGTGGTCCCCATCTACAAAAAGGGGAATAGGGACGACCCAGGAAATTATAGGCCAGTAAGTCTGACCTCGATAGTAGGAAAAATCTTTGAACAAATCGTTAAAGAACATTTAATTAGGTACCTGGATGGGAAGGCTTTAATTAATCAAAGCCAGCACGGCTTTATGCCTAATAAATCTTGCCAGACTAATCTTATTTCCTTCTATAATAAAGTCACTGAATGGTTGGACCAGGGGAATGCAGTGGACATAGTATATCTTGACTTTAGTAAGGCCTTTGATAAAGTATCACATAACATTCTTATTGAAAAAATGATCAAGTATGGCTTTGATAAAATATCAGTGAGGTGGGTTCACAATTGGCTTAATGATCGGGCACAACGAGTAATTCTAAATGGCTATACATCAAACTGGAAGAAAGTAAAAAGCGGGGTGCCGCAGGGCTCTGTCCTGGGCCCAGTACTTTTTAATATTTTTATAAATGATCTGGATGATGGGGCTAATGGGGAACTAATAAAATTTGCAGATGATACAAAGATAGGAGGAATGGCCAACACTAGAGAGGAGAGAGAGTGCATCCAAAAGGACTTGGACACACTGGAACAATGGGCTGAGGTGAACAAAATGGTATTCAACAGGGACAAATGCAAAGTTCTACATCTGGGTAACAGAAATGCAAGAAGCATATATAGTATGGGAGGAATAGTACTAAGTGAGAGTACAGGGGAAAAGGATCTGGGCATAATAATAGATCGCAAACTCAACATGAGTCAACAGTGCGGTGCGGTGGCTAAAAAGGCTAACCAAATTCTAGGATGTATCAAGACGAGCATTGTAGCTAGATCAAGAGAGGTAATTATTCCGCTGTACTCTGCCCTGGTCAGACCCCACCTGGAATACTGTGTACAGTTCTGGGCGCCCCAGTTTAAGAAAGACATCGATTCATTGGAGCAGGTCCAGAGAAGAGCAACCAAAATGGTGGAAGGTCTACAAACCATGTCCTACGAGGAGAGGCTAAAAGAATTGGGACTGCTTAGTTTGCAGAAGAGAAGGCTAAGGGGAGACTTAATAGCGGTATTTAAATATCTGAAAGGTTGTCACAGTGCAGAGGGATCTACCCTATTCTCATTAGCAGAAGGAAGCACGAGAAGTAATGGGATGAAACAAAGGGGAAGGAGATTCAGATTAGACATTAGGAAAAACTTTCTAACAGTAAGGGTAGTGAGAGAGTGGAATAGTCTGCCACGGGAGGTGGTGAGTTCTTCATCAATTGAAATCTTCAAGCGGAAACTGGATAGGTATATAGCTGGGATGTTTTAGGAATTCCTGCTTTTGCAGGGGGTTGGACTCGATGGCCCTTGAGGTCCCTTCCAACTTAAACAAACAAACAAACAAACAAACAAATAAACCATTACTCACCTGATTATGTATTTTGGGGTCCATCAGCCATTTAAGCTCCCATCAATATGATTAAATATATGAAACAGGTAAAATAATTAGAAATTAATTTACGGTAATTTATTCACCCCTTCAATGGTAGTATTTATTTCCCTTCACATGAATTTATTGGCCAAGTCTTTTATAGGATCACAGTGTACATACTTTGTAACCTAACATTATTTGTTCAGTGGGTATGAATGTATCATGGCAAGATAAATGTATTTTTTTTTTTTTAGATATGTTTTTGTGTATATCATTGAGGAATAAAACCATAACTTTCCCACTCTGTGTCACAATGCTGTCACTCATTGACAGATTGATAGTACTAGTATGAATATCATTTACGCTTTTGTAGGACTGAAGTTTGTTCATCAGATTTTACATTTAATAACTAAAGAACTCTACTTACAATCCAAAACTTTCTAACTGTCTCCCAGTCCAGGTCCAGATGTCTGATCTTTAATGTGGACTGTATTAATAGACGTAATACAGCATGTTATATGGCTTCACAAGATACCTGTTGTATCCAGTAGGAGTGTAACATTTTTTTCTTTAATGCAACACTCTAGTTGGAACTATACATATACTTTATTAGACTATACAAAACTATAGAATCTTTCTAACTCATGGAACCTTACTTAGGTTTTGCTCTTGCCTGGGTGTTATTTTTTATTGCTGGCGTGTTCACAGACGGTTGTTTTTCATAGTCTACCTTTCATTGTTTTCAAGATGTACAAGCCAGATTGTTATCACAATCCCTATGTTTTCCATTGATTGAGTCTTGCTGCTTCCAAGGTAGGAAGTATTGTATCGGAGAACAGACAGATTAACCTGAACTTTAGTGAAGAGAAGCAGCTGGTCTTTGACCCTTGCATGACTTTCTAGCTCAGGGGATTGCAGAATAGGTCAAGCAAACTGAAGCGTTAGAGAGGGGTTGCGATGGGCTATATCCTCGTGTGCACACAATAATTTTCTCTAGCATTGTAATGTTATGTAATGCAACATATTGCTCAGTGGCGTAACTAAAGTCTTGTGGGCCCCGGTGCAATATTTTGTCCGGGGCCCCCCTACCTCATCCCTACAGGGAATTCTTGATAGTGATGGTTACCGGTGCTAAGGAGTTTAATCAACCTTAGTGTGGTTAGGGTAATATGTGGCTCTCCTTGGCTTATGGGCCAGATGGAAGCTGCAATCTCAATACTGATGCCAGTGCTTATGGGCCCCCTAAGGCTCCGGGCCCCGGTGCGACTGTAACCTCTGCACCCCCCTCAAGTTACACCCCTGGTATTGCTAGATCCAACATAGCTCTTACAATGAGGACTGTCGCAGATATGATAGGAAAAAATAGCGCTACCTGGATCACTTTTGGTTATCGGTCACATGACCTTTCTGAAGCTCAGTCCCATTCAATGCATGGGACTGAGCTGCAGTACCAGACACAGCTGCTACAAAATGTACAGTTATGTGCCTGGTATACAAGAAAGAGGCCACAGCGCTTGCTAGAGCAATGCAGCCCCCTCAAACAGAGGACTGGGGATGGAGCCAGGATGCATCTTGTTCTGTCATTGATTGTACAGGTAAATAGCTCTGCACGCATCGCTTTTCTTTCAGTAAGGTCTTATGAAAATTTACAGCATCGGGCTCCAAACAGTGTCTCGGATGTAGATGTGAACATGTGAGTGTTAAGTGTATGATACCCTCTCCCTTTCCATCAGAGATCTTCCTATCAAACTATAAAAATGCACTGAGATAGACAGCACAATGAAAACATAAATTAGATCGAAGTGAACAAGTTGTGCTAATGCAGGAACACAATTTGCTATGGCTGCTGCTCCACTTTAAAGTTATGCAGCTTTACTCTATACTCTAATGTGTTTCTGTGACTAACGGAATAAAGGGAATGTGTCACCAGAAAATTACCTTATTTTTTAAACCAGGTTTTATGTTAAACATATTTTTTAAGAATTTGTAATTTTTTTTTTCTTGTATTAATTTTCCATGTCGTTACCTGTATTAAGTACTAAATGCTTCAATTTTCTCTCTGGCCTCTAAGCCTAATAATAGACTGACACATTCCAATTCTGATAGCAAAACAATAGAAGGTGACATCTCTAAAAATTACAATAGAAGATAAAATCTCTGTAAATAACACCACAAAATACCCATCATTGCATCCATTACTGTCAATAGATGATGTCACAGCTTATCTACTCCTCCCCCCCCCCACCCTGTACAGAGCATGTCTAGAAATATCTCCCAAAGTTGCTCTGGACTATTTTTGCATATCACTAAATATTGTAACTGAGTTTACATGAAATTCATAAATATCTGCAGGGTCTTGCTGGGGAGTTTGTTCTATATAGGCCTTCACAGGGGCAAAGACTGGGCCCCCACGAAACTTTTGACTTGGCACACCCTTTCCCCCCCCACAGCATAGCGCCCCTTTTCCTGGCCCCCACCACGTATAACGCGCCATTGACACACACTATAATATCCCAAATTGGCCTCCAGACAGTATAATGTTCAATAGTGGCTCCTCCACACAGTATAATGTTCCATAGCAGCCCCTACACTCAGTATAATGTTTCACAGCGGCCCTTCCACACGATAATATGCCCCACAGTGGCCCCTGCACACGGTAATATGCCCCACAGTGGCTCCTTCACATGGTATTATGCCCCACAGTGGCCCATGCACACAGTATAATGTTCCACAGTGGTCCCTGTACACAATATAATGTCCCACAGTGGCTCCTACACATAGTATTATGTCCCACAGTGGCCCCTGCACACAGTATTATTCCCCCATGAACAATTATTATACTCTGGGGTCCTTTCAGTGATAATGATTGGAGACCCAGGGTGGTGAGAAACATAAAAATCAGTGTTACTTACCTCTCCTGGGCTCCGGCGCACTCCCCCCTGCTTTCGGCCAGCTTCAATGGTCGGTACAGATGTCACATGGGACGTCACCACAAAGGCCCGAAGACTGATGGGAGTCACGCCGGATCCCAGGAGAGGTGAGTAACACTGGTTTTTATGTTTGTCACCTCCCTTGGGCCTCCGATCATTTCAGACCCCAGAATATAATAATAGCATTATTTGTTGGGGTTCGTGGGCCCGCGGCCTCACTTACCGATCCCTGCGCCTGCTCACAGCCACATCCACTTCTCCTTCTACTCGCCAGGGGGCCCCAGCAACATGATATAGGACGCTGAAGGGGAAACGGAGGCAGCCGTGAGCAGGAGCGGGGATCGGTAAGTAGATAGGGCCCGTTACCTGCTGGGGTTACTCCAGCAGGTAACGGCCTATTAAAATATTAAAAAAAAAAAAAAAAAGAGAGCATCAGGGGCCCGTCGGGTCCCTTAACCCCTTCATAGCACAGCCAATTTTCGCTTTTGCATTTCCATTTTTCCCTCCCCCCATTCCAAGAGCCATAACTTTTACATTTTTCAGTTCACAGAGTCATATAATGGCTTATTGTTTGCGGGACAAATTGTACTTTGTAATGGCACCCTTCAATATCCTGTACAATGTACTGGGAAGCTGGAAAAAAATTCAGAATGAGATGGAATTAGAAAAAAACGCATTTACGCAAATTTCTTATGGGTTTAATTTTTACTGCATTCACTATATGGTAAAAATGACCAGTCAACTGTATTCTGCGGATCAGTACGATTGCAGCGATACCAAATTTATATAGTATTTGTAATGATTTGATACCTTTTAAAAAATTTTAAACTTTGCAAAATACAAAAAAAATTTTGTCGCCATATTGTGACACCTGTAACTTTTTTATATTTATGTGTATATTTTTTATATTTATGTGTATTTTTATGCGGGACAAGATGGAATTTTTAGTGATACCATTTTGGGGAAGGTCTGATGGTTTGATCACTTTTTATTCCATTTTTTATAGGAGGCAAAAAGTTGAAAAAACAGCCATTTGGCCATTTTGATTTTTTTTCCCCGCTGCGCTGTTCACCGTATAGGAGAAATATTTTAATAGTTCGGACATTTTGGAGCATGGAGACCCCTAAAGTGTTTATGTTTACTTTTGTTTATTTTTATATGTGATCTAGGGAAAGGGGGGTGATTTGAACCGTTACATTTTATACTTTAAAAAACTTTTTTTTTTTTTTATGATCAGACCCCTTAGAGACCTTGAACCCTAGGGGATCTGATCGCTCACACTATACACTGCAATAGTAATGTATTGCAGTGTATAGCAAAATTTATTTATTTATTATGCTTGCTTGTATAGCGCCATCATATTCCGCAGCGCTTTACAGACATTGTCCCATATAGGGCTCACAATCTTCATTCCCTATCACTATGTCTTTGGATTGTGGGAGGAAACCGGAGTACCTGGAGGAAACCCACACAAACTCCTTACAGATGTTGTCCTTGGCAGGATTCAAACCCAGGACTCCAGCGCTGCAAGGCTGCAGAGCTAAACACAGAGCCACCGTGCTGCCCCACTCATTCCCTTCTATTACACGATGCCTCTGGCAGCGGTGAAGGTCCCGGGCCCTGTGGCAACCGCTACCGCTGCTACCTTGGTACTTACTCCACTGGGCATGATACAGCTAAACAGGTCCCTGAAACAGAAAAAGAGAAATTTGATCATATTTTTATAAATAAAAAACTGTCAATACATTCCTTAAATTTTTTTTCCTTAGAATAGGTCATCTTTATTAAATATGTGGGGGTCTGACCCCTGGCACCCCCGCCATTTATCTGTTTGAAAGGGCATATGACGTCATGTTCTTCAGTAACCTGCAGCTCAGTCTCAAGTGAATGGGTTTAAAGGGTTTGTCCCATTACAGACACTTATCCCCTATCAACAGGATAGGGGATAAGTGTCACATCACTGGGGGTCTGATTCATAGAAGTGAGTCGATCGCTGATCACAAGTTTGCAAGAAGGATGCAGGGGGACTTTCAGTGAATGAAGTATTTGCATATTTCTAATAACGGCTTTTTCAAGGAAATGTTGCATTTACCGGATTTTCTACAGGTTTGCTGGTGCTCAGCTTAATGTCCCCTATATACTTTTCTTGTGACAGGCTCGCTTTAAGATTCCATGCACATGACCGAGTGCGCATCCAATATGGGACCGAGTTTACAGCAGAATGACACTGAGTGCATTCCATTATGCATACACCCTATGGGGGCTTTGGTTTTCATTCCGTCACAATGACACAGATGATTATAGAACAGATCCTATTCCACTCCATGTCATCGGCATGGAATGGATCTGAAGCACCCATGGATGTGAATGCGAAACGGAATGCACTCAGGTTTCACTCCAAGTTTCATCCGTGTGCATTCCACTGCAAATTCTGCCCCACAACGAATGCACATTTGGTCGTGTGCATGATGGGGTCTAAGGCTACATACATAAAAAATGTGTACATGTGCTGGGTCTGTGGTAAAACGGCATTGACGGTACATGGTTAATATCCCACCCCTGCCTCTATGACCCCATTCACTTCTTTTAGCCAGGGCTGCAAAACAGACAGGTATAGGATCTGTCCTGAGTCTTCTCTGGGCCCACAGCCTCCTACACGAATCAGTGATAATACATGGGCGTGTGTATGCGGCCCCAGAGAATAATGGGTCTGTGTGCTAGCCATGAAAAACACAGCTGACACACTGACCAGCACATATTTGTGCTGGTCAGTGTGTCAGCTGTGAAACCCCCAGAAACCCCCTTAATTCTTTACATGCAAACACAAAGTTTAATAGGAAGTTGCAGACGTTCTCTTTTTTTAAACAAAATTTTTTTAAATTGGGCGTTGGGAAAAAAAAAACTACAAAGTACATGTTAAACAGTACATACTATAAAATAACATCCATTACAATAACAGTAGTCATAGAGCTTCTTACTGTAGAACAATAAAGCTGGAGGCAGGCCACTTACCTGGACATCCCCTTTAATCTGTCATAGGTTGTGTACAGCTTTAAGGTCCGTGACGTTTCTTTGACTTTCTTCCAATAAAATGTCACATGTATAAAGTAATGTTCTGGGCTAACCTGGCTCATCAATGTGAAATAAAATGAAGAGCTAATATTTGTTTAATGCTGTTGTGAATGAAGAGGTTGACATATGGACTGTCATATAGTTGGTAAAATCTAATCGTTTTACATGACTGCAATTCTGCTGCGTTCTCGTAAATGTACTTTCATTTCTCAGAATGGTTTGCTTGTGCTGGATAGGTTCAAAATCAGCTTTGATGGGACTTGTATGGAATAAGAAAGCCGGTAAATAATAGTTAATGTGATTAAAGAAGTGTTGAAAAGAAAAATGGAAATATATATTGACTTAATGTGGAGAGTTTACTTTAGAAAGTAGATGTGTGTTTTTCTATTAATATTATTAAAATTAATGAGTCAGCACGGATATGACAAGATCTGTCGCCTGCCATCCCGGCAGCTTTGTCTCTCTGATTCCTGTAATAAATCTAGCTTCATTGCTGTATAGTACTCGCTAATAAATGCCCATACTTTTAAGGGATTGTACATCTGCTTCTTTTTCTAGAAACAGTGCCACTATTGATTGTGTCTGGTATTGCAGCTAATGTTGTTTCTTAAAAGGAACCTGTCAGCTGGTTTAGGACCATGCACCCTGCTTCACCACAAAGTGCATGTGCTGGAGACCTGGAGCCGATTAAAAGTATGTTCTCACTACCTATATTAGGCTGAAGCGCCATGTTGCGGAAACACAGCTATTCTACTACCGTTAAAGTCCGTGGCTGTCATTTTATAACGAATGACAGCAATGGACTGTAAGGCTAAGGCCCCACGTTTTAGGTTGCAGATTTTGCTGCGTTTTTGAGCCAAAGTCCGGAGTAAATTAAACAGAAGAGAAACATCAAAGAGCTTTATCTTTTCCATTCCTTTTCAAGCCACTCCGGATTTTGGCTCAAAAAAACGCAGCAAAATCTGCAACAAAAAAAGCTGTGTTTCCGCAGCTTGGGGCCTTAGCCTTACAGTCCATTGCTGTCATCCGTTATAAAATGACAGCCACGGACTTTAACGGTAGTACAATAGCAAACATTGATGGAGCCCCCTCTGTGTCTGTTCCCATTGACTCTGATGTAAACAAACATGATGGACGCTGTCTTATGTTATGTATGTTTACTTTTGTAACAGAAGAAAAAGTCTTGTATGCAAAGTTTTCTTCTGTAATGTTTTTTACATGGGGATGAATGCAAACGGACACCCAATGGAAGGGGCTCCATCTACATCTGTCTTTTAATTTCAGTTGCTCTCATCCTGGGCAAGGTATATTAAATAACGTTAGTGTAAAACCACCAGCTACAATAGCAGATATAGCCTATAGATAAGAGTTAGGCCCCTTGCAGACGAACGTATGCAGATAGCACACTGACCCATTCATTTCTATGGGCCCGTGCACATGACCGTGAATTACACGGTCCCTTGTGCAGGCTGACAGTCCAGGACGAAAAAAAAAAAGGAACAGGTCCTACTCCTGTCCTATTTTGCGGCCGTGCTTCTCTGGCTCTTATTCATTGAAAGAATGGGGCCACGGAAGCACAGTCGGGGCACGGGCGGCACACAAATGACATCAGTCGTGTGTAACCTGGCTTATACTGTTTCTGAGAATAAACAGTAAAGTAAGTTTACTCCGCATGTGTTCCACTCCTGGTTTTGCCTTACAAATTCCAACCAGAATACGTAAGTGTGAATGAGGCCATAACAATAGATGCAATCACTCCACTACCTATTAGCTGTGATTGCTGGAAAAGTAAAATACCTTGAGTGAATTTCTCTACTTATTTTATTGCTATGATCCAGAGATCTGCTCTGAAGGACGAGCATTTAATAGGCAGTGGGAAAAAAACTATTTTGAACAGATTAATAGGATTGCCATTATTCAAAGAAACACAACTAAAAATACACCATTGCTAACGTCTAAAACCCCTTCATCAGGATTAATAAGAACTGGTATAGTTATATACTATATTATGATGAACAAAGTTTATTTGTGAAGTTGGAACATGAATTTTTCTAAGCAGATTCAGGTTTTCTTTCTCTCTTCTAATGGATTTCATCTGTATAGTATATATCCTCCTAGTTAAACGTTTCTGCTGTGCCATATTGTGTATTACCCCATACGTCTTACATAGCTGCAAGTAATCTAATAACCTAGTGTTTATGCAGGTGTTTGACTGGCATTAATATTACACTGACATAGGATAGATTAAAGCACATAAGTCATTTACTGTGTAACACACCAATTCTTTCTATTCTACTTCTTAGGTTTCTCGAGAGATCAGTGCAAACGGTATAAATACAGAATTGCGTTTTTATGGATTATTCCTCTATGTAGCAGAGATTGTCTTTCCCAGAAATCTGATTGACATGTCATTACTGGTTGTATATTAGATATGGATTGGAGCACATGGAAAAACATAACTATATTTACCCTGTAATTAAAGGAAAGATCCATGTTTCAGGCCTTTAAGAAATTATATTAGGGAATTGTGTCATCTTCAGTTCTTTCATATAAAGTTATTGTCCTCACTGCTCTGTTTTCCAGTAAGCCAGCTTGTATTCTGTGGAAGGACTTTTTAAAGGTTGTATTCAGACAATGCATTTTTTGTTCCCTTTTTTTATATATAGTCAATGAGAACTAATTAAGGCCAGGGCCCTTTCCGCCACGGCAAAAATGGCGGCGTTTTACAGTACCTGCAAAGTGGATAGGATTCTGGCTAATTCCATCCACACAGTGCAGAAAAATATCTGCAGCGGACATGCGCCGATTTCAAAAACTGTTGCATTTTTTCGTATAGGTATAATTGAAGCGGCACTTTTTTTTCCTCTGCGGACTTTATGTGAAAAGCACTGTGGAAAAACTGCTATGCGTTTCCACCACGGTTTCTCCTGCAGCGCTTTTTGGCTGTGGCTTGCTACGTGGGGCCTGAGCCTAAAAAGGCAAAATGCATGAAAATACATATTTTTTTTTTCAAATGTTTTTTTCAACTGTGTGACCGCAGCCAGTGTCTGCCCTGGTGACTTTAAGGCTTTAAGACTTTAAGGCCTCCGTTGCAAAAAAGCTGCTTCCTAGATATTTCCCATTCCTTCTGCCACTACTAGCTTTGGCTCAAAAATCTGCAGCAAAACCTGCAACAAAAAAATCAGCTTTTCTGCAATGTGGGCCTTAGACTAATGCCCCATGCCAACACAACTAAAAAATGTTTTTCATTACATCTTTACTGCATTTTTCTTCTCCATAGGTAAAATTGACGTGCTGCTTTTCTCAGAAAACAGATGTTTTTAAACTGCTTTTTCCGCAGCATTATTTTTTTTCCCACAATGTGTGGATTGGATTATCCAGAGTCCGCCACAAAATCTGAAAAAAAAAAATGCGTTGCTGCAACGTGGGGTTTTAGCCTGAAGGGATTTTCCAGCCCCAAATGGATTTTTCATAACGGTGACCTATGCCTGTGGATTAGTACAACAGTGAGGCCATACTGTGAGGCAAGACCTAAGGGGAGGTGAACATAAATAAAATTGCTCCAGCGCTCTGCTAGCGCAGAGAGCATTACTGCTATGGTCACCCTGGCCTCACACAGATCAGCTATTTTGGCAGCCTCCAGACACCAGAAGCTGCTGTAATTCTCTGGAACCACTGATATACAGTGGACGGGGCTGCAGCTTCACTCCTATTATATGAATAGGAGCAGCCGGAATCCACTCCCTACCCTGTGGATAGGTCATCAGTATGAAAAATCTGTTTAGGGCTGAAATCCCCTATTCATATTATATGAGTCAAGATACAAAGTAACTCCTCAGTTATTTATGGTCATTTAAGTGCCACATATTAATAGTATTAAGTAATAAAATAAATACATTAACTTATCATAAAAATGATGAATGGATAAATTTGGTATAATTTGTCCATATAGTTATGGTTTAGTTCACATGAATAATGATGGTTTAGGTTCCATGGATGGTTATGGTTTGGCTCACATAGATCTATATATAGTTAACATGGATGTTATGATATAATTTGTATGGGTGGGTAAGGCGTGATGATGCGGATGGTTATGGTACAGATCATGGGTGATGGTATGATGTATCACCCATTGCTGTGTATGGTTTAGTTTTTTTGGGTCGGAATTATATTTTTCCACATAGATAGATAGAAATAATATAATCGGAATGAAAACAGTGACTAGTCTGTAGAATAAACATTAAGCATCATGGACTCGTGAATATTATATTCCAGGCTACCAGCACATTGTGGACCTTCTTATCGCTTGCCTGTCTCCTAGCAGCGCTGCACTCTCCTTTCATGATATGCTTCCGCTCTTCTTGTTTTTTTTTCTTTTGTCAACAATAGAGATTATTGTCTTGCAGACAGGAGAAAACACAAAAGGTGACTTCAGTGTGCCATTGTAATGGAAATGACAGCATTAACATTTACTTTACTTGCTACCCATTCCCTGATTCCTCTGATATCCATGTTGAAGCTGCATCAAGCTGCTGCCTGTATATATGGCTTGTTCTAGGAAGATTGGATAGTAGTGGATATTATATCAAATGTGTAAAAACCTAAAGTCTCAAGCTGTCACAGGAGATGATGAACTTTTAACGTCTAGAAACACCAGTAATAAGCAATATAAATCATTGTGTATCTCATATTTGTCTACCTGGATATCTGTCTGTGGACATGGCTATTCATATTCTGAGTCAAGATGCTAAATAACTCCTCAGTTACTCGTGGTCATTTAAGTGCCACATATTAATAGTAATAAGAATAAAAATGATCATCATAAAACCTTTCAAATGTCTATGGTCGCCTCTTGGCAACCATCAGCAATGTCCACAAAGTGATAAAATGCGCTGTTATTGCACCTCTGATATCTAGTGCATGTGCTTGTAGTTTAGTACCACATTGTGCCTGTACTGTGAGACTTAAGGGGAAGCGAGCACAAAAAAATTGCAACAGCACTCTGCTAGCACTAAGAGCATTACTGCTAATACCTACAATATATATATATATATATATATATATATATATATATATATATATTTATATACAGTATATACACATTAAAATGAGTTAAAGAGGATCTGTCACAAAGTACAAAAGACTAAATGCCACCACTTAATGTCACCACTAAATGACATCACTTGAGTCTCGCAGTGCACCTGAACGAGTTGGTGGGTTTCTTTTTAAAATCCATCCACCCATTCAAAAGATATGGCCCCTGGAAGGTTATATGTAAACTAGCTCTGATTCTCCAAGTGGGTGGGATCCTATTTAGATTCTCAGGGAAATATATAAGGTTCCTGCCCATATGGAGAATCAGAGCTAGTTCACATATAACCTTCCAAGGACCATATCTTTTGAATAGTGGTTGGATTTTAAAGAGAAAAAAAACAATTGATCAGGAGCACATCGAGAATCAAATGATGTATGGCATTTAGCATCCTGTACTTGGTGACAGATCCTATTTAAAGCCGGAGCCCCGAGTACCAGTTTTTCCTGCAGCGCTTTTAAGAGAATGTCCGCAGCGGACTTTCTTCTTCTATGCCGTTATATCCAAAACTGCAACGGTTTTGGAAATTACAGCATTTCCGCTGTGTGTATTTTTCTGCAATGTGTGGATGACTTTGCAGGGACTGTAAAACACTGTGGTTTTTGCCACGGCGTTTCCACCACGGCCAAACCACGGCTTTTACACCACGTCGGAACTTGGCCTAATATTGGCTAAATGGTTAATACTTTTATCAAACTGTATAAGCCCATCTGCCATTGAAAAGGCGGCCTCTTTAGATAGGATCCTTTGCTGTAATGACTCTCCTATTTCTGGGCCTTGGCCTCCAGTGAATTGGGGGAGTGTATTTCACATCTAGTTTATATAGTTTGGCAGTGCCGACTATTTCTGTGTCTTTGTTACTTATCATGACATGGTTTAGCATGAGGGAAATTTACATGATAATGAGGTGATCAAGGGGGTGGGGTGGAAAGGGGTTGAACATAGGTACTTATAACAGACAAGTGATAGTGGGGTCCATTTTGTGGTATTATTGCCAAAGGGAATCTCCTGACCATCCTTTCTTGTTGGGTCAGTGGAGTTTGTGAATGGATTTGGTTGGCCAGCAAAATGTGTACATTGGCAGAATTTGTTTTGGTGGCGTGGCGGTAGAGGGGGAATCTGTAGGTTTCTGGAATGTTAAAATGGATTTTTAGTAGGGAAGGGTCCCCAAAGTGTGTGCTGGAGTCCTCATGTTTTCAGTAATTGTGGTATGGGCTTGGAAGTTTTACCTTGTGGATCTTCAATGTTCTTGGGCCCATCGGATCAGTATGGTTATTTGGGGGCACTAAGAAGCTAGTATAGTTTGCCTCTGAGCTGGAGTTCAGTGGCTAGGGGTAAAAGTGGGTTTTCAGAAAAAATACATTGTTAAAAGGTTTTGGAAGTTTCAATGATCTTCCTCGAAGTGAGTTATAACCTTATGTGTTTTTACACATGTTTGTTATTAAATAAAATGGCAGCTGTCACTAATTTAATTCACTCAAGTGTCATGCGGAATAATGAGAACATATTCTCCAAGACACGTGTACTCCATAAACATATTTACTAAAACAGATATGACAGTAGAGCTGACAGATCTTCTCTAAAAGGGATTGTTTCATCTTGACAATCCTTTTCCATAACTCCCACCCCTGCATGCATACAGAGAGTAGCTCACAGCTTAATGTATGCATGTAATACCATATTTGTCCTGTAGTGGCTGCTGTGTGCCAGTGGTTTGTTTGAATAATATGTCCCCAAATGAGCTATTTGCCAGGGATCTCGGTCTCCTTAGAAACAACTTAGAATTTGTGTAGGGTATGCTGGGTGACAACCTCATCATTTAATGTTTAGTGCTGCATTTGGCACTATTTTAGCTCTCTAAAAGCAGATGGCACTTTTTTCTATTACCCAGACCTGTGTTTTATAGGAGACAGAATATCTATTTGCTAGTCCTAGCTGCATTGCTAGACTGGAAAACTTGAAAAATTGTGCTGGTGACATGATTGAAACATAGGATGGGGCATATCTCTAAGCTAATGCAATCCGTCATGAGAAATGTATTGTCTCAGTAGGCTCCTGCAAGACTGAAAACCTTTACATTACTGTACATTAAGGTACGTCAGCTGCATAGAGGAAATGCTGGAAGTTAAATGAAGGGCTTTGGGGACATAATACATGGTCTTTGTGTGCAAAGCTTTGAAGATGATTCAATGCTGATGATGAATCCGAAATCCTATCTTTTGAATGAATTTTGAGTGTCTTGCACGGCCGCGGCGCTCACAACATCACTGAGTCAGTTAATTGAATATAATCCTGGTCATAAAGAGCGTATGAATGTTGTATTGTGTAGGAGAAATTGCTTGCAGGAAATCAATATGCTTTTCTATCATAAACAAGGTGTGCTCCAAACATCTGAGAATATTATCAATGTATAATTGCCCATTTATTTCTGTGATTCCAGCTAGGCTTGACACAGTCTAAAAAATGTAGATTTATAAAGAATGAAAAAACAACAAACTGACACTAGGTTCACACCTGCGTTCAGCTTTCCGTTCCTCGGGGACCTAATCCGCGTAAAAAGCGGTAACCCGCAGAAACCCACGTTCCCTATAGATTATAATGGGCTCCGCCAGGTTTCCGCCCGAAAAATGCAAGCAGGACTTTTCTCTCCGCATTTTTAAAGCAGAATGGGGAACAAAATCCCCGAGTGCTCACTGAGCGCAGATATGAACATAACCTAAAGGGGTTCTCTGAGAACAATAACAACTTGGTGAACCTATAGCTGCAAAAGTCATATCCTGCTTTCCTGATAGTTTACATTACAGTTTATGTCTCATCCAGGGAAATAGGATATATACTGTGTGCTATTGAAGGAAAATAGAGCACATAGTGCTAGATGATAGAAAATAGTGCTCAGCACTACCAAAAGAAATGATAATAGAGGGGAATTGTCAATTAATAATAGTTGGTCAATATGAAGAAAAACTCAAAGAGACGTTAGCAGCTTATTACTCATTCCTCATCGAAAACACTTCTACACTTGGCAGTTTAAGGAGGACTTGTCAATTTTCTTGACATGTTTATTTTGGTAAATGTATTCTACATGAAATAACAGTTCTATAGTATATTTTCTTATAACTGCACATTGTGTCGTTCCTCTGTTATTCCTCGTAGAAATGTATAAATAAATACACAATTCAGGCTTTGGTCACACCTGCATTCGGTGACCATTCGGGGATTCCGTCCCCCATTCCACTTGAAAAATGCAGAGAAAAAAGTCCTGTGTGCGGAAACCCAGCAGATTCCATTATAGTCTATGAGATCTGCGGGTTTCCGAGAGTAACCGCTTTTTAACCGATTGGATTTCCGTTTTTCGGGTCCCAAAATGGACCTGAAGAACGGAAACCTCAATGCTAGTGTGAACCTAGCGTCACTTTGCAACATGTCTGGACTGTGTAAAACAGTACATTTTGTAAAGTGCTGCGGAATATGTTGGCACTATATAAATAAAATATATTATTATTATTATTATTATTATTATTATTATAAGATAGGGGTGTCCAACCTTTTTGCAAAGATGGCCAGGTTTGGCGAGATGAAAATGTGTGGGGACCGACCATTAACATGAAATTCAAATGAACTACTTTATGAATTTTTTATTGCAAATGGCATACTTTTCATTACTTCACACAGAACACAAATAAATGTAAACAATTTTTACCAAAATCACTCTGTCTTTCATATTTGACCAAAATCAATTCACTGAGATTTTAGAATTTATTCACCTTAGAAAACTAAACAAATAACTTGCCTGCACTAATGTGAAGGGTGATACTGAGATCTCGACTGCAGTAAATACAGTAGGCCAGGCCTGGCTCAAAAATTTATCCCCCATCACAGCCCCCACATAATATAATGGCCCCATGACTGGTCGCCATACAGAATGGGGGACCAGTGAAGTTACCACTGTATGGAAAGGAATAATGGTGAAGCCACTCCCCATCACTGCTCCCCGGTCCCACTCTGTCTCCCTGCTCCGGGCACACTGTTGTGACATCATGTGCGCCTGGAGAAGGAAGAAGCGGGAGGTGTCGGAGAGCAGACAGGTAAGTATTGCTATTTAGCTTGTAGGCCACAGGCTGAATGCCTTTGGCTTCCTGCTCTACCAGTAGCAGAATCGGGTCGGCACATCTTCTCCCTGGTTCTGCCAATCTGGTTTTAACAACCGAACCTGGCTGCAATTATTTACAGCTCCCAGCTCCTGTTCACAGCCTCCTCTTCCCTCTTCAGGAAAGTTAAGGTAATAGGGGCCATTACTGGACGTATTAAAAAATCAGTGGAGGTCCGGTAGGGCCCCCTAAAGGCACCTCAATGGGCGAATTCGAGCTGCTGTGGTGAGCAGTGCCAGCGGGCCACATATTATTAATTTTATGACAGAGACTGCGGGCCGGTGGAAATTTGAACAATGGCCGCATTTGACCCCTGGGCCAGACTTTGTACGTGCCTGTTGTAAGACTTTATAGGGACATACTCCTAACTGTTAACACCCAGTTGTCATTATACCCATAAATTTTTAGGAGGAATAACAGAGGAATGACACAATACCAATTTTTAAGATGCTCCAGAAAAATTATTTCATGAATGATACAGCTATTTTCTACAACAGACATGCCAGAGGAGAGCTGACAAGTCCTCTTTAAATGTATAATAAGCCTATAATATAACACAGATTTCTTGACACGTATAACTGTTAATATTGAATAATGATGATTATCTGTCACATTTCATGTGGACCTGAATACAAACTATTGTTCTTCATTATAAGCTATTCTACACTGAGAGACAGTCTGCACTGTCCTTCAGCCGCTTCACTGGACAGGAAATCTGCTGTATGTAAGGAAATACTACTCTAATTTATTACTAAAGTTTTCGGCTATTAAAAGTTTGGGAATTCTTAAGGTGACTAAGCAGATCTCTCTCTGACAGGGACACCATCTAGAACTGAAACAACCTTTGAGGCATATGGGGAGAATTTATTATGTGATGTGTTTTTGAGGTTAGATTTACTAGAAACATTACCATTACTCACACCAAATTTTCTTTAGATGTTTTTTCCATTTTTATGTGAGCCACCTACTGGAGTGTGACGGTTCTAAAATATTGAAAAGTCACATTTAATAAATGTGTCTAAATTCTAACCAAATAGCAAAGTCATTCCCATTTTTACAAGTAGACACGCATGGCACAAATGTCTCTAAGCAAATGGTTAATCTAATTTCTATGAGAGAGGGTAACCATTGTCCCTTCCAATAGGGAGTTTTTAATCAGGTGCAAAACGTGTATGTACTTTTTTACCAGTGCGCCAAGTGGTCAGGCATGGTATTACAAATTGAAATTTCTTTGAACTTGTCATGATGCGTAAATCACAGATGCTATAAGGTCATATATACTGTATTTATAGCAGGATATTTTACCAGTAGTTTCCATAAGTGTCCTTCTAAGAAAATATTGCAGCGCACATCAAATCACAGCTTTTTGTCTCGTTTGTGAATGATGCTTTTCTTGTGAAAATTGGATATTTTTTTATCTCATTCTTATTCTGATAACATGTAACTTCTCTTCAGTCTCTATTTATTTTATATAATTGGTTGGTTCTGGTCTTTTAGGGTTGGCGACCGACAGAGCATGCTGGAGAAGGAGCTAAAGAATTTCCAGGTCTTGGTGAAAGATCATGAGAACTTCATGAAGTGGATCCAGGAAGCCGAGACCACTGTGAATGTTCTCATGGATGCATCACAACGTGAGGGTGTCCAGCAAGATGTCAGTCGCTTACGGCAGCTCAAAATGCAGCTCCAGGTAAGGTCATCTATTAGGGATAGAGACTGTTCTCTTGTTGGGAAGAGATGTTTTTGTCTAAGTGACATTTTCGAGTTAATCTGGTGGATTTTGCTTCCTATTTCAGTGGTGAATGTTTTATATATTTTTATGGACTTAAAGTGATCCATCTGTATTATTCTAGATCCCTTTTCATTTGCAATCTATATCAATCTATTACTAAAATTGCTCAATCTGATACACATGTGGCAGAGCTTTGGCTATGAAACATAGGTTTCTTTCATTACGCCTTCTGTGGGATATCCTCTGGGAGAAGAATCAATATGTGTCAGAAAATATTACATTTGTTTTCTGCTGAAGAATCCTGATGGACCAAAATATAGAGCAATGGCTATCAATAATAATAGAAAAAATCTGTTTCTTTCACCTTGTGAAGATGATGTTGTGGGTGGTAAAACACTGATCAATATCTTTCTGCCAGCACTTCTGTTTGCTGGAGAATTCTCCGTGTATTGCATTGATGTATTCACTGTTAATTTGTGTAATTTTGATGGGGCAGGAATCATTGCCTCGCATTAGACTACATTAAAAAAGACAGTTTCTTATCTGTTGTCATGTAAGAATCCCATCGCTGAGGACTTTGTCTTCATGTCGCATCTCATGAGGAGACTGATCAATAGACCATGTGATAGGTTGTACATGCTGATATATGAATGAAGTGACTGATATATGGTAGAATATTTTCTGACATGTTGGCTAGCATATGACAGTGTTCTCCACCCTGTCGTTCTCCACCTATTA
The DNA here is from genome assembly GCA_947044405.1 of Leptodactylus fallax. Lineage (NCBI taxonomy): Eukaryota > Metazoa > Chordata > Amphibia > Anura > Leptodactylidae > Leptodactylus > Leptodactylus fallax. The sequence continues at coordinate 681,506 of CAMRHE010000530.1, forward strand.
CAGAACTGCCACTTGTCAGGCATGCTGGGAGTTGTAGTTCCAACGGTTTCATGGAGCCACAGGTTAGAGATATCTGTGTTTTAGAATAGTGAATGTTTGCAGCCCCACAATGTTGGTAGACGGAAAAAATTGTGAGACTTTTGCCTATGTATGTCTGGTTTTATTATTGTTGCTTAATTTTATTTAATCTTTTAGATTATGTAATAATTAAAGGGGTTGTACACAATTAGAAAAACATTACTGCTTTCTTCCAGAAACCGCGTCACACCTACCTCCAGGTTGTGTGTGGTATTTCAGCTAAACACTATACCCATTAACCCCTTAACGACCAATGACATACATGTATGTTATTAGTCGCGAGGGGTTGTATAGAGAGCTGAGCCTTCCCCATGGAAGTTGGATTCCAGCTATGTAACACAGCCAGCCCCCATCGCAAACAGTGCTGTCACCATGATTATTAAACCTTTAGATACATGGTATCTAAATAGCCTGCTCCGCCTTACAGAACGTAATTGGAACACCTATAGTTCTATTACATGCTACCATAGTCAATCGCTTTTACATTATCCTTATTGGCAGTTTTTCTGTACCATATTTACCCCTTTTCAGGTTAAAGGGGTAGAAATGCCACATAAACACTAAAGTTACCTAGAGACTGCATGTATCTGAACAGGATCTTGAAAAAAATATGAAGAAATATTTCTTTCCAGACCATGTGGCAATAATTTTAGCAATCTGGCCCTGTGATTTTTTTGGCTTCTGTTTTGGACCATTAGTTTCCAGATTAATAGACTAACACCATCATATATTTGTATACATGCACATACAGTAAACATCCATCTGCCATTACATTAAATCTACTGACAGGTGAAGTGTTGGTTATCTCATTACACTGGCAACTGTCATAAGGTGGGATTTATTAAGCAGTTAGTGAACAGTCACTTCTTGGAGTTAATTGGAAGCAGGAGAAATGAGCAAGCGCAAGTATCTGAGCGGCATTGACAAGTGCTGGATGGATGGATGGATGGATAGATAGATAGATAGATAGCGATGTACTCAGTAAAGAGAAATTACCTAAGTAAATGTTGGAATGTGTAATTTGCTAGCTTGAAAAATTATCCCAAATGATATTAATATTGTCAGAATCATTGAATATTATTCACACTTCATTCCTTAATTTTCTGGTACGTAGATTTTCCTCTGAGTTCTGTATAGAACCAGCCAGTGTTATTTTGTCACATTTGATGGGTATGTAGAATCTGTCTAAACTCGCACTGGCGGTGACAGCTAATGATTGAAATCCGCACAGTAAACAGCATCATTGCTAATGAATCTTGACATTAAGGAAATGTTAATTATCTAATGTCTCATGGTCAGGTGGAGGACTGCGCCCCTGGGGACACCCTGCAGTGACTAATTTGTATCTTCAGCATTTTACCTGTATGCTAATTATGTAATGTATACCTGAATGCTAATTATATAATGTATAGCTGTATGCTAATTATATAATGTATACCTGTATGCTAATTATAGAATATATAGTTGTATGCTAAATATATAGTATATACTTGTGTATACCTAGTGTAATATAGCGGATGAACTAGGCGTATTTATAGTATACCATGGGTCAGCAACCTTCGGCACTCCAGCTGCTGTGAAACTACAACTCCCAACATGCTCCATTCACTTCCATGGGAGTTCCAAGAACAGCAGAGCAAGTATGAATGCTGGGAGTTGTAGTTTTACAACAGCTGGAGTGCCGAGGTTGCCTACTCCTTGTATAGACATATATATGGTACATTATAATGTATACGTATATATGGCACATATGTATGGCATAGTGCCATATATAGTATATATTAGGACATGTATGTAATATATATAGTAGTGCCACCAGACACCTAAGATGGTAGCAATACATTAGTCCTGGCATAATAGACGTTTTAATATAGTATTAGAATAATAAGCTTGCAGAACACCTGAGAACAATAATTCTTCCATGCCCTACCAACCATTCAGTGTAGTGCTGGCTGCTGTTGATGTCAGCCTGTAGTCTGTCTATGGATCAGCAGCCACATAATATTGTAAAATCCCTGCGTCTGCTGACATGGCAGCCTTTGAGAATCTGAATGCCCAGAAGTTTCTCTGCTCTATTTGCTCCCAATATCCATTATCTATGCAAAGTTCAGGACCATTAACTAAATTTCGGGGTCCATTCAAGCAGTGTTATAAGCTCAGTATCCTCGCAATAGTATGGATAGAGTATTATTGCTAATACAGCTATACAAGTATAACTGCTTTTAATTTGCACATATAGTGGCTTTGGCATTAAAATATCAGTGCAGTATTTTTATGATTGTTATAGCTTAGAACAAAGTAGAGCAATTTTATTGTATGCAATGAAAGATCTACTTCTATTGAAATTATCCACTTTAATGTGCTTTATGTAGTGCTTTTCGCACTGCTACAACTAAGAGTTTGCTAGACTCATCATGGATAGATTAGATAATCGCTGAAATAGCAATAGCTTTCAGTTATCAGATTTGCTCCAACTGGCTGTTGCTGCAGCAGTCTGTAGTCTTACAGATGCCTTGGGACCATGGAAGAAGAATGAGGAGCCCAATTCCTCGGCAGGTGTTGGTAGGCATCACGATACGTTGTCAGTGTCAGGTAAAGGGTGACTAGTGGAGTATTGGCTCATTCTCTTTTATTAGCAGTAACGTGTTTTGGACGTGTACCATCTCCTTCTTCTGACCAATATGGTATTGATCTGGAGAAGGAAGTGGTACAACTCCAAATTGCATGGGATCAGGGCTGGGTACTATATTTTTAATTTATGGTATACACTATATCATGGTGAATGTGTAGGATTTCATATATGCTGGAGTCCTGCTATGCCTGGAATGCCCAGTGGACTCTTTAAGAGCTAGTTTGTATACAGCACAGGAAAGTGTTATGCACCTTTAAAACAATTGGAACAGGAAGCAGACAGCTCCGTTCTCCTTGCAGTGGCCAGACCAGGTTACTGCAGATCAACTCAAATTCACATGAATGGGAGCTAAGCTGCAGTGACTAGCAGAGAGCAGAGCTGTCATCTTCCTGCTCCATTCTCTATGTGTCAGCTGCTGATTGGTGAGGGTGTCAGGTGTCAGACCCCCATTGATGACCTATGTTTAGTATAGGTTATCGGTATTTTTATCCCAGAAAACCCCTTTACATTACTGAGACAATGAATAACAATGTTCTAGAATATTATCCTTATGGGCACAGTGAAAGATTTGACATTATGGTTCAGGAAAAACTCTTTCCCTGGGGCATTTATTTAGTTTTTTTTCAGCTAGCTGGAGATCCATTTGTAAATGATCTGTGACACTAAAAGCAATAAGGGAACGTCCCAGTGTGTGATTATTTACATGCACGCCCAGGTATTGTGACCACCAGCTGACATAGATATTTCTGTAATTCACAGATGTTCCCTGGCTTTTGGCTGGAAATGTCATGTTTAGTTACGCTGGAGCGATGTTGCCTTAATTTTGAGTGTACTGATGGCTTAGCTGTCCCTTGTCCAATCTTATTAACTTGAGAGCATTTGCCGTTTTCTTTTCCCTGGCAAGGCTTCATTACTTTGATGCTTTCTGAGTAATTCTTCCTTAACTCATTGCTCTCAGAATCCAATGTTTTCCATTGTTAAAGAAAAACTCAATAGATCTTTCCAAATTCTAGATCTATAAATGAAATGCTTTGTGGATTTCCAAAGCGTATCTAATATTCGATAAATGCCAAAATTGATGCAGGTCTTTACAAACCACTTCTAAATGTGCCCGGAGCTAAAAAAAGAGCCAAGGTTAAGGTGAATTAGTCACCCAGCTAGGCATGGCATCAGATCAATAGAAGCATTGCTGGGCTTTGTGCAATAGCCCAGATAAATTACTCTGTGTTTCTTCCCAAGCTTATTGTATTGTCTGTGTCTCCTCAAAGAGATTGAAAAGCAAAAGTTTCTGTTAAATTAATATTCCTAATGTGTTTAGTTATTTTTTTACTGATTGAATTATTACTGATTCAATAAAATCCAGGTTCCTGCTCCACCGCTCCTAGTCAGCCATTCATTGCTACCCTTGTACTACAGTAGGAAAAAAAAATCTTTTATTTGATTTCTGATGTTTTAATGTTCTTACTTGTCCAGTAGGTGGCGTTGTTCTTTAGCAATTGGGATCATGAATCTAATGTTGACAGCATAAGCAAGCAATATGACAGGTTCTATTAACCACTAAAGATTTCATACACATTTGTTGCATTAATAAGGGGTTAAGAGGTGCTCTAAACACTTGCGTGAAAGAACAACGTTGGTTTGGGTAAAACATGTGCACACTGGGTGCAGAAACCTAATAATATCATTGATGTATTCTGTATCCTGAATATGTACTACAGGCAGCATGGAATGGGTGTACTGTAACATTATTGGGAGCTATAGGGGGCACTTATTAAACTTTGATTTACCTGTTACCTCTCCTTACATGTGTGTTTTAGCAAACACTTGCATTACACATGAAATAGCACATGCTTAGAAGCATCTCCTCTTATAACTTTGTGTTTTGCTGTTACTCTGTTATTCCTCCTGACTATTTATAAATATATTGTCAGGAGTTGTCAGAGTTGTTACCCTACCAGTCGTTGTCACCTCTGATTGGACAGTATCAGATTGTGTTGGGACACACCCCAACAGGTAACACCTTGTTGTCAGTTTATTCATACATTTCCAGGAAGGATAACAGAGGGACAACTCAGTGTATAGTTATAAGGAAAAGTGCTGCAGAATAGTTTTTTTTTTTTTAAGTAAAAATAGATATGTCTGGATGGTGACCTTAAAAAAGCCATGTATTGCAGGAGAATACAATCTGTTGCTGAAAACAGGCTGACTATAGTACAAAGCTGGATGTGGACATTACATTTGTTTTGGTGACCCATTAGGGGTTTGCTGGAAAGTTTCCAAATCCCTGGAAATTGGTAGAAACAAGGATTGGACGGGCTGGGTTTTCTACCTTTTTGTTTCCCTTAGAGATAAGTGACATCTGAGGTTTTTCTTTGATGCTTATCTTTAGTAAAATTTTATTCTCATTTCATTAAATCAAATGTTCATTATAAAGGGAGAAATTAGGGATGATAACTGATAACCAGAAACAATCCCCTCCCCCCATAGCATGACTTTCCTTCGTCCAGGTCAAAAATTCACCTGGATGAAATTTAGCTTGTTGGTACCCTGCAGCTGGGGCACTTCCTACTAGTACCCACCCCAAGCATACTATAACTACTAACCTCCAGACACATTTCCATACATGAATGGTGTCAGTATTTTCCATTTTTATAACATTATGACATTTCCTTACTGATCGTACAGATGGAGCAGAATCTCCATTATGGATAAGTATGCTACACATGAACTCAGAGCTGATCCTGGGCACCTACATGTGATTCCTTGTTGGTTGCCAGAACACCATCATGCATACATCCTGACTACATCTGCTGCTGACTTCCTGAACAAGTCTGATCTGGTGAATACTGAACAAACAGCACTGTTCCTTTAAGTTCCGCTGGCATGAACAGAGCTCATGTTCTATAGTGACATATAGATATATATCTATATTGTATTCTTAATACAGTGCTACATCTTTTTAGAAAGTCACACTCTCTTCTTTTCTGCTACAATGATCTACAATGATCATAAAACACTATCTATGAAGCGCCTTTAAGTAGCTGTTGGTAGGGTGTCAAGTAAGGTGACAGATAGGGATAAATAACCCAAAGTGTGGCACTAAGGGAAAACTGGAGTCTTACCCCTAATGTGTGTCTTCTATTGTGTGCATTGTATTGGGCACCTCCTGTCTTGGGGCTGCATGTGATTCATTACAAGCTAACGTATGGCTGATGGAATTAGTCCGGCTTTGTCTCAGGGCTCCTCTGTCGATTCCTACCAGCCTGTTATTCACTCATGTGGAGCTGCATTCAGTCAGAGGCTAGCTGAGGGAGAGAGCACATCTTTCAGTAGAAGGGTGCAAGCCTCTCTTCTTCTCTCTGCCCTTGAGTCCAAAGCCTCTGCACGGAATTAACTACAATTGTAGAGCCGTCATCTTTGCACGGGGGACTCCTCAACGTATAGCAGCAGTCCTAATGTTTCCATTCTTAAAGTCACATCCTATTGAATGGGTTGCACAAGGATAAGCGAGCGTTTGGACGAGGCAGCCTTGCCTCAGCTGTTTGCACTAGCTGCCTTTTCCGGAGCTGGCTTGTAAGGATTTGATTCCAGGAAATTAAACTTAGGAGATGCAATCCGCTTCTGTCTTTTCAAGCAGTGTGGGCTTTGGTCTCCTTAAAGCAATTTTTTTTTATCCATTTGGAAGCGAGCATGCTCAGACAGCTGGCAAATGGTTGTCCAGTGACCATGAGGGAATGATTGCCGCTTTTCATTTATAATGCAAATTCTGAGGTGCCTCCAGAAGTGTTGCAAACTTAAAATGATGGCTGTGGTGAGAACATCTCTGCAGAAAGTTGTTGTTTTGTTGCATCACTTGCAAAGGATGGCAGTCTCTTCTCCAAGGTACCAGAAACTGTGCAAGGTAAGTTAGTTGGAGGGGGTGGCCATTTTACTATAACCCCCCTGCTGGAGCAAGTGACAAACTTGTGAGTAACGTCATCGATTATATGTTAGTGTCTACTGTATGGATTGGTTACGGTATTTACAGATGTAGCAGAGCTGAGTTATCACATGCAACAGAGTCAAGTTTGCAGAGTCATTGTAATACCACCTTCTTTACCTAGGACTTCATTTAGATATCTGCTACATTACCTTATTTCAGTGTTTCAGTGAGTGTTGGGGTTTTTTGACCTATAAATGTTAGGTTTGCGTTATACAGACCTCATATACTACACACACACACACACACACACACACATATATATATATATATATATATATATACATATATATATATATATATATGTGTAGTCTGTCAGCAGTATATCATTTAGGTTGGGGTCTCTGTAGACATTACTTACCATTACCAGTATACAGCCTATGTCCTGCCATATACTAGTTGATATTTACTTGCTGACTGCTGCTTAGTTATTTTAAGAATTTTGGGAAAGTTTCTTGCTTGTTTCTTTAAATCCTTGATGTAAATTTATGTCCTATATAGACAGAATATATTCCCAGTTCAGTTTAACATAATGAAGAGTCTCGGTTATGATTGATACTTTATGGAAATTAGAGCTATATTTAGCTGTTACTCTTGAGGGCCATACGTATGTGACTCATGCATATGCACATGAACTTTTCTACAATAGAATTATACACTCATTGGATGGATGATTCCATATACATTATAGATCTGAATGTATTTGTCATGTCTTATTGCATTGTACTGTATTGAATGGTTACATAAGACTTTTTTATTTGCTTGGAATGTTGCCTTATTATGCTCACATGCCATATTAATAGCATAATGTATATAAGTTTATGCAGTTCCCATTGTGTAGATTGTACTTTGTTGCAGAAGAATGTAGTTTTTGGTGTATATTGATTTTGCAGCTATATACCATGGCAAATATATACATGTTACTTTGTTTCTGCTCTTTGTGTACAGAGCTGAGTTTGGAGGGGGAACGTAGTAACATAGTTAAGTTTGGGTAAAGACACAGGTCCATTAAGTCCTACCAAGTTGATCCAGAAGAAGGCAAAAAAGTCCATGAGGCAGATGCCTGTTGCCTCATCAGAGGTAATAGATTGGGCTCTATGGTAATGAATTTCTGTAGGAGGAATTGATGGGTCACATGTCAAAGATGGCCATAAGCATTACATCAAAGTAGTTGAACAAAGAGTGAACTGTTGAATGTCCATTCCACCCATACATTTAGTCCATATTGGTTGTTACAGTCGTTCAGACTGGTTATTATTCAGTGGCACTGGACGAAGGATGAGCTTTGTGGAAAAGATCTGCGGATAAAAGATCTTTGGTCAGACTATTGGACAACATTTTCAAACATGGCTGACTCCTTTCCATAGGACGACATTTTGTCTTTAGTTGGCTAAATCCATCGTTTGTTGTTAAACTTCAACCGGCAAATGTTCATTATGGCTAAAAATATCCATTTTCATCAACTTTTGTTTAGTGTGTATGGGCTTCTTAAGACCCTCCAGAGAGAAATACATTGAGAATTATTGATGCGTTTTATGTGTTACTTCCACATGTTGAATGTTTTTCTCCCTGCTGAGGTGATTGGTTGTTTTTTTTTTTATCGATCCATTGAGATTGCTGCTTATGTGAGCATGAAACTTTTATTTTCACGTTACTAGGGTGATGGTTATGAGGCAGAAAAGTGTCTTCCTCGAATAGTGCGAGCTGCCCGGTGGGGGACTTCTCTGGGGTCTGCTTGTGAAGTACACGCAAACAACATCTCTTATTTACTAGAAGAGCTGCTCTGTTTCCTCATAGTAATCCAGATAGTTGTTGTACTGTAACCAGGACGTCTCCTGCTTCTACATCGTCTATTGTGCACCTAGTCTATTATTTAGTGCATAGCTGGAGGGGCATATGCCCAGACTGTGGGGTGCCCCAGGGGTGCCAACAAGCTACTCTGTCTGGTCCAGGTAGTAAAATACAGATATACAAAAAACTAAATCTGTTCTCCCAGTGACAGACAGCCCTGCTCTGAAGACTTCTATTTATAGCAATATGTATGTAATTGGTAATCTGCATGTCTATATCTATCAGATTGTCGTCCGCGTCATAAATAATGAACACAGCTTTATTGGATTCCATATAAATTCAAAGGTATACTTACCAATGCGCTTCTATGAAATGCTAATTAATTCCTGTCTTTGTTTATTTGCGCTCCCTTCTTCCTCATTAAAGTTGTCATGCAAGCTAAATAGATTGTTTATCAGTACACTAAGCTCGTTTTATAATATGCAAATGGAATGCAAATGATTTTATTACTTACATGGAAGAACTTGAACACTACATGCCCCTACACCTGCACAGTAAGTTAGTTTCTGACATAACCTAATCCATTCAGCACTAGGGAAAGATCATATAAATGAACTTCTTATACATGGCATGTGCCAATGAGCAGAATGGGGTATTGATAAGGATAATTCAATGGAGTTGGAACAAATCTCACATCTTCACATGAAACTTTCTTTCCTCCATGAAATTGATCCTAGTGAAAGGGCAGTCAATAGTCACAGATGATGGAGCTCTCACTAATGGATGCAACTTTCGTTTGAGATTCTGGCTGGCCATGTGCCCCAGGTGCTAGGTGCCTGGCTAGTGCCAGTAAGCAGCTCTGCCCTGGCCAAAATATATACATACAGAGCTAAAGCAGTGAACTGAATATTTGCCCTGTGTAATGGAAAGTTGAACTGTGGCTTGCATCTGCCTATCTATCACACATGAGGAGGGAGAAATGTATATAATTTATAAAGGGACTGGCTAAGAAGAAGATCCACTGCATGTCACTACCTGTGTATACTACATGTTCATGGCAATCTGAGCGTCTGCACAGAGCCTAATGGATATACCAAAGCTCCACACTTGTACGAGTGGTCTTGAGGATCCTAAAGAAAAGCTGTGACCTAGAGATTTGAGAAGTGCTCTCACGTCATGACTCCGGCAGTCTTTTTCAAAATGTTTTTATACGTGAGGAGGTGACTTATTATCCTACCTGACCGGTTCTCTTAAACTGCAAATAACTTTATGAAAACGGTTTCCATTGTCATTTTTGACATTTACACAAATCGACTAATCATCCCATCTTAGATGAACGTTCTCCACCGTGTGACTGTACAACTCTTCAAAACTACAACACCCAGCATGCTTGGAGCTGTCATTTTGCAACATCTGAAGAACCAAAAGCCATATACCGCTATGAACAGTGTTAACATGGTCAAGTCAGATTAGTTATTTTTGCATAGTAAGGCTGGTAGGATTGGATTACTTTTAAAAGAAGCATATTTTATGTATATATTTTTTGTCTTTGTCGTATAGTCTGCCTTTACAGGTGGCAGATTCTTTTACATATATTTTGCACCACAATCTATAGCGTGTGAAGGCACTCTGTTTTTGGGGCTTTGTCTGCTTTAGGCGACTGTCAGTGATCATGAAGCTCCTGGGCCCCAATTCTAAACCTGTACTATGCAACCCCAAACTACAACATATTGTTTATAGTACTGATCTCCTCGTATTAGATAGAGACACCTTATGGGTCCTTTAAGATTCCTGGGCCCCTCTGCACCCCTTCAAATTACACCCCTGGCAACCCCTTTAGATACTGAAGGTTCGTATCTAAAAGCTGTGGGAAGTTCTACTTCTGGTCTTCCCCACCACCAGCAGTTCTCAATATTGCTGTTATTTTAACTACATCAATATTACAGGGAAAATATAATGTTATATGACACACATGAAAGTCAGTGAGCTGTATTCATTTCATTGTTTTCCTGAAGCCCTCACCTCTGCTATTGGAGGGAGTCCTTAAGCACAGAACAATATCATAAACTGTCTGTCCTCAATATAAAGAACTTTTTTTTTATATCCTTAGCATGTGACGACTTTACCTTTATGACAGGTTATAAAAACTTAGAACTTAAGAAATGTGACCACTTTGGGAATGTGACTACTGGCTCTGGAGAATGGTGCTATAATAACACCATGCTCCAGCTATAGTGGATGCATTACCTAGCACTGTTCTCACTGCCTACTTCCAGTTTCATGTACAGATTTAGTCTATTGGCTGAGGAATCCAGAGGTTTTCTTCTATTTAAACATCACTTTCCGAGTGTGAGGCTCTTCTTGAAAATTGTATGATCCTACCTGTGCAGCTCTCCTTGGCGTTACATGCCGTTCTTTCCCTTTATAACTCAATAATATAATCCCTGAACATACTCTTAAAGACTGTGATGAGTATAGATGCTTAAACCTCCCTAGACTGCCTAATGTGACAGCCCCCTCTTAGGGCAGTAGTTCTTATATTTATAATATTTCAGGGATTTAGATATTCAGATGGGTGGGGATCTGACACCCAGCACAGCAGGTACTGTAGTGAATGGAAGCTGATCTGCAGTAACCCAGCACAGGCACTACACAGTGGATGGAGCTATCTGCTTGCTAGCTCCGGTGCTGGCACTGCTGACAACAGCTTATTGGCGGGGGTGCCGGGTGTTGGATTCCCAATTTTATCCTAAAGATAGATCATCAATATCAAAAGCCCAGAAAACCCCTTTATTAATGCTCATATACATACTGCCTGGACAACCAAGTATGGACTAAATGGGACAGATTTAATGAATTAAACAGATTTCCGCTATGTCTAAAAAGTTGTCCAAAGCCAGGAATTGTGACAAAATAAGAAGAGACGCTATACTCAACCATGTTATTACCTGCAGCTGCCAGGGCTGCCACTCCAGTCCTCCTGCCCAGGCTTTGTATATTTTTAATAAATCTGCCTTGTCTTCTGGGGACCCTGAATATAGTTTTTTACATGAGGTCGTAGGAAATGGCTTTAGTTCCAATGTCGGAACTTTAATAAAACATAACTGTGAAAATCCAAATGGACATTTACTGCCAACCGAACGTCTCCATTAGCTCTTGCTAAGATCTGGAGATGGCATGAGGAAACATCTTATCTAATGACTATCACATATCTAATATATAGTCTTCCTATTATTGTCACATTGCCTTGAACCTTGGCCAAGTGTCCATTTCTTGGTTAAGTGCCTCAAATCCCTGCGTTTTGCTTTAATAATTGATGAATACTTGCACTTGGCGTGATGTACAGAAACTGATAAATGCCTCTCTAGATTTTGTCTGTCATTTATTAGCTTTTCTCGAAAAAAAAATGTGGTTACTATGAAACAGATCCACAATGAACAGATTTCCTTAGGAATGACATATGCTCTGTATTAGCTATTACAAACATATTTGTCTGCCTTATATCATTATTATAATGCTGCTATATATAGCAGAGTAGGAGTTCGGTGTAGCAGAGCAGGAGTTATGAGGTGCAGACGGTCGTCATTTGCTATTGTGATCTCACAGCATTTGTGTCTAGTCTTATGTACATCTTCAGGTAACATTGGGAACTGGGTTGCTATATATAATATGGTGTCCTTTCTGTATAAGAGAAGACTTAGGCACAGACCTTGGGTATGACGGCTACCTCTACACCTATTGTATAGGCACCCTTGCCTCTAAAGTTGAAATCTATTGGGCAAGAAGAAGTTGTCCTCCTTCAATTACTAGCTTGTAAGGCTGCGAGAACATATTGGAACATGTCATGTTCCATTAGCGGTTCTGAGAGCCATGTAGTGGGCAAAGTTATGCCCCCTAGCTTAAAGAGGACTTGTCCGATCTCCTGACATGGTGCAGGTTTTCTAATAGTTAGACAGTGTAAACTTAGGCATTGTGAAAATACACATTGACTTTAAGTTTATACCACCTTTTAGTTGGCTTACTTACAGCCACAAGTAAGAACACCACAGACAAAATTTGGCGCATTGTGGTACATTTAAGCCACACCTCCTTTTTATGAGAATCGAAAACCCACATGTCAAAATTTTTTAGCCCAAACTAGGTGCCACGTTTACATCAGATAAATCTGGGTCAATGTCTGCTTCAGTAGATACATTTGTGTTTCATAAAATGACAATTCTGGAGCATCTTTTCTTATAACTTAGCTGTTCCTCAGTTATTCCTTCGAGAAATGTATGAATAAATTGACAAATGGGCATTACCAGTTTGGGATGTGTCCCTGCATACTATGATACTGTCCGATTGGTGAAGACTGTGTCATGCTGAATAGGGATACATCCCTTTGTCAAGGGGAATGGTAACACCCAGTTGTCAGTTTATTCCTAAATTTCTAGAAAAAAAAACAAAAACAGAGGAACGGTACAAAGCAGAGTTATGAAAGCATTATCCAGTTTCATTATTTTCTGAAGTATATACAGTACTAAAACAGACATGTCATGGGTGACTGAGCATGTTTTTTTTCAGCTGAGTTTCTATGCAATGTAGTCAGTGGCCAGCAGATGGCACCATTGTGCAAAGCCTGAGACTACGCAATGACACATTCCATTTTTGGAGATGAACAAAACTCACTCCTTGTAGATCATCACTCTAATTCTCTTGCCTTATGAGCTCAGCATTTTTCCTTGCTACAGGTGAATGCAAATGAGCGCAAAACTCTATAAACACAACCTTTCATTTTTCTTTGAATATTCTGTGCGGGCAAGATGGTTCATAACGCTTCCACATCTTCCCGTAGGCCTGCAGGAATTTGTAATGTCCTAGTTAAGAAGCCGAGTGGAAGCAAGCAAAAAAATCAATGTTGACATTAACATTTAAGAGTGTAAATACTCGGGCGAGGGCGGCTATTTCTGGGGTGTTCTTTTGAAATGCAGAACCGAGGCAGATTTTCAAGGGCAAACTCGATTTTACTGTAAAAGTTTATTTTATAAGTTTAATCACAAAATTCTGAACTTTTAATACATAAGAAAATAGTCATCATCTGCTTTACAGCCTTTGGTTTGTGGATGTGTATGTCACTATTTCTAGCAGACATGTGGTGCGGTATTATTTTATGCAGTGCTATCTCTCTTTGTCTCATGAACCTTATTCATAATCTGGTTATACCATCCTATAAAAAGCTGTCTAGGATCTCTTCATGAATAAAGAGTCTTCTTCTGCTATGGCCTTCTGTCCTCTAAATAACTCACCTATTGATGTGCAGTACAGGAGTGAATTATAGGCTATTGCGGTTAGTTGTGAATTATATTGTATTAGCCGCACCAAGAGGGTATTTCAAACAGGAAAGCTTGGCACGACTTTTGTTAGTCAGGGAAGGAAATTCACTGCTGAGTAGTAAACTCTATATCAGTTATATTGGCATGCATACATCTAAAGCGCCATAGCTTTATGGGTAAGGTATACATAAGGAAAAGTACCCTGCACAGTTACAGTTTAATGTATCCATAGGCCTACATTTACCTGACGGAGACTAAAAGAGTATGCTTTGTAACCTACACTGAGATGGTATATGTCCGTATACCTTCAACTGTATAGGAAAGCACAACAGACCGCACTTGTATACCGCGTGGTTTGTGTTTTATTACAATGTCAATGTCAATACTAAGGCATATGATAAAACCTTTCATTGGGTACCATTGGGAACATATACCTGCAGCCAAAGTCTCAAGCACTGTGTACACAAACATATGTAGCTCGTGTGTGAGGACCATGCTTACATCGGTGTACGTCCTAGTCCTCTATGTCTGACTTTTTAAAGGGGTGGTCTAGGATTCGAAGCAAACTGTGTGAAGGCCGAGGGAGGTGTAAAATAAAAAGATAAAGCATACTTACTCCATTGTCCGCTACCCGTCCGTTCAGTCTCGCGTCAGTACATGGATGTCATAAGCCCTCAGTCTCATGAGACTGATCAGTGGCTTCTGTGGTCGCTGGTGAGGAACCAGTGATGTCACTCACATACGTCATTGGTTCCTTGCCAGCAGCTGCTGATTCCTGTCAGCTGTCATGTGAGGCTGAGGATTTTAGGCATCCAGGCACTGGCAGGAGACTGAGCGGACAACAGCGGCAAATAACAGAGTGCTGGGGACAGGTAAGTATGCTTTATTTTATTTATTTTTTTTACACCACCCCAGCCTCCACATGGGTTGCTCTGATGTCTGAACAACCCCTTTAACATGATACATTTTTAGGGCTAATTGATGGCAAGCTTTGCAAAAAATAAAGACAATTTATCCCAAGTAGATATTAGATAGACATGATTGATACAGCAAATATAAATGGTAAATCGAGAGGGATGGAAATATACAGTAGAGAGAGCGATATAAATAAGGATACATCAGACAGATATTCCTTTACTCCAGCACTTGAAGTTGTCTGCATTTAAAGACTAGAAGGACAAGACTGAGCAGGGAGAACAAAAAAAGTGCATAAAGAGACTTATGATGTCATTGTTATGTAAACCTTTTATTTTCCTAAAGCCTGACTAACCTTATAAGTAAATGTATACACTTTTCTATGACCATCCAGTATTCAAGAATACCTGATAATCTGTCGCCCAAATACTTTGCTCAGGGTAGTGATAAACTATAGTGATTTCTCGTACTGGCGACGTTTCCGGTTTGATATCTTAACCGTAGCGCCTGACAGCCAGGTGAGACGAGCCTGCGTGTCATTTATAAAGAGCTGGTTTGTTGCTCGGTGTAGAAGCAGTTCATTTCTTGGTGCAGGAGATCTTAACAGCTGTCACCGTGACAGGACATGTTTGCTAATTTTCTTGGAGGGCTGACAGAAAACCTGTGTTCCTATGAGCATATGATGAGAAAGTGACTTGGGAGAGAAGAGTTTTGTTTAAACTTGGAGCCACCAACACATTTACTTGTGAATAATTTATAAGAAGAGGAAATGAGGCCCTAGATGTTTGATAAGGCCCATAAATCTGTACGTTCAGCGGAGAATGCTTACAGGCATTAAATCCCCACCGGGTCATGTTCGGCAGACGAGAAGAAGGATTTGTGTTGATCTTACAGATAATTGCCTACTTTTTGAGACAACTTGGTTTAATACTGACGTCTCCTTTATTTCCACTGGCAGGATGAGGTGGCACATTAATAAAAGCAATGTAATCCATATAGCTCCCTGTTGTGTGTCCTTTGAATGTAGGTCAAGTGAGATGGATTTTGTAGTCTGGTCCTAGGTTAACATTTAAAGTGAAACTCCCGCTATTCAGTGATATAAAATACACTTGTAGAATGGAGAAGTATGAATGCCTTTTTTATCTTAGATCACAGTGCAAGATTTCCAGTTGCTATTTTTAACCAATTCAACCTTGAGAAGGGAGCATGCTCTAACTCGATAGCATGTATGTGTATACCTGGTCAATGGCACCTGTCCCAGGGTGGAGAAAAATCAGTGCAATAATGGGCACAAGGGGGTATAAGGTAGAAACCATACTGGTACTCCATATACAGGGACTGTTTTATGTCGAGCTGCACATTTGTCTTTCTTTTTCTAATTATTTCTGTCCCTGAAAGAAGCTTGTATCAGTAAAAAGTATGTCAGTCAGGGGTTAAATCTGACCAGACACATTTGGTGTTGGCTGAAATTGCTGATCTTAGCTGGACTGTCAGACCATCTATTATATGTGGCAGTGTCAGGAAATGTTGGGGAAGAGAAGGGTAGGGTTTGGTGAATGCCACATGCCCCGTGTTTATGCTCCATGGGAAGATACTGCCAGACAACTTTGGGAGTAGTTTACGTTATCTTTCTTCTCTCCCCCTATTCAGAAATCATGCAGACTTGGCCAAACCTGCATGTTTATAGGGGGTTTGTATTGTGTATTGTCAGCTCCATGATATAAACCTATATCCTATCCATATGACAGGGGATAGCTGATTGGTTTCTGGTCGGTGTGATATTATCACCTGGACCCCCACTGATCACAAGACAGGGGAAGGGGGGTGCCATGTCCGCCTTCTTAAATGGAGCTGCAGTCATGCGTTCATACTGCAATACATTAGTTTCTGTTTAAGAAAACATAGCACTAGGTTATCTCCAGCAGGAGGACTCAGGATCCTTGTTCTCAAAACTGGTGAGGGTCACAGCAGTTGAACATTTACCCATCAGGGGATGAATTTGATTTATTCTACAACCCTTTCGTTTTCCCCATGCACTGTAGGAAATGAAAGCTGGCTAGTCACTATACTCTACATCACAGGACCTTCTATGTTCCACCTGTCCTGTCCAGGAACACCCCAAATCTCTATAGTAATACCCATTTTATGCAAATCTGTCTAAAACCATCTCATTGTGGTCCCATTAGTTCTGTAAAAAACAGGTATGGTTGTTAGATCGGGGGATTTTGTGTTTTCATATGTTTATATTGCTGAGTTGCACAACAGTTATGGGGCACATTTTCCATTGAGAACATTCGATCATTTATTATCATTTATTATTACTTTAAGTACCCATCATATGTAAACTGTACAAGCTGTAAACTGCGGATATCTATAGTAGACCCAAGAGCTCAGCAGTATCAATATGTTTGGAAGAATCCAATTTTATTTCTTACTAGTGCATCTCAATAAATTAGAATATCATCAGAATTAGCCTCCTTGTGGATTGTGTGAATGACTGCCTTCTGGACATCTGTCAAGTCAGCAGTCTTCCCCACGATTGTGTTGCCTACTGAACTAAGGGACCTTTTTAAACACTTAGGAATCCTTTGCAGCTGTTTTGGGTTAATTATTCTAATTTTCTGAGATAATGACTTTTGGGTTTTCCTTGTCTGTAAGCCATAATCATCAACATTAACATAAATAAACACTTGAAAAAGTTCACTCTGTTTGTAATGACTCAATATAATATGTGTTTCACTTTTTCAATTGAATTACTAAAAAAAAAAAAAAAAAAAAAAAATTTGATGATATTCTAATTTATTGAGACGCACTAGAATTTTAGGAGTCCGTGATCCCTACTAGAGGCGCCACTAGTAGTTCAGTACAGGAAGTGCAAAACACATGTGAGGCTCCACCATGTAAGTGGGTCCGAGGCAACAACACCTCTACCCCCCACACACATATCGCTACCCACACTAAATCAGGTTTGCTTGCTATGTAAGTAATACAGTTGAAATCTAATAATATGTATAATAATCTTGGCTTGCTTTTACCTGTAATGATGACCTCATATTATTAGCCTTGTGTGCCTGGTATATCCAATGCCACTGTTAATTTCCTATTGTCCTCCGGCACCATTCTGTATAACTTCCTGATTAAGCTTGGAACAATATCCAGGGATTTTATATTATGATACACACAAGGCCCTATCCGATTCTTGGATCCCGCATGGCACAAGCTGTTCCAGTTGATAGTTATTGATGTTGAGTTTTTGTAAAGCAAGTGTTTTTTTATTATTATTATTTTAATAGGGATCTAATGAACTGCGTGCTTTCACTGCCTCTGCCTCCCTCCACTTCATTGATTTTATTTAAGCCTGTATTGTTGAATACATAATCAACAGACCATTGTCTTTAGAACGGGATGTCGGATCATCTCGCCTTTCATCGGATTGATATTGATGTATATATAGCAGAGCAGTGCCTTATTTGCAGCAAATCACTATAATCCACCATTTGCCTTATGAAAAGAGACGTTTTTCTTTTCTTGCTAGTCCATGAAACGTATAAATAAAAAATCACAGATGTGCCTGGAGCTGAATGGGGATTATATCTGAGCATTTACTTTACTTGTCTCCAGAAATATGTCATTGGTGTTAATTTCAGATCAATTGAAATGTTCACATCGTAGGGTCACCAGATGGTGATAATCGAGCTTAAAATAATGTAGCCATTCAGCTGTGGGAAGAGCTTATAGAATCCTGAACAGTTTAGTAATTACGATACGCAGTGTGAATTTACCTCTATTAAACTAGGAAGGGGTTGTTTATTTGATAGCATTCCCAGGCCCTTCACTGATCATATTGTATACTTCATCTATGTTGGTATCATGAACCTTCAGATACTGGTTTTGCCATCAACCAGCTTTGAGAAGATCCAGATGGGAAGTATTTGATAGGATAGACCGTCATTGAAAGCTCATTTGCAGTTCGTTTTAGACTTTAAGGAATACTATTACACTGCCCAGGAGGACATGTCTGATGCCATCTTTTGACCTTATTTTTCCGCATCTCCTGTAATGATTTTCTTATGGCCCATTGAACTGCTGGAAACACTGTGATTGTGCTGTGCTACTCATTGATCAGCAGAAGCAAACAGTTACATCTCTTCCTAAGGGGTGGGGGTTGCTTGAACCCATATAATGGTCCTTTTACATGGGCAGGTGAGTTGCCTGTAATGAGCACTGACAGAGAATATAGGAAGTTAATTTCACTATCAAATTTCAGAATTAAGCTTTTGACATGAGTGGAGAAGAATCATTATGTAACTTAAAATAATAGAAAAATGATAAATCTATATAAATCTTAATTTCGGAAGGTTATGTTTTGGATCTTAGTGTTAAAGGGGTTTTAAAGCAGGTGAACATTTTTTTTTTTAATAGCTCTAAATGGGTTAAAACACTTAAAAGACAGGTTTTTGCATGCACCATGCAAAGGGTCATTCTGGTCTCTACCTCCTGATCCCAGTCGAAACACAGAAATGTCATTTAGCCAATCATTGGCTGAGGTGGGTCACTACAAGTAGGTATTTCCTGTGTGTTAAGTGGATTCAGGAGGTAAAGACTAGTGTGGCACCTGGACAGACTCAGAAATGGAGCAAAACAGTGTCGGACTGGGGTGCCTAGGGTCCACAGGTAGAATTCATTCTGGGGGCCCACTATACAGCTAAATACAAATATTACCTAACTCTCATTTCAAATTCCTATAACTGCAATGATACACAATTTTTTCAGTATTAGCCTGCTACCTAGACCTCACCTTGTGACCCTCTCAGCAGTCCGCTAATTCATTCTTGCATAGACTACGGAACCCTTAGCTCCATTACTAATATGATAAGTGATGACTGGTGATGTGGGCCCTATAACAGTAAGGAGACGGGGCCCAGGAGCGAAGATAGTGGTCAACCTGCCTCTGTGCCTAGATGTCATCTCCGCCACCCAATGCCAGTTTGTTATATATTCTATCCAGTTCATTATATGGGTGCATAGCATGTGTGAGATGCTGTATGCTGCCTATCTGTATGTAGTGTAGTGTGTGTACAGGGACATGTGCCACTATTGCTGGGGTTGGGAGTCTAGGGGCCCACCATCTCCACTAGGTCATGGGCCCACTGGAGGATTCACCTGCTCCCCTGTGCATGTGCCATCATGTGGCACCATATTCTCATTATGTTCTATATGCACCTCGATGTGGCATACAGTAAAGAGTGTATTTTCATAGGATCCATTCGGTATTCAATAGAAAACAGATATGTAATACAGCTGCATATTTAGCCCAAGAATATTATGAGGCCATCAAAAAGTATTGCATATGAGGTTCTGTTGCTGGTATGTTGGGCTGGGAATTGGATAACATATGGTTTCTTTGTAGTTCACAAGGGAGTCTGTATTATTTCTTCTACTACATAAGCAATTGATTTGTTTTCTTGTATTATTTCATTTTTTAGCCCATAAATATCATATGTTTAGCGCGATATGATTTTATATCATGTTTTGAAGGTTTTCTGTGTGATGGAGAGATCTCAATGTTCTAGACCAAGGCTCAAAAAAAGCATTGGTGCAGCAGTTTAGCGGTTGTATTGTTAGGTATTTTTTATCTCTATGTTTGATGCTTCTTTTTACAAGTCACCACTAAAGAACTGCACTCTTCTAAAGAACTTTGGAGACTACACAAGTAAAATACCCTCAGAAGTGTGCGCTCTTTCCAGCAAGTGGTAATGTATGTTGGAGATTTTCCACTATCGATTCGTCTCATTAGAAGCAGCTTCATTTCACAGCTTGACTCTCAGGAAGCAGAAGACACAAAGTACACTATACATAAGCAAATTCTGGCGACTGTTTTGTCTCATTTTTGAGAGAAATTGTCTGTAAAGTGTTGTCATATTTCAGTTTCACTGTAAATTGAAACATCTTGCAGAGGAATAGGGAATGATTTCCATTACGTGTTGCTTTCTATGATGGCGGAAAGTTAGATTTTATACTGACATTTTCTATGCGATCTGAGAATTATGGCTGATGGAGTGTGCATTTAAATGGAGTCTGTCAGCAGGGAAATTGGTATTAAACTAATGACGTTATCTTGTAGAGCAGTTTCTACACTTTCCAAAGATTCCCTTCTTATTCTCTATTTCAGATCAGTTTTCATGACAATCAGCATTTTATTCATATATAGATAAGCTGAAAATGGCTTTAAGGGTGTGTCCTCTCCTGCTGGGGCTAAACTTTCTGCTCTAGATAACCGCTAGGTCGCATAAAAATAAAATCTTGATTTTCATAAAAATGAAGCTGCAATGCAGAATAAGAAAAGCATCTTTGGAAAGTGTAGAAGGTACTGTAATTTGATACCAGACAGCTTATGGGGTACTGTATGACCACAGCACAGTATAATGCATATATACCATATCTTGCCATATCTTGATCCTCCCTTCCTTTGTAGGTGAAATTCATTTAGTATTTTTTACTGTACTTGTCTTTATGTCTTAATGTTATGTACTTAATGGGTACCTGAGTTTTCATCAAAAGTTGAAATATCTTCAGGATTTTGCTGGAAAATTTATCTGTCTGTATAAACCTTCATACACGGTGTCCTATCAGGTTTTTCTGCTGCTAATAGCCCTATTATGGCTGCAGCACATTTTGCATTTCTGTCTGAGACAGGGACTGTGTACAGTACAGAGCAGTCTGCCCCCATCCCCCATTCATCATTATCTCTATTGGTTTCTTTACATATAATTCTGCCTGTAAAATAGCAAACAGGTAGCTGAGAAAAGCACAAGTGAACATACTATAGGTACCTTATCTTGTAATTTTGATAGATTTTAAGAAAATTAATACAAATTTAAAATAAAAAAAGTTATTAGATTCTAGTTAAAGACAGCTTCATCTGTAGTCATTTCGGGTACTGTATGTATGTCCTCTACTGACATCTATGTACAGTAATCCTTAGGTTTAGTGAGTATGGAGTAGACATAGTACAAGTTTATTCTTTACAGGTTTGCATTGAAGAATCACCTCTTATGTAAGTTAAACATACGAGAAGTGGCCTCTCACCTACACCCCCAGGGTCGATATATTATTTTGGAGGGGCTTCTATACGGTCAGCCCATCACTTTGTGCAACATATACGCCCCTAACTTCTCAGATCCCCTTCCTTAAACAGGTCCTGGGGAAATTGCAAGAGTTTGAGGGATCTGCACTGCTACTGGGTGGAGACTTTAATATGGCTTTCTCAGAAAGTATGGATAGATTCACCCTCACTAATGGGCCTCCTGGACCCCCACAGACGAGACTAGCAAGAGAGTTTCGCTGCCTTGTACGGTCAGCTGCCCTCTACGACCTTTGGCGGTTGGATAATCCCTCTCCCCGCTCCTTTACATTTTACTCCCACCCCCACAAAACCCACTCCAGAATAGATTATTTTTTTGGTAATACATTGGCCCTTCGCTTATTAAAGTCTGCTGACATAGGCCCCATATCCTGGTCCGATCACGCCTGTAATCCTCACACTGTCCTCCACCCCCCCTCCGACAAAACGTTGCCACTGGCGACTTAATGAATCCCTCCTCCATTCACGAGAGACTCAGGGTAAACTTCGTTCTCACCTCCAAGAATACTTTCGAGTTAATTTTGATTCAGTCCCCGCCATGTCCACACTGTGGGAAGCCCATAAGGCAGTAATGAGAGGTCACTGCATTGCGTTGGGAACACAGATTAAGAGAGAGACCGGAGGGTCAGGGAGGAGGCTTTAACTAGTAAGATCAGATCCCTCACCGAGCGACTAGCGTCGCGACCCACGTTATCTTTGCTACGTCAATTAGTGACTGCCAGGGCAGACCTCCGGGACCTTGCCACTCAGGCCACCCGACGACTCCTCCTCTACAGCCGCCAGAGATACTATGAGAGGGGAAATAAGGCCCACACACTTCTAGCCAAAACCCTAAGAGACCGTCGGGTTTCGTCTACGCCCCATGCTGTC
Source organism: Leptodactylus fallax (assembly GCA_947044405.1). NCBI lineage: Eukaryota > Metazoa > Chordata > Amphibia > Anura > Leptodactylidae > Leptodactylus > Leptodactylus fallax. The sequence continues at coordinate 704,227 of CAMRHE010000530.1, forward strand.
CGAGATTCCCAGGGCACTCTTCAACACCACCCCGATGCCATAGCGGCCTTGTTTAGGGATTACTACACCACATTATATAACCTTCCCTCGCCTGCTAGGAGAGACCCCGCCACTACAGAGACAGACCTGCATTCTTACCTAGCCTCGTGTCGGCTCCCGGTCCTTCCGACCTCGGCTCTCTCTTCACTGAATGCTCCAATATCGAGCGAGGAGATAGCTGCCGTCCTGGAGGGTCTGCCTAATGGTAAGGCTCCGGGCCCTCATAGGTTCACTTATGCCTATTATAAAACTTTCCATTCTGATCTCCTCCCTCATATGTGTCAACTTTTCAACTCTTTCTTGGACAGAGCCCCGATCCTGCACACTATGCTGCACTCTCACATTTCCCTAGTCCCAAAGCCACACAAGGACCATCAGGAGTGTTCTATTTATCGTCCCATCGCCCTCCTGAATACAGACCTCAAACTTTTTACAAAAATCTTGGCAAATAGGCTTAACTGTTGGCTTCCGTCTCTCATCCACAAAGACCAGGTGGGATTTGTCCCCTGTCGTCAGGGGGGAGATAACACTAGAAGGGCGGTGGACTTGATTGACGTGGCCAACCGTTACTCCACCCCCACCTTGCTTCTGAGTCTGGACGCTGAGAAGGCCTTCGATCGCCTTGATTGGTCATTTATGATAGCCACCCTTGAAAACTACGGGTTCTCGGGGGGCCTTTCTCACGGCTATAAGGGCTCTTTATTCTCACCCCTCGGCAGTTGTTAGGCTCCCTAATGCTTCCTCTCTTCCTTTGTCCATTCGTAATGGAACCCGTCAGGGATGCCCCTTGTCACCTCTAATATTTGCACTGTGTATTGAACCCCTGGCGGCCCAAATTAGATCCGCCCAAATGTCTCTGGGGTGTTTGTAAGAGATAGGGAATTTAAGATTAGCTTATTCGCAGACGACGTTCTGTTGACCCTCACTAGACCCCATACCTCCCTTCCAAACCTTCTCCGTCTTTTAAAGGACTATGGAGACCTTTCAGGCTATAAGGTCAACCCTGGTAAGACGGAAGCCCTTCCTCTGAATATCTCAAGTGAGGCCTTGCAGTTGCTTAAGTCTAACTTTGACTTCCAATGGAGAGACCGCTCCCTGCGCTATCTGGGCGTTCAACTATCCTCTTCGTACCATACGCTTTACTCGGCCAATTATCCTCATCTGTTTCATGAACTCCGCTCTCTCCTGGATAAGTGGCGCCCACTCCATATTTCTCTCATAGGCCATATAACTGCGGTTAAGATGTCCCTCCTCCCGAAGCTCCTTTACTTCTTTGAGACCCTTCCAGTAGCAGTCCCTAGGTCCGAACTGAGATCCTTACAAAAAGCAATATTCCAATTTATATGGAATGGCAAACGCCATCGCATTCCCCGATCGGTGATGCTGGCTGGTAAGTCGGAGGGGGGTCTGGGGGATCCACACATATTGCACTATTTCTGGGCTGCTCATTTGCGTAGTATACCGTTTTGGGCGGCACCCCAGGCACATACGAAATGGGTGGAGATAGAGAAGCTTTGGTTGGCTCCTGTTTATTCCAACGCGTTTCTGTGGTCCTCCTCCCCCCCCACCCGCTGCCCCGCTGCTTGGCCCTATCAGCTTTACTCGGACTATTTGGAACACCTGTTCTAAGTTGTTTCGATTGGCCTCCCCGCACTCATCTATGATCTCCTTTTTATACAATCCACTTCTCCCAAGCGGACTCACAGCTGCTATGGTCAGGCCCTGGAGCGGGCTGGGTCTATTCCACATAGCTGACTTGGTGGACCCGTCGACCTTGGCGCGCAGGCCCTTCGACTACCTCACCTCCACACAGCACTTGCCTACCTCAGAGTGGTTCCACTATCAACAGATAGTTCATTTTGTTATCTCCCAGTTTGGGTCCACCCGGGTCTCCCTCCCTACAGTTTTTCAACGACTATGTCGGGCAGGTACCTCCACTAGAGGCCTAATTTCTAATATTTATAGGCTTTTGACCTCTCAGGGGGGGGGGGCAGACTCTGGTGGTCCACAAATATATGACCCGGTGGTCTGGAGCCCTGGGCATGCACATCTCGCACAGCCAATGGCAGGTCATTTGGTCCCGAGCAGCTAAATCCTCTTCCTGTGTAATGTTCAAGGAAACGCAATACAAAATACTTATGCACTGGTATCATACTCCAGCTTTACTGCATACTCTCAACCCCACTATCCCTTCCAGTTGCTGGCGATGCCAAACAACACCAGGAACATTGTTCCATATCTTTTGGGAATGCCCCCTAGTCCGCCCTTTCTGATTCGAGGTTGGGAAGCTGACTAACATTCTTTTCATCCAGGGTATACCCCTGGAACCCATGGTTTGTCTGCTGAATCTCCCTCCAAAAGGTCTCAGTAAAAATACATCTAAGCTATTCCTTTACTTGTGTACCACGGCCAAAACACTCATAGCCCGCCATTGGAGAGAGGTTCTTCCTCCAGCGATCTCAGAATTGATAGCCCGACTGAAGGACATCCGCAGTCTGGAGTATTTGACCGCCTCCCTTAACCATACGGTAGAGGCATTCGAAGCAATTTGGTCCCACTGGGATACCTACTGTGCCACACAAGGTCTCTGAGATCTGACCCCCTGCTTTGTTTTTTCTCCTTATTGTTCTTTCCCTTTGTCTTGTCTTATGTACTCCCTAAATCTTGTCTCTGTGTTGCTGTTTTTTATGTACTTAACGGATTATTTGCTATGAAGAATACTCTGTATTTGATCTGTGTCTCTTTCAAAAACTTTAATAAAAACTACAGTTTAAAAAAAAAAAAAAAAAACATACGAGAAGTATGCAATATAGATTAGATAGTTTCCATGCTGTTTATATGACTCCACTCCACCTATTAACCCAATTTGTCACTATTAGCATATCCAGTATCTACATTAGTAATTTGCCTTAAGAAGGAAACACACTCTTTATCCCAGAATATAAGATTATAATCAATGATTAACTCCTGCCTGTCAGAGAGTGACTACAACATGGGGGGGGGGGGCAAAGCTAGTGCTGGAAGGGGCAGCAAGGCCTTGTGCTGTAAAGGAAACACATTTGTGAAGTGATAGCTCCTTCTGGACATCTCCGATCAATACTTCATTAGATGAGACAATTTGGAAGTAATTGAGCACTGAATGGCTGTTCTTAGCACACTTGGGCTTTTTCCCTGAGAATTATTGGAAGGTCTTGTCTGTCAGTCAGTCTGTGATTAATACTAACTAGTGAAGGACAGGCTATAGCCCTGCCTGGGTTTTTCCAGGCTTGGGGAAATTGAGTGGTTAGAATTTGATCACTTATGATGGTTAGAACTGATCAGCATTTCACATTCGAACATATTTTCCTATAACCTAGCTTGCAAGGGGTACTGCTTCTTGGTGCAGACATCAGCTGGTATAGAGAGTTTTTTTAGGTAGTGTTCTCTGGGAAAAGTCTTATAGGCTTGCATCGAGAAATTACCTTCCGATTCACACAGTAGATGCAGCATGAATTGGTGAGGCAGATTGCCTGGCATAATGGAGCCCATATTTCAAGAAAGAAATGTCAAGTGAACAAAATAAGAGTACAGCTCTTTGCAAGATTTCCATTAGTAATGGGTAGAATGAGAAAACCATTTCTAAGAGTGTTCCTTTAAGGTGTACAGTCATGGCCAAAAGTTTTGAGAATGATACAAATATTAATTTTTACAAAGTCTACTGCTTCAGTTTTTCTAATGGCAATTTGCATATACTCCAGAATGTTATAAAGAGTGATCAGCTTAACAGCAATTACTTCCAAAGTCAATATTTGCCTAGAAAATGAACTTTATCCCCCAAAACACATTTCAACATCATTGCAGCCCTGCCTTAAAAGGACCACCTAACATCGTTTCAGTGATTGCTCCATTAACACAGGTGTGGGTGTTGATGAGGACAGGGCTGGAGATCAATCTGTCATGATTAAGTAAGAATGACACCACTGGACACTTTAAAAGGAGGCTGGTGCTTGTCATCATTGTTTCTCTTCTGTTAACCATGGTTATCTCTAAAGAAACATGTGCAGTCATCATTGCACTGCACAAAAATGGCCTAACTGGGAAGAGTATTGCAGCTAGAAAGATTGCACCTCAGTCAACAATCTATCGCATCATCAAGAACTTCAAGGAGAGAGGTTCCATTGGTGCCAAAAAGGCTCCAGGGCGCCCAAGAAAGACCAGCAAGCGGCAGGACCGTCTCTTAAAAGTGTTTCAGCTGCGGGATCGGGCTACCAGCAGTGCAGAGCTTGCTGAGGAATGGCAGCAGGCAGGTGTGAGTGCATCTGCACGCACTGTGAGGCGGAGACTCTTGGAGCAAGGCCTGGTCTCAAGGAGGGCAGCAAAGAAGCCACTTCTCTCCAGAAAAAACATCAGGGACAGACTGATATTCTGCAAAAGGTACAGGGAGTGGACTGCTGAGGACTGGGGTAAAGTCATTTTCTCTGATGAATCCCCTTTTCCATTGTTTGGAACATCTGGAAAACAGCTTATTCGGAGAAGAAGAGGTGAGCGCTACCACCAGTCTTGTCTCATGCCAACTGTAAAGCATCCTGAAACCATTCATGTGTGGGGTTGCTTCTCAGCCAAGGGAATCGGTTCTCTCACAGTCTTACCTAAAAACACAGCCATGAATAAAGAATGGTACCAGAATGTCCTCCAAGAGCAACTTCTCCCAACCGTCCAAGAGCAGTTTGGCGCTCAACAATGCCTTTTCCAGCATGATGGAGCACCTTGCCATAAAGCAAAGGTGATAACTAAATGGCTCAGGGAACAAAACATAGAGATTTTGGGTCCATGGCCTGGAAACTCCCCAGATCTTAATCCCATTGAGAACTTGTGGTCAATCATCAAGAGACGGGTGGACAAACAAAAACCAACAAATTCAGACAAAATTAAAGCATTGATTCTGCAAGAATGGACTGCTATCAGTCAGGATTTGGTCCAGAAGTTGATTGAGAGCATGCCAGGGAGAATTGCAGAGGTCCTGAAGAAGAAGGGTCAACACTGCAAATATTGACTTGCTGCATTAACTCATTCTAACTGTCAATATAAGCTTCTGTTACTCATAATATGAATGCAATTATATTTCTGTATGTGATAAAAACATCTGACAAACACACATAAAAACCAGAGGGCAGCAGATCATGTGAAAATATAATATTTGTTTCATTCTCAAAACTTTTGGCCATGACTGTACAGCAACCAATAGCTAAATGCAGACATGCTGCTCTAGTCTTATGACTACTGTCGGGGGTTAAGTTCCCCCGGGATGGATGTCACCGTAATCCTAATTAAATAAAGAATAATATCGAGCTCGAGGAAAACAAACTACAGACACGCCCAGGAGTCTAGTAAGAATGATTTCGTTTATTGTATAGTTCATACAATTTTTAAAGGTTAAATTGGTTACACAACAGTCATGTGACCAATGTACATATTTGGTCTTTCCGGTTCCGCTGCTAAACAGATTTGTTCAGTTTCTCATAACAACATCTCTCCTTGAATTTTGTGGATGTTTCCCCTTATCTTTTCCTGAGAACAACAGTACTGTTGAATGCCATCCCAGTGTCTGCTTCCTATCTTATCTTCTAAACTGTGCAGGCTATCTGCAGACTATTTCATTCTCTGTGTATAGAGTGTATAGAATATAATACAAATTATATTTTAACCCTCACACTACCTTAGGCTAAGTTTATTAGTTTATTAATTGTTTATTTAGTACAAATGTTGTAACCAGGGCCAAAGCACCGACTCCAACTCCGACTCCTCTATTTTTCTACAACATGGCTCCTGCTCTGACTTCAACTCCTTTATAAATGGCTGACAGCCATGGTCAGTATGTAAAGCTCCTCTAATGCACAATAAATCTAGGGATTGCATAATATGAAAGTACATTTCTAACAAACTGTACATCTAATTATACAATATTAAAAATTGTATAAAATAAATAAAAATAATCATTTCATTTTGAAGTTAGAGTCGGTAACTTTTTAACATTAACATTATTTTAACAAAGATAAATTCTTCTTTCTAATTATGCAGCATTTTAAGGTACATAGGTTAATGTTTATGTACAATACAATTACAGCTAATATATTGTATAAAAATAATGGATGAACCTCTGCATGATGGAGGCGACAATAATGTATATATTCCAATTGGTCTGTTTTATTTTCTACTTCTGTATAACTAAAGCTTTAAGGCTGAATGTATTTCTGTGCCAATGTCATACTCTCTAATGCACTGAAACATATTAGGAGACCTGAGGGAATCTTTTCAGATGACTTGAGTCTGACTCCAAATTAATACTCTGACAGTAGTAATACAGAGGTAGAGAAACACAAGCACATCCCATCCATGGTAAATTCCATAATTCTGACTTTTTTAGAATTGTTTGTTATAAAACAGCTTGCAGGGAAACCCAGTAAAAAGGTTTGCACACCCATACAATAGAATTATCCTACAGTTCAGTTTCTTGGGTTCGTTTCTGTAATAATAAATATCTATGATGAAAATTTGAGAGTCTGGCCAAAACTGTCATTACTATAGAAATGGGAATGCACCTAACCATATGAAAGCATATAAACATGTGAGACAGGTATTAACCTAGTTATACATATTACATGTATATCAGCTAAACTTGCTGATTTTGGAAGGACTAGCCAATGCTCTAAGGTGTATGAGGAGCCGTCTGTGGGCAGATGTGTAGGAAGAGTAGGGTTGTTGTTTTTTTTTGTTTTTTTGTGGAGAGATAAGCAGCTGTCAGAGCTGTCTGGCTGCAGTATTTTCCCAACTCCACTGAATTGAGAATACATATGCTGGGAGAAAAAAATGTCAGCCAAACAAGGGTTTGACCGACAGATACCTAATGTGTATGGCCATCCTTAGTATTACTCCATTTCATCACTTATTGACTTAAGTTTGCAGTACTTAAGAAGCAGAAGAAAAAGGAGAATCCAATTCAACTGTATACTGTTCCAATAATAAAAGTAGACAGGAGTAATGGTAGAATCAACTGCTTGTTTACAAAAGGAGGGACAGATACTGTATAGTACTTTATACTGTATATCTGGACCAGTGTGTACGTTCAGAAAATCACAACTTAACCTTCTTGTATACAAAACAATGCAGTTAGTGAGTGTTTGCTGTTTGGTCGGCAGAACAATTTGACAGGGCAATAATCTTGAATGTATAAAGGGGTTTGTTCAATTTCAGCAAATAAATGTTAGACTAAGGCCCCACGAAAAAAAAATGCAGCAAAATCTGCAACAAAGAAAAGCAGTTTTCTGCAACGTGGGACCTTAGCGTTATTGTTTGTATAATGAAAAGTTTCCAATGTACTTGTATCAATTCCTTGCAGTTTTGAACATCAGTCCATGGTCTTGTGATGGATACAGGTGTAAAGCTCCTAATACACCAGGTTTACACTTGGAGTGTCCATTACGTGACCTTGTGTCATGCCTTGATTTTTATCTACTGGAAGTAAAAAAACAAATTACAGCAAGGAGAGATCTAGAAAACCATGAGGAATTGATACAGAAAGTATATGGGAAAATTATATAACTTTTCATTAAACAAACAATAACATTTATTTGCTGAAACTGGACAAGCCCTTTAAGTTATGGATATTGGATTTTTTATGGATATTTGATTCTCAGGGATTTGAAGTCAGGACGGAATGTTTTCTCCTAATATGGGGCAATTAGTATCCATCATATGGGGGAGTTACCTTTCTCAGGATCAACACTAAGTTATAGGTTGGATTTGCTGGACCTGATTTTTTTTTCCAGCCTTATCAATTATTGCTACCATGTTTCATACAGAAAAAAGTACAAAAGTACATATTTTGTAGTATACTTTTATGAAATGGGGAAAAACCCCTCATAGTTTAAAATTGCAGTAAAATAATATTGCACTTGACAAACCCCCTTATGTTCATACACCATAATTTTTACATGGATTTTTGAGCATGTTCATTCATTCATTCATTCATTCATTCATTCAAAATGTATCTGAAGTCCACCTCCCATTAGATGAGAAATCCGCATTGCTGTTCAGATTACATGCTTTTTTTTCTGTACTTTAATGTGCTTAATTGTACATTTTAAATCTGTATTGTGGAAAAAGAAATGTGAGCGGCCACTTACTGAAGTGGATTTCACATGCAAAGTGCAGCGAGTCAGCTTTGGAATTCTGCTGTGGATTTGCTTTCAAATCAGCGTCTGAGTTGTCCACAGGAAAGAAATGTTGCTGTATGAACACAGTCTAATAGATATGATTTACTGTACAATTGTATATACAGAAACATAAAGGAACTGTTTAGTGGTTCAGTCTGGAATGTCTTATTAAAATTTTGGCGAGCATTTGATATTTCAGGTAAGGTTGGCAGTCTGCCCTATTTACTATTTAGGCCACATAATTAGCATAGTGACTGGCCATCTAGCAGTACTTACAAGGTCACAGTGTTTGTCTGCAACTGTCACTTAATTAATGAGGCTGCTGTCTTCATTAACATGGAATTAATTACAGCTTTACCATAGCGCCATCGGTAAAGATTTCTGTTGTGACAAGAGTCTCTGAAATGAAAAATTGGAAGTTTTTATTTTCATTCTAAACCAAAAAATATAGGAATAGTTTGAAAACTATACATTAAAGTATCAATAATAAAAAATTGTAAAGACCTACCTCATATAATAATACTAAAGATCGTTTATTCAACAGAAAATCTTAATCCAGAAATATATTAGTCGATAAGTAGCTTTTTGTACATAGGTGCCCTGTTAATGATAATTCACAATTTCTTGCTTATCTGGGGCAGCACGGTGGCTCAGTGGTTAGCACTGCAACCTTGCAGCGCTGGAGTCCTGGGTTCGAATCCTGCCAAGGACAATATCTGCAAGGAGTTTGTATGTTCTCCCCGTGTTTGCGTGGATTTTCTCCGGTTACTCCGGTTTCCTCCCACACTCCAAAGACATACTGATAGGGAATGTAGATTGTGAGCCCTATATGGGACAATGACTGTCAATGTATGTAAAGTGCTGCGGAATATGATGGCGCTATATAAGTAAGCATAATAATAGATTATAGATGCCAGATTGGAAGATTTGTAGCTGCAATTGACAGATTGCCAAATCATACTGCATGTACCTGTAGAGCTTTTGTAATTGCTATTTTTAAATAAAGTACCTTTTTGCGAATTTATAGGGAAAGTAATTTTAAGAAAAAATTTAGTATAATTTATTGAGGAAGATATTTTTATTAGAAAATAGCCTCTTCAGTGGCCCCCTTAGGTGTTCACTAACTGAGTATTGCTAAGGAAAATCTGTATTCAGCTTAATAGAAATAGCAGTAAATATTGAGAGAATCCTATCAGCCTGTTTTTCCTTGGGCCACCACATCTGTGAATTTCTAAATGTGATATTTTACATAGAAAATATGTTTTCTATATGCTTGTGTATTTTACTTTGCATTCACTGTGTATTTTCAGGCTGAAATTGTATTTACTCTCGGATTGCTGAAAGCCCTGCTCTCCTCTTCTATCCTGGCCAGTTACTTAGTTAGTGAGTGTGCCAGGATGCCTGGCATGGACTGTTATCCATATTCAAACTATACAGTACACATTGAATATGGATTTCCCTTAGCAATGCATAGTTAGTAAGCAGCAGGGGGCACTTAAGAGGCTAAATTCTCTCATGAAGGGTATTAGAAAAGTGTTTAAACTCACATTTCCTATTTTTCTGACTTGAGAAATAATATAAATATGCATGACCAGTATATGTAGCAGGATTAGGCACCTGAAACCACAACTTAAAATGTATATGTATATATTTTTATGTACAATATATGCATAAAAATGCAGCTGGATATAGTTGTATGTGGGTGACCTGGTTTTGCAGGAATACTGCATCAATAAAAGCCCCTTTCTAGACAGCTGATTTTTCTCTTTATGGCTGTTTAGGGCCTTGGATGTATATCTGAGTTTGTTATCAAGAATCTATATCTTCAGGTATCGTATAGCTGAGTTTTTTTTTTACCAAGAATCTGTATCTTCAGGTATTGTTCATTATTGCCTATAACTCAGTGAAGAATGAATAAAGAGAAACATCAAGGTGCATTAGAAAAGCTAGCTGACCTTGACAGATCCTGAGCAGTGCCCAGCCAGCAGGGACTGTACATGCCAGTCTATGGGATCGCATGAGTGAAAGATGAAGAATTGAAAATATTAAGTTAAATTACTTTTTCAAGTCATTGCCTTTCTTTTGTTTTCTTCCTGCGACTAATCCTGATAGATTTAATTAAATGTTCAGCTGTTCCCTCGATGAAGTCATGTTTCTGGTTGTTCACTCCTGCTGTCTGAGAGATGTCTCTCACATTCTGCTGAAAGATGGAGAAGAAATCTAAAATAGTTCAAGTGTGTATGAAGGGTGTCCCTCTAAATCGAAGCTCTGCTCTAGGACAGACACAATGAATTGGTCATTTGCAAAAGATATGAAGATCTTTTTTTGTGGACTGAAGCTACAGTCATATGAAAAAGTTTGGGCACCCCTATTAATCTTAATAATTTTTAGTTCTAAATATTTGGGTGTTTGCAACAGCCATTTCAATTTGATATATCTAATAACTGATGGACACAGTAATATTTCAGGATTGAAATGAGGTTTATTGTACAAACAGATAATGTGCAATATGCATTAAACCAAAATTTGACCGGTGCAAAAATTTGGGTACCCTTATCATTTTATTGATTTGAATACTCCTAACTACTTTTTACTGACTTACTGAAGCAAAAAATTGGTTTTGTAACCTCACTGAGCTTTGAACTTCATAGCCAGGTGTATCCAATCATGAGAAAAGGTATTTAAGATGGCCAATTGCAAGTTGTTCTCCTATTTGAATCTCCTCTGAAGAGTGGCATCATGGGCTCCTCAAAACAACTCTCAAATAATCTGAAACAAAGATTGTTCAACATAGTTGTTCAGGGGAAGGATACAAAAAGTTGTCTCAGAGATTTAACCTGTCAGTTTCCACTGTGAGGAACATAGTAAGGAAATGGAAGACCACAGGGACAGTTCTTGTTAAGCCCAGAAGTGGCAGGCCAAGAAAAATATCAGAAAGGCAGAGAAGAAGAATGGTGAGAACAGTCAAGGACAATCCACAGACCACCTCCAAAGAGCTGCAGCATCATCTTGCTGCAGATGGTGTCACTGTGCATCGCTCAACAATACAGCACACTTTGCACAAGGAGAAGCTGTATGGGAGAGTGATGCGAAAGAAGCCATTTCTGAAAGCACGCCACAAACAGAGTCGCCTGAGGTATGCAAAAGCACATTTGGACAAGCCAGCTTCATTTTGGAAGAAGGTCCTGTGGACTGATGAAACAAAGATTGAGTTGTTTGGTCATACAAAAAGGCGTTATGCATGGCGTCAAAAAAACACAGCATTCCAAGAAAAACACTTGCTACCCACTGTAAAATTTGGTGGAGGTTCCATCATGCTTTGGGGCTGTGTGGCCAATGCCGGCACCGGGAATCTTGTTAAAGTTGAGGGTCGCATGGATTCAACTCAGTATCAGCAGATTCTGGAGAATAATGTACAAGAATCAGTGACGAATTTGAAGTTACGCCGGGGATGGATATTTCAGCAAGACAATGATCCAAAACACAGCTCCAAATCTACTCAGGCATTCATGCAGAGGAACAATTACAATGTTCTGGAATGGCCATCCCAGTCCCCAGACCTGAATATCATTGAACATCTGTGGGATAATTTGAAGCGGGCTGTCCATGCTCGGCGACCATCAAACTTAACTGAACTGGAATTGTTTTGTAAAGAGGAATGGTCAAAAATACCTTCATCCAGGATCCAGGAACTGATTAAAAGCTACAGGAAGCGACTAGAGGCTGTTATTTTTGCAAAAGGAGGATCTACTAAATATTAATGTCACTTTTCTGTTGAGGTGCCCATACTTTTGCAACGGTCAAATTTTGGTTTAATGCATATTGCACATTTTTTGTTAGTACAATAAGCCTCATTTCAATCCTGAAATATTACTGAGTCCATCAGTTATTAGATATATCAAATTGAAATGGCTGTTGCAAACACCCAAATATTTAGAACTAAAAATGATTAAGATTAATAGGGGTGCCCAAACTTTTTCATATGACTATATTTGTAATGACAGGATTAGGAGCTTCAACATTATGGGAAGGCAGTTCTCAATATTAGGTGAAGATATTCTTCAGGAAAAGATCCAGTCTCTTAAAGAGGATCTTTTAAGTCCTCTAAGATTGGGAGTGTTTTGTACCATTGCAAAGCTTTTGCTTTGGTTTTAGTTTTGACTACCAATATCAGTGCACTGTCAGAGGTGCGTCATCGCTTGTACTGTCTCCATAGTACAAGAGGCAGCACTGATGCGGAGGGGTGAGACCTGGACCTCCCTGAGGTGGAACCAGGGCAGATACCAGCAAAGCCAAAAGTGCACTGAATTCATTGCTCAGTCAGCTTTGCAGCGATATAAAACACTCCCTATCTTAGATGGCATGGTCATAGATGTCCTCTTTAAATAAAGTTTGCCAGTAGGACAGGACCCTTTGATTTTATGTCTTCTTCTAGATACCATAAGATAAAGAAGCCAAGGGTCTAGACCTCCACACACCTGAATGTAATTGAGATTCGGCTCATTGAGTAGGTCCTGGATATGTAGCCATAAGATTCTCAATTAGCATATAGGAAATATTTGTTTGTATTATTACAGACTCTTTTTTGTTTTATAAGGAGGTGTGTACAGTTTTACATGTCACGGACTCCATTCCAAGGATTGAGCAACTCATCCGCTGAGCACCCTTATTCTATAGGTGTGCGGTGCCACTCCCTAAACTTCCATATGCTTCTAGGGGGAGATTTTACACCTCTACATATAACACCCCATGGAGATTGTACATGAAGGTGGTACACTTGTACATTGCACATGAAGGTGAAACCACTCTGCCCTTTGTATGAGTCCTTGTGAAAAGTCTTGCAAACATATTGTATACTAGAGGAAGGACCCGGCTTCGCACGGGTATATTTCATTTTTTGTTTGTGTAGTGACCCCATAAGAATTGGCCAGTTCTGCACTTGACATCCAGTATGGCAGTCCAGTATAGGTAAAGTCTATTTATGGCTGTGATGCTATGGAAACCTGGTAAATGAAATGTGAACTTACATTGGCTAATACACGTCATATGACTGAATATTTAAGGACCTGCGAACTGCTATTGACTCATACAGGACATAAATAGCTTGGTTGCTATGGAAACCTGGTGTAAAGCTGTGTGTATGTCAAGACTGAACCTGCGATTTTCCATTGGTCCATAAGTGTCATGTGATCATGTGCATCTCAGTTTGGATATCAGTGAAAAACCTGCGATCGGTTGTTATGGAAAACCTGGAGTAAAGCTGTGTGTATGTGACCTTGTGTAACAGTGTCATCCACAGCGCCCTGCCCCTTTAAAGCTGACCTACAGCAGTGAAGAAAAATGGCTGGGTTGTTATTGAAACCTGGAGTGCAGCTGTGTGCATGTGGCTGACAATGCTTTGTCAGATTGGAGACGGGCTTGGGTCTGCTGGAGAGTTTCAGCAGCTCGCTGTTGTCTGTAACATACCTTATCAGATTGGAGACAGGCTTGGGTCTGCTGAGAGTTTTCATTAGCTTGAGCAGCAGCCATGCGTTTTGCTGCAGGGGACATGAGTAGTTTAAAAAACGTTTCAATTTATAAGAATGCTGAAATCCAGTATGGCAGTCCAGTCAGTGGCGTAAATACCGGTTTAGCAGTGGTAGCAGCTGCCACAGGGCCCAGGACATTAGGGGACCCGGTGGGCCTCTGATGTTTTTTTTTTTTTTTAACACCAGCAGGTAATGGGCCCTATTTACTTACCGATCCCCACTCCTGCTCACGGCCGCCTGCACTTCACCTTCTGCAGAGGCGGCTGTGAGCAGGAGCGGAGATGGGTAAGTAAAGCCTGTGGGCCGTGAACCCCACAAACACTGCTATCATTATACTCTGGGGTCTTTTCAGCAGGCTTCGGGCCTCCTTAGTGGCGTCCCAGATGTCGGTGGGCCAGTCCGACGTCATTATGCATTGCGATACATGCCTGGCTCACGTGACATCTGGTCCAACATTAAAGAAGTAGCGGGAAGTGCGCATAATACTATATGAAGGAGCCACTATGATACTGTATGCAGGGGCCACTATGGGGCAGAATACTGTGTGCAAGGGCCACTATGGGGCCATATAGTGTATGCAGGGGCCACTATGGGGCATAATAGTGTGTGCAGAAATGCAGTTTGTGCGTGGGGGGGTTGCCGGTGGGGGGGGGGTCCCATGTCAAATGTTCACCTTGGGGCCCTGCCATTGCTAGTTACGCCACTGAGTCCAGTATAGTATATCAACCAGGGACAGAAATAAACTTGACAAGAATTTTTTTTTTTTTTTTTTTCACTGAATTTCCCCATTGTGGGACTATTAAAGGACTATTATTATTATTATTATAGGTACAGTCTATTTATGGCTGTGTTGTTATGGAAACCTGGTAAATTAAATGTGAACTTATATTGGCTGATACACGTGATATGACTGAATATTTAAGGTCCTGTGAACTGCTATTCACTAATACAGGTCATACATAGCTTGGTTGCTATGGAAACCTGTGTGCCTGAGGAGAGTAAGCGTCTGCGAGCTGTTATTGGCTGATAAGGGACATGTGACCGTGTGTATGGCAGTTGGAATATGAGTGAAAGACTTGCAGGCTTGTATAGACTAATGCTGGTCATTTTTTGGGAATACTGTACCTCAGGAACGGTACGTCCAAGAGAGCTGAGACCCAGTCTATAATATTCCCGGACACCTGATGTACATGTGTGCCAAATTTGGTGAGGATTGGTCCAGTCGTTTGGTCGCGCATAAAGAACAGACAGACAGACAGACAGACAGACAGGAACTCATTTTTATATATATAAGAGATTATAACCCAATTACAATTCTGCTGGCATCAGAGCTGAAATCTCTCAGCAGTGGATTGCTAGAGCACATCTAAGCTGGTACCAGTGTGTTGGTGCCAACAAGCTTGTCAAGTGATTTTAGTAGCAACCAGCAGATTTGTAAATGGATCTCCAAGCTAAAATGCAGATTTAGGATTAGTAGTTTACTCCATTAAAACAACCATACATGACTTGTCCTGACGAGATTTGTCAATGCGCTCTCTTTACACCCACACACTTGGTCATTGACAGCTTTCCCTGTATCTATAGGTATATACAGAAAGCATATTTGCCTGCTGTCCAGAACTTACCAGGATTGTCTTGAATTTTCAGAAACAATCCTTACAGGTTCAGCTTTGCCCCGGGTGGGTCTTAAATGTCCTGATATTGCCAACTGAAACATTAGTAGCTATGAGAAGGTTGCCAATTACTGTCTGTGGATGAGGAATCAGGACTCTTAATGTCTGTTCTAGGAGTCCTGTCTGGATTTACTCTGCTTTGTACTCTACTTTGTCTTTCTCAAAACCATACAATACTGTATACAGTATCACAGAGCTAAGCTTCTCTCCATCACATCCGGCTCTCAGATAAGGCAACAGAAATCACCAGACTGGTTCCCTTTATTCCCTGTCCTACATTTGCATCTGTGTTGGAGTCTCCATTTGGGGGCTCTGTCATGGTGTGTGCTGAAAAAGCCCTGCAAATCTGACTTTTTCGTCTGGCAATTTCAGTTTTAAAAGACAGCTGACAGATGCCAATATAGTTAATGGGGTCTGTTGAGCTCTGTATGTGACTGCTATTGTAGCGGTTGACCTATCCGTTGTTCGGGTCCTCCAGAACAACAGAAAGGCCAACACTAGTGAGAACCTAATGTGAACCAAGTTTTTCAACTTTGTCTAGAGAAAAAACAAAAAGACAAAATTATATGAATCTATATGTTCACACACACACACACACACATAGATAGATATATATATATATATATATATATATATATATATATATACAGTACAGACAAAAAGTTTGGACACACCTTCTCATTCCAAGAGTTTTCTGTATTTTCATGACTATAAAAATTGTAGATTCACACTGAAGGCACCAAAACTATGAATTAACACATGTGGAATTATATACTTAACAAAAAAGTGTGAAACAACTGAAAATATGTCTTATATTCTAGGTTCTTCAAAGTAGCCACCTTTTGCTTTGATTACTGCTTTGCACACTCTTGGCATTCTCTTGATGAGCTTCAAGAGGTAGTCACCTGAAATGGTTTTCACTTCACAGGTGTGCCCTGTCAGGTTTAATAAGTGGGATTTCTTGCCTTATAAATGGGGTTGGGACCATCAGTTGTGTTGTTCAGAAGTCAGGTGGATACACAGCTGATAGTCCTACTGAATGGAGTGTTAGAATTTGTATTATGGCAAGAAAAAAGCAGCTAAGTAAAGAAAAACAAGTGGCCATCATTACTTTAAGAAATGAAGGTCAGTCAGTCCGAAAAATTGGGAAAACTTTGAAAGTGTCCCCAAGTGCAGTGGCCAAAACCATCAAGCACTACAAAGAAACTGGCTCACATGAGGACCGCCCCAGGAAAGGAAGACCAAGAATCACCTCTGCTGCGGAGGATAAGTTCATCCGAGTCACCAGCCTCAGAAATCGCAGGTTAACAGCAGCTCAGATTAGAGACCAGGTCAATGCCACACAGAGTTCTAGCAGCAGACACATCTCTACAACAACTGTTAAGAGGAGACTGTGTGCAGCAGTCCTTAATGGTAAAATAGCTGCTAGGAAACCACTGCTAAGGACAAGCAACAAGCAGAAGAGACTTGTTTGGGCTAAAGAACACAAGGAATGGACATTAGACCTGTGGAAATATGTGCTTTGGTCTGATGAGTCCAAATTTGAGATCTTTGGTTCCAACCACCGTATCTTTGTGCGACGCAGAAAAGGTGAACGAATGGACTCTACATGCCTGGTTCCCACCGTGAAGCATGGAGGAGGAGGTGTGATGGTGTGGGGGTGCTTTTCTGGTGACACTGTTGGGGATTTATTCAAAATTGAAGGAATACTGAACCAGCATGGTTACCACACCATCTTTCAGCGGCATTCTATTCCATCCGGTTTGCGTTTAGTTGGACCATCATTTATTTTTCAACAGGACAATGACCCCAAACACACCTCCAGACTGTGTAAGGGCTATTTGACCAAGAAGGAGAGTGATGGGGTGCTACGCCAGATGACCTGGCCTCCACAGTCACCAGACCTGAACCCAATCGAGATGGTTTGGGGTGAGCTGGACCGCAGAGTGAAGGCAAATGGGCCAACAAGTGCTAAGCATCACTGGGAACTCCTTCAAGACTGTTGGAAGACCATTTCAGGTGACTACCTCTTGAAGCTCATCAAGAGAACGCCAAGAGTGTGCAAAGCAGTAATCAAAGCAAAAGGTGGCTACTTTGAAGATCCTAGAATATAAGACATATTTTCAGTTGTTTCACACTTTTTTGTTAAGTATATAATTCCACATGTGTTAATTCATAGATTTGATGCCTTCAGTGTGAATCTACAATTTTTATAGTCATGAAAATACAGAAAACCCTTGGAATGAGAAGGTGTGTCCAAACTTTTGGTCTGTACTGTATATAAATATATATAGAGAGAGAGTTTACTATTATCAGTTTTGTATCTCTCTCTCTCTATGTGTATATATATATATATATATATATATATATATATATATATATGTATAAAGATTCTGAAATGGTGTTCAATGGCGAACAAACATACCATATAAGTTTGGCAGTATGTATTCCCTAGAAACTGCCATTTTCAGATACACTAATTTGGGACCTCATTTAGCAACCAAAACAATAGCACTGAAGGGAAATCCATTTTAGATTGGTCCCTCTGCTGTGTGTCCGCAGGATAAAAACAAATAAAATCAATTGTGCCTAAGTCAATAAACTGAGTGTTTCTACTCCAGCATTTGCCAGTTGTAAAATGGACAAATATGTTTTGTAGTCGCTGGAGAAAATCCTAACACATTATAAAGTGAAGTGGAGCTGACTGGATTACTGAATAATGTTCTGTGTATCCAGGACCTCATTGAGAATTCTGCCCATTAGGTCCAATCAGACGCTTTGTTTGAGGAAGAATTTCCTCTTATTTGAGTTATGGCCGAGGTCAGCTGTTAAGCCTGCGATTAGACCAGAATCATATCAGTACGGCTCAAGCAATTTCCAGAATTAAGTGAAGACTAAATCATGTTATGTTCCTATTATTGGGTTATTGCCCCTGATGAATCCTGCCGCTGTCACTGAGATGCAATGGGAAACACTAGGAATTAATGTCCAGTTAAAGCGTAGTGGAATATTTATTAGTGGTGCTCT
The DNA here is from genome assembly GCA_947044405.1 of Leptodactylus fallax. Taxonomy (NCBI): domain Eukaryota; kingdom Metazoa; phylum Chordata; class Amphibia; order Anura; family Leptodactylidae; genus Leptodactylus; species Leptodactylus fallax. Next base: position 722,686 of record CAMRHE010000530.1, read on the forward strand.
AGATCAACACACAACGGTGACACTGACAAATCTGTTTTCTGTGCCGCATGCTGGGGAGTTTTAAAGAAGCTTTTGGCATATTCCGATGCCCGTAGTGTACAATGTTTATTGGGAACAATAAAACAGGCAGATATAGGAGATTGCTGCTGAGATAAAAGATGTGCATGGCTGTAGCACGCATATATTATCGTTTATCTTTAAGGTACCTGCTTATTTGAGACACTATAATTGCATAGTATAATGGCGGTAAAAGTGCCATTTTTTGCAATGCTAAACAGAGCTTGTGATTTTAGGAGAAAATGTTCCATAAATAGAGAGGTTAGAATACCAATCTGAAAATGTGGATGCTGGAAGCTATTGTGATTTCTAGGTATGAATCAACACTTAACTGAGGCATTTCTGTACAAATTGTTGATGTAGCTTCCATAGGATAATACACTAGTATTATAAATGTAGATCTTCATTTGGGCTTTAAAGGGGTTGCCCAGCCTTGAAAAAGTTTAAAAAAACAAAACAAAAAAAACAAAACAGAATTCTAGAAAATAAAATCAGAAATAATATTCACCTTATTAATCTCCCACAGTTTCTGTCCTGCTGTTTCCTAGGTCCCATTCCTGTGTCATGGCCTCCAGCTACGACATCCTTTTATTTGACTACATCAGCCAATCACGGGCTGTGATGGTGACCTGTTAACACCACAAAGTTACCACTGTGATTAGTGATTGGTTGTAGCAGTCACAGGTTGTGTCAGGACGCCATTGTTGGCGGCAACAATACAGAGACTGAGGTACTGTAGGAATGGGACTATTGGCGGTGGATAAGTAAGGTGACTAGGACTACTTATATTATTTGCAAGCATTCTAAGTGGATTCTAAACATTTACGTGTCTGGAAAACACCTTTAACATACACCTCTGTTTCTGTCATGGTGTGTTTTCGCACAAGAGTAAACTATATTACATAGTGTCTTATACTGTATGGTCGCTTTGCCTGCTGATCCATTAAGGTGGGCATAATAATGAATTGGGTTTATAGTGTTTGTAAGTTTATAAGCCCTGTTGTAAGTTTATATGTAAACTACTGTACACTGTGTCTGTACCTATGGAGACCCTAAGTCTGCACAGAACAGTAGGATATAAGGATGCAGTATATTGTTTGTATTATGGAAATACGCTACAGGAGCTATAAAAACCATTTATTGTATTTTTATTGTATTTAGTCTGATGGTGTGGGGAGAATGTTGGATGATATATTGGAGATATAGTCATACTTGGTCATAATGAACCTACATGAGAGACCTTCCAGTGTGATTGCTGCTGGATAATGGACTTTCCATTATGATGTGAAAGATTGTTTCGCTTCCCATTGTCTGCAATACAGAAACATATTCCAGATAATGATATTACTCTATTTCTAGATAATACTGCTATTGGGTTTCTATTTATGTTCTCTTATCTCATTTCTTAGCTGTAAATGCAACATAAACCATATATGAAGTTTAGATCAGCTTTTTTAGATGATGGTAATAATAATCTGTAGTATGAAACAACATCATAATAATAAGGAGCAAAGTTATTACTGAAGTGGAGACCTAAGGTCCCTTTTACATGGCTGTACACAGTGGTTCCGATAATTATCCCATGTAAATGTGCAAGAGATTGCCCAAAAACGCTCATTTGTAAGCTATACTGTGATTGGTTGCTATAGGCAACAAAGACCGTAGTTCTTTTAGACATTGTAATAAATCTGCCCCAATGATTGCAAACCAAATATTTGGTTGGTTTGTGTAAAGACTGTTAGGGTAATGCCATACAGTGTTCTCTACAGTACTGTATCCATATTCCATACCAGGATCACCAGTGTTTTCGTTTAAAGAGGACCTTTTACCGCCCCCACTAATTCAAGTTCTTAGTATCTGTTAATAGGTGCTACTACACTGATTATAGGAGTATATGGAATTTTTTCTCTAGCCCCCACCATTCCTGAGCAACAAGCGCAGTTAGCTTTGATGCCTGATGTGCTATGTAAGCTTCTAATGTCAGAAGGGCAGTGTCAGACAGGGGGCGTGATTCTGAGGTCCAATCAGAGGCAGCCAGTGTCAGAGCTCAGAATCTCACCCCTTGTCTGCTCCTGCCTGACACCGCCCTCCTAACAATACAGAGCCTAAATAGCATATCAGGCATCAGTAATAACAGCATTGATTGCTCGGGCACAGTGGGGGATAGAGAAAAAAAAATTAAGTGTGCCAGAATTGGTGGAGCAGCAGCTATTCACAGATGCTAAGAACGTGAATTGGTGGAGGTGGTGAAAGGTTGTCATCAAGTAAGTGAACACTGATTATGGACATTTCCTTGTTACTGACCATGTGGCTTTGCTGGTTATTGTGTGTTCAATAACAATGAAAAGCCCATAATCCATCAATCGTTCACTTACTTAAAGGGGGTTTTCTCATGTACATAACCATATTTAGAGTGTAGAAAATTAAAAGTTAAACATTTTTGAAAATATAAATAAAAAATATAGCAATGTTTGAAAGACTTTCTGTAACCATCTTAGTGGTGACAGTCTTTTGTCTTGATTGGTTGCCAGTGGATATGGACATAAATGCAGGAACTATGGTCTGGCACTTGTCCGAAACACTGCCTATCACCACTAATGCTGCGTTCAGATCTGCACCAGGGTGTCCTTTGTTTTGGTCCCTCAGAGGACCATAGCAAATGGACATAAGGACTACAGAAACAGTGGACACCAACAGTGACCGTGTCTGTTGTTTTAAACTGCCAGTCGAAAAAGTTGAACTTGCTGCAATTTTTCGTCCAATTTTCGGCAGTCCCTGCGACAGAGTCTCCAAACGGAGATTTCAATGCAGATGTGAACCAAGCCTAAGATGAATATAGAAGATTTGTAAAACTCTTCAAAATGTTTAATTATTTATATTTTTAAAAATGTTTAACTTTTAAATGTGTACACATTTATACAGTGCTGGCCAAAAGTATTGGCATCCCTGCAATTCTGTCAGATAATACTCAATTTCTTCCAGAAAATGATTGCAATCACAAATGCTTTGGTAATAATATCTTCATTTATTTTGCTTGCAATGAAAAAACACAAAAGAGAATGAAAAAAAAAGTCAAATCATTGATCATTTTACACAAAACTCCAAAAATGGGCCAGACAAAAGTATTGGCACCCTCAGCCTAATACTTGGTAGCACAACCTTTAGACAAAATAACTGCGAACAACCGCTTCCGGTAACCATCAATGAGTTTCTTACAATGCTCTGCTGGAATTTTAGACCATTCTTCTTTGGCAAATTTCTCCAGGTCCCTGAGATTTGAAGGGTGCCTTCTCCAAACTGCCATTTTGAGATCTCTCCACAGGTGTTCTATGGGATTCAGGTCTGGACTCATTGCTGGCCACTTTAGAAGTCTCCAGTGCTTTCTCTCAAACCATTTTCTAGTGCTTTTTGAAGTGTGTTTTGGGTCATTGTCCTGCTGGAAGACCCATGACCTCTGAGGGAGACCCAGCTTTCTCACACTGGGCCCTACATTATGCTGCAAAATTTGTTGGTAGTCTTCACACTTCATAATGCCATGCACACGGTCAAGCAGTCCAGTGCCAGAGGCAGCAAAGCAACCCCAAAACATCAGGGAACCTCTGCCATGTTTGACTGTAGAGACCGTGTTCTTTTCTTTGAAGGCCTCTTTTTTTTTCCCTGTAAACTCTATGTTGATGCCTTTTCCCAAAAAGCTCTACTTTTGTCTCATCTGACCAGAGAACATTCTTCCAAAAAGTTTTTGGCTTTCTCAGGTAAGTTTTGGCAAACTCCAGCCTGGCTTTTTTATGTCTCTGGGTCAGAAGTGGGGTCTTCCTGGGTATCCTACCATAGAGTCCCTTTTCATTCAGACGCCGACGGATAGTACGGGTTGACACTGTTGTACCCTCGGACAGCACTGTATATAGTTATGTTCATAGGAAAAACCCCAGTGGAAGCACAGGTAGCCCTGACCTGAAGTGCTAGGCAGTCATTGTGTGGTAAAATCCACAAGTTAAGTCTGGCAAGCTCGCCAAGTATGGGTTGACCGACCGGCCCTCTTTTATGTATTGAGGTCTGGCAGCAACTTATTCTACTATCCACCTTGAAAAAATATACACATATATAAACAGGTTGATATACAGTACAGACCAAAAGTTTGGACACACCTTCTCATTCCAAGAGTTTTCTGTATTTTCATGACTATAAAAATTGTAGATTCACACTGAAGGCATCAAAACTATGAATTAACACATGTGGAATTATATACTTAACAAAAAAGTGTGAAACAACTGAAAATATGTCTTATATTCTAGGTTCTTCAAAGTAGCCACCTTTTGCTTTGATTACTGCTTTGCACACTCTTGGCATTCTCTTGATGAGCTTCAAGAGGTAGTCACCTGAAATGGTTTTCACTTCACAGGTGTGCCCTGTCAGGTTTAATAAGTGGGATTTCTTGCCTTATAAATGGGGTTGGGACCATCAGTTGTGTTGTTCAGAAGTCAGGTGGATACACAGCTGATAGTCCTACTGAATGGAGTGTTAGAATTGGTATTATGGCAAGAAAAAAGCAGCTAAGTAAAGAAAAACGAGTGGCCATCATTACTTTAAGAAATGAAGGTCAGTCAGTCCGAAAAATTGGGAAAATTTTGAAAGTGTCCCCAAGTGCAGTGGCCAAAACCATCAAGCGCTACAAAGAAACTGGCTCACATGAGGACCGCCCCAGGAAGGAAGACCAAGAGTCACCTCTGCTGCGGAGGATAAGTTCATCTGAGTCACCAGCCTCAGAAATCGCAGGTTAACAGCAGCTCAGATTAGAGACCAGGTCAATGCCACACAGAGTTCTATTCTAGCAGCAGACACATCTCTACAACAACTGTTAAGAGGAGACTGTGTGCAGCAGGCCTTCATGGTAAAATAGCTGCTAGGAAACCACTGCTAAGGACAGGCAACAAGCAGAAGAGACTTGGGCTAAAGAACACAACGAATTGACATTAGACCTGTGGAAATCTGTGCTTTGGTCTGATGAGTCCAAATATGAGATCTTTGGTTCCAACCACCGTGTCTTTGTGCGACGCAGAAAAGGTGAACGAATGGACTCTACATGCCTGGTTCCCACCGTGAAGCATGGAGGAGGAGGTGTGATGGTGTGGGGGTGCTTTGCTGGTGACACTGTTGGGAATTTATTCAAAATTGAAGGAATATTGAACCAGCATGGTTACCACAGCATCTTGCAGCGGCATGCTATTCCATCCGGTTTGCGTTTAGTTGGACCATCATTTATTTTTCAACAGGACAATGACCCCAAACACACCTCCAGACTGTGTAAGGGCTATTTGACCAAGAAGGAGAGTGATGGGGTGCTACGCCAGATGACCTGGCCTCCACAGTCACCAGACCTGAACCCAATCGAGATGGTTTGGGGTGAGCTGGACCGCAGAGTGAAGGCAAAAGGGCCAACAAGTGCTAAGCATCTCTGGGAACTCCTTCAAGACTGTTGGAAGACCATTTCAGGTGACTACCTCTTGAAGCTCATCAAGAGAATGCCAAGAGTGTGCAAAGCAGTAATCAAAGCAAAAGGTGGCTACTTTGAAGAACCTAGAATATAAGACATATTTTCAGTTGTTTCACACTTTTTTGTTAAGTATATAATTCCACATGTGTTAATTCATAGTTTTGATGCCTTCAGTGTGAATCTATAATTTTTATAGTCATGAAAATACAGAAAACTCTTGGAATGAGAAGGTGTGTCCAAACTTTTGGTCTGTACTGTATGTTTATGATGCTGAGAGACAAAGGTGTCATACATACAAAGTATATTAGCAAGTGAGTTGGAAACATATGACAGTTGGTATATTTTATAGTCTGCCTCATATCAGGGTGGACTGGCCATTTTGGCATGACGAAAGTGACTGAGGGCACGTGACCAGAGGAAATCTACTAAAGTACCATTTAATGTTTGAGCCTGGAGAAAATAAACTGCAATGATGTGTGCCCTCCTAATGTAATGTATCAACACAAACTCAAAAATCTAATACCTGGGGCCAAAGACCCCCTCATCCTCCTCCATCATGCAGGATTTTATTAATTTATTTCAATTTATTTTTTATTTTTTTTTACTAAATATATTGCATGACCAATACAGGTATCATACATCACTGAATACAAACCAGTATTCCAAATAATAGAATAACAATAAGGCATAGAAAGGGGCATGAACCTAAAAACATAGACCTGTAAGATGCAATTCTAGTTGCTCATTTACCGAAGTAGAAGAAGCAGAACCAGGGCTAGAATTAGCCATCAGACATGTGGAAAGTTGAGACAATTTTCTTATTATACTGTTTTTTACTCTACTTTTGTTCCCTCTACTTCTAAAATCACAGAGTTCTGAAGCACAAAATCAACATTTACTTGGCTCATCCTGTACAAGACGTGTCTTTTGTCATAAGTAGGCCAGTTTAGTATCTTATATAACACATGTAATGTTTCCTGTGCTTTATAATAGAGCTGTAAACTGGAGTGGCATTTATTAATAATTGTCGCAAGAAAAACCGCTCTCCAGTCTGCAGGTTTATGTTGTTGGATTAGATTGTTAATGGCAATAATTGCTTTTTTGCTGCTGTAACAAAAACCTAATCTATCATCTCAGTGTAATAGAGTTGTCTGAAGTGCACCTAAAGCTGGGAAAGGAATCTTGAAGGCTCTCTTGAATCCTTGTGTGCAATGGTTGTGTATGTTTTCCCTGTGTGTGCTCCACATTTCTTCTACTTTAAGGTTTTTGGGCAGAAAGTAGCTCGTTGCCAACTATCATAATACAGTCAGCCAGTCTAGTGTTGTCATATTGTATATACCTGGGGTGCTAATTTTAGGCACGTAGTGTAAATGGAAAAAACCGCTGTGTTTTACAGTCACTGCAAAATCGTGTCGGTTTTGGGAAATCTCAGGATGTCAATTATACCTACGGAAATAAATGCGGTTTCCCTATAGGTATAATGGAAGCAGAAAGTCACGGCGGAAAAAAACGTGATGCATTGCCGTCGCGGTTTTTCCCCCAGTGCTTTTTTGCTACGGCCTGCTTCCTAGGACCTTAGCCTTACTCACATTTGCCAGAATATGTAGTTCACACAGAGTCTAATGCACTAAATAATGAACATACAGGAAAGTCACAGAGCTCACATTCAGAATGTGAGCTCCAGAGTATGGAGCGCTCTGCATAGAAGCATGTAGATAGTAAATGGGGACATAACGGTGTGATTAAATATGCTATGGGCGTGGAGCTTGGAAATATGCTATGGGCGTGGTGGTAAGAAGTAAAAATATGCTTATAAGATTAAAAATCAATGAAAAAGTCAGTTTATAACATCCATTTTCCATCATGTTTCATTTATTTTTCACCAGTTTTATAGACGTTTTTCATGTCCATTTTGCATGTTTTTCATCCGTTTTTAGCTGACTGTTAAAGAAAGTTTTTGACCCAACCCACACATCAATACTGACCGAAAATGAATCCATCGACTTGTATTGGTCCGTCTGTCCTTCAGTAAAACTGAACAAAAATAGGACATATCCTATGATAATTTCTCAAACAGACTGAACTAAATGGTTCAGTCTGGTCTTCATATATATTTTTTATTTCAGAGTTTAGCAAACTGAGAAGCGTGCTTTAAGTACACAGTGTTGTCTTCATCACTGCTGTGTTCCTGGGAATAATAATAGGAACTGATGGTAAAATGGATCATGAGGCGCCATTTCCTCTATTGAACTTGTAGTTATCGGTGACATTGATGGATGGTGACGTGTACATAAAACTTTACAGCCTACTCTACATAGTAAATAAGTGAAGTGAGCTACAATTTGTTTTCCTCTAGACTGCTGAGCATAACACACAGACTGTCCCAGCTGTGAATGGGTTATTTTATTAACTGCAAATTGTAACAGAGCTTATTTTGGTCGAAATTTGCCTCTAATCTGTTGGAACAGATGTTTGCTTGGCAAGTATCACTGAGACATATGGCAAGAAATTCTCTAATCTCCATCCTAACATCTATTTTCTTGTTTCTGCTACAGTACGCTTTTTCCCTCTCTTTTATCATCTTTTTTATCATGTAAAGACTTAATGATAACGTTCTAATCACTATGCATTTAGGGAGATAGCTTTGTACTATATTGAATTGCCTTTTTATGACTTCTATATTATAGTCAGAAGCCATGTTTTCTGTTTCAGATATATGTTCTGTCTTGTCTCTCAATTTTGACTATGCAGATTAGATTTGTAGAAGTAGCCATTCTTTGTAGATGGAGGGATTCTTGTACATTTTGAGGAAATATGGACATCTGGAAGCAGGTAGGTGGCCCAGGCTGCAATATCTGTGGCTATTTATTATGTTCTGGATAGTTCAGATAGGAGCTGATTTTTGATGTGGGTCAAAAGAAAATAGAAACTTTTACTTTCACAGAGAACACTGTGTACTATTTTGGATTTACAAATCCAACTTCATCTTTGCTGGTTTTTAGAAGCTTAGGTTTTTGTTATCTTCCCCATGCTTTATACTGTGGCCCTATGTTTCAAGCCCCCTGGTATACTACGTTATCTCTGTTAAGTAATTAATAGGGTGATGGTTTCCATTATATGGGATGGTCATAATAGGGTGAAGGCTTCCATGATATGGGATGGTCATAATAGGGTAATGGCTTCCATGATATGGGATGGTCATAATAGGGTGAAGGCTTCTATGATATGGGATGATCATGATATGGCATGGTTTTTGACCATCCCATATCATGGAAGCCATCAACCTATTATGACCATCCCATATCAAGGAAGCCATCACCCTATTAATTACTTAACCGAGATAATAGATGACAAATGTGTAAAATGTGATTATCAGATAACCATCAAGACATTAACTTAGCTTAAACAAGTAGGAAGCTTCTTGGAATGTGTTTTTAATTTAAAATGAGAATAAAATACATTATATTCTAAATAGCACATTTATCAGCAGTTTTGCTTTTCTTTCCGTTAGATGAGCCACAGACACACACTGAGGTTTTTACATGGACTTGTCAGTTCTGACATGTTTGTTTTAGTACATTCTTGCATGGAATGAAAATGCTGTAGTATCTTAGAACAATGTACTTTGCCGTTTCTCACTTACGGTATTCTTCCTGGTAATTAAAAACTGGATGTTAACATTCATACTGTCAGTAGAGTGTATCTCACCAGGATATGACTGGACAGAATGTGCAGGGATCTACCCAATTGACAAGGTGAATAGTAACGCCATTAATTTCCAGAAATAATAATTATATTGCTTAACATATTTGAAAATAAAGTAATTAAACACTAAAATAATGATGTGATCTCATTTTCTCTCTATAAATCCAGCACCTGCTTACTGTATATTCCTCTGAGTTCTGTTAAGGTCACTTCGGCATGGGTCATTTCCAGAAGCTGATGTAGCCTCAGTGTGGCAGGTTGGAAATGTCCCTGTGTTTCATAGCTCCTGTTGCAGACCTATGGACACGCAATTACTTTCCGTTGTGCTCTGTTGAATGTCATATTAACAAATGGCCTTTTTTTCAGGAATAAATCATCACAAGCAGGCGGTGGTAGTCATTAAAAATTGAGATACTGCTCCTTTTGTTGGAGCACTTTGTGTCTCTCTGTTTCACTCAGCTTTAAATAAGTTACAGAGATTTTATTATTAAATCCTAAATTATGGTTTGTGTCTAAAATGAAATAATCATTCGCTTCACTAGGTAAACTGCATTAAAGTGTCATTCCGATATGGTTTGCTTTCCTTAAAACAGCCAATTCTGTTTACCCAGAGGCCTCCATTGATGCAGTCATAGACGCGACCTGGCATAACAATTCAAGAAAACCAGAGGTAGGAGGCTGAGTATAAATGGCCAGCTCTGAGCCTCCTGTGATACAAAAGAAAAGTGATTGTAACATAATAGATGTTAGAATTTTATTTCGGTCTGACTTCCTGGGCAAGGCAGATCCCGGAGTCCTATGTATTACTATTTGATTGCGACTTTGCTATCAGCGCTGTGATATCTGTATAAGAATGAGAGCTGGCATAGGTAAGGATAACATTTCAGGATGTCTGTAACCTGCTGAATTCTAATCTAAATGCACTCAGGAAAACATTCTTTGAGGTTTAGAAAGGCAGCTTGCAAGTTTATTGCTGCATTGCTTTAGGAGTCCTCTGAAGGACAGTCAGCAGTGAGCAGGCAATCGATTATCCCTCTGAACGATTTCTGGAAAGCTGACGTTTACAAGTCATATTTTGTTAAGTGGTAGTTGACACATGGCTCGCACAAAGTAACTTACAGACTGGGAAGAATGCAAGCGGGCCGACTGATTTATGGTACAAATCTGCAATGGAAAAACTAACTTCTTCCCCCATTTTAGTACTATGCCATACTTATTACATAGTGGAAGAGTGAAGAAATCAGGCGATACCTTTTAGAGGCTTAGCCTCTAAAAGTTATCGCCTGATTTCTTCACTCTTCCACTACTTTCAATGGCTAACACGGTACAACATCATACTTATTACGTGTCAGTTATTTGACTGAATTTACCATGGGCTCCTGTCCTACATATCCTGGAGTTCCATATGGAAACAGGTAGGGGCAGATTTATTAATACTGTCTAATAGACAGTACAAAGTTAAACCAGACAGTTTTTTAATACTGTTTTCCTGTCCACAGGATAGGCATCAGTATCTTATCAGTCGGACACACAGTCAGCTGATCTAGATGCTATAGAGATGGAGAGAGCCAGAAACAGCTCTTCTCTGGTTAAAGTAAGGGCCGGTTCACATCTGCGTTCGGTTTCCAATTGGGGAGTCCGCTTGGGACCCCCCGAATGGAAACCTATACGCATAGAAAAGCGGTTTACCTAAGGAAACCTGCGGACCCCATAGACTGTAATGGGATCCATGTGGTTTCCGCACGAAACATGCGGAAACATGTGGAGAGGAAAGTGCTGCTTGCAGCACTTTTCTCTCCGCATGTTTCGTGCGGAAGCCGAGCGGAAATCACACGGACACCATTATAGTCTATGGGGTCCGCAGGTTTCCTTAGGTAAACCGCTTTTCTATGCGTATAGGTTTCCATTCGGGTGATCCCCAAGCGGACTCCCCGAATGGACACCAAACACAGATGTGAACCGGCCCTAATAGGGGTAGATCTGCAGCCCTATCCATTGGTGCCAGGGTACTGCAGCTCTGTGTCTATTACCTGAACCTCTATAGTCAGCCAGATCAGCTGATTGGTGTGGAGTCAGATGGTTGCTGATCAGATCATGTCATCAGTATTAAAAAAAATGCCAGGGAAAACCCCTTTTAGATCCCTTCTGTCCAGTCTAATTCATTAGCAAATATTAAGTCACACCTCCTTTTCCCAACAGACCACACCCTTTCTATTATGTGCCTGCCCTTCACTAGGCATAAATTAAATGGTTGATAAATGTGTTGCAGGGCTTGTATACCAGGTTTTTGGCACAAATTGCACCTGAATTGTGGCCAGATGCATAACATGAATCTCCTGGGCCCTAATGCAAAATCTGTACTGGGCCCCCCAACTATAATGTATCATTCTTAGTACTAGTTTCCTCATATTGGGAGTAAGAGACACCTTATGGGCCCTATAAGATACCTGGTCCCGGATGCGACCACACCCTCTGCACTCCCTCAAGTTATACTCCTGATTATTCACAAGCCCATGAACAATACAAAAAATGGAGTTGAACACTATAAAAGTTATTCCCTGTGCATTCATGTGACTGTACCAGGACAACCTTTCCCTCTTGTACAGTATTGGACCATGGCTGCAGTTTTTACATTGTTCCACCACTTCTTTGTGTATTATCAATACATCACTGTCATGCAATTTGTTTTCATAGGTTTTAGGATTAGAAATAAAATGCGGCAACAGTAGATCAGAATGATCTGAAGGGTCAGCGGCCTATGGAGAAGGAGAAGATGTCATCTGCTCACAACATGGAACATGCACATTTCTGCTTGATTTTACATATGGCATCATTTTAGAACAGATCCAATAATTGGGATATTTAGATATTACTGGAAATTGTTTCCATAGTGTTTGACATATATATTCACCCAAACTGAGCCTGAGAACAGGAATATGCGACTATATGAGCAGAGTTCTTAAAAGTAAATGAAGTAATTAGAATTTTATAAATGGAGATCATAGTGGGTAAAATAAAAATGTTCACATGGGCGGCAGATATTTTATATATATATCTCCTACATCCGGTCTACACATAGACAATTATTTGGATTTATGTAATGTTCCTAGGACAAAGCTGGACCAGTCAGAAGCACAGACAGGAAGTGTTGTCATGAGGTAATAGAAGTAGCCAGAGAACTGCAGGCTTTGGACCTGAATGCATTAGAAATTTACTAAAGAAAGTCTGTGATAGTTCTCCAGAAAAGGGTGCAGAAGAACAGACGGGGATATTAGGATTAAGTATCATTCATAAGACATCTTAAACTCTTCATCACGTCTTCAGATACCATACATGCACACATATCCTTGGTGTTGTCTGCAGAAGCTTCTAATACTGAGAATGATAAATGGTTTCTAGGTCTGTCCTGCTGTGGTTTGGTATATAGTTTTTTTATGGTGAGCCAGCAGTGTCTCGTAACTCATCAGCTATGAAGAGAATCAATCCTATCCAAATGATATCAGTCTGCACAGAAAGTCGATAACCTATACAAGTGTTTCTCTGACCTCACATTGACATTTTCATTGAGCCATTGTGGTCAATACATTTATTTTTTCTTTGTTTTCAAACAATTGGTTTTGCTTCCCACGCTTCCTCCTAAATGGTCTTGACAGAAAGAAAACCTATTTCCTTCATCACTACTTAGGGTGGAAATGTTTGAAATATGACTTTCATACCTCGATTCCCTGTCCAAGATAAAGAAGTATTTGTTGACAAACACAAAATGAAAGATGGTAATATGTTCTGCCAGACAATTTTATTCATGAAGCAGCAAAGGGCCAAAAGAAACCTTAAAACCTTGAGATGCTAAAACATTTATCAAAGGATTTACTTTTATTTAGTAGACGGTAAAAGGTCCTATGAGCCGTAGTCAGCCATATACTTTTATTAGAGGATCTATGTAGCTGCTTATTTGATTGTTGGTGGTTATTAATGGTTGTTGTATCACGTAATGGAGCAAATATATTAATGCAGAATAACATGTTCATGGACAGAATCCAGATACAGTTTAAGGGGTCATTCACACAGAGGAATTTGGGAAGCAAGTTAAAGGGGTTGTCCAGGAAAAACAGGTTTTTTTTTTCCTGGAGCCCAGGGAAGGTGAAAAATAAAAAAAACATACTCACCTGTCACCGGCATCCCAGGCTGCTGTCCGCATGTGATCACTCAGGCCAATCAGTGACCTAAGGAAAGGACCCAGGACATCACTGACTTGCATCTCCTGTGACGTTCCAGGTCCTTTCCTGAGGCTGCTGATTGGTCTCAAAGGTCACATGCGATGGGAACTTCCACCGGAACAAGCCCTGGGGCGCTGCAGGACTGGACAGTGACCTGGGACACCGGAGAGTCGGGGACAGGTGAGTACGTTTTTTTTTCACTTTCCCCGGCCTCCAGGGAAAAAAACTGTTTTTCCTGGACAACCCTTTTAAGGTGGTCTTCTCCCCCAAATTTCTCTCCAAATACCAGTACTGTGGAACCAAATTTTAAGGGGATATCCACTTTGAATCTGATCAAAATTCTAAAAAACGAAAACACGCTGCATGCAAGAGTTCATGTCAGACCGTCAGTGACGTAGGAAGTGTCATTCATGTCATAAATTTACCAGGAATGGCTTGCTGAAATTTTTCTAGCTTTTCTAAGATATAAAGGGCTACAGGAAAACATTACCCTTCAGCTATTTGTGCAGTAAATATCATCGTGGAAATAAATTGTATGGGTAAAATCTGGCAACGGGTTACCTTTTAAAGCGTAACTAAACTTTCGGACACCTTTTGATTTTCTGGCAGTATTTGAGTCATTGATAAATTTTGTAATATACTTTATTAACAAATTTTGTCCCCTTTCTGTGAAATCCTGCATTTTTTCACTCTTCCCCTTGTTTCTGTATTGAGAGCTGTTCCTGCCTCTCACTGAATGTTACTGTGTATGAGATACGGGTTTGGAGTACAGGCTGTGTGAGCTGTAGAGAAAATGAGCGTGGGAGAGGGTCACTTCAAACAGTTATATCTCGGACATTACAGACCTGCTTTTGGTGTCATGTGAAAGAGGAGATTCTCTTCTTTCATATGACACTAAGGTGTTACCAGAGATATCATTGGTTGAAAACACAGTCGGGATTGGGATTTTTATATCATATATATTATACAGCTGCATATAAATATCCTAATCCCTACTGTTTTCAACACAGTTTGTTCATTTTATAGTGTCCAAGATATAACTGTTTGAAGTGACTCTCCCATACCCTCATTTTCTATATATTTTACCTAGTCCCGTACTCCAAGCCCCTGCTCTATACACAGTAACATTCAGTGAGAGGTAGGAACAGCTCTCAATACAGAAGCCAGGGAAAGAGTGAAAAATTGCAGGATTTCACAGAAAGGAGCCAAAATGTGTTAATAAAGTATATTACAAAATTTATCAATGACACAAATGTTGTCCAAATATTTAGTTACGCTTTAAGCTTACTGTAGACTGAGCCTTTGCTGACTTCAGAGGAGTAGAGAAAGCAGCTTGGAGCAGTCAAACCATACCGCGATCCTAGGCTGAGGTATTAGATTTCCTGTTCAAGGTCAGATGCTTTCAGTACACCTGATGAAGATCTTGGAGAGATTGGTTCTCACACATCTCCGCCCTCTAGTGAGCCCCGCTATGGACCCCCTCCAGTTTGCTTATCGGCCGGGCATTGGGGTAGATGATGCCATCATCCATCTTCTGCACAGGGCTCTGTCTCACCTGGAGAAACCAGGGAACACAGTGAGAATAATGTTCTTTGACTTCTCCAGTGCTTTTAACACCATACAGCCCAGGTTATTGAGGGACAAGCTGGGCCTTGCTGGAGTGGACCACCACCTCTCCAACTGGATCCTAGACTACCTCACAAATCGACCTCAATACGTGAGAGCCCGAGACTGTGTGTCAGGTACCGTGATCTGTAATACGGGGGCACCTCAGGGTATGGTTCTCGCCCCTTTCCTCTTCACACTGTACACTGCAGATTTTAGGTGCAACTCATCTAGCTGCTACCTACAGAAGTATTCTGACGACTCTGCAATAGTAGGCCTCATCACAGACGATGATGACAGGGAGTACAGAGAACTGAACCAGGATTTTGTGGACTGGTGCCACCGGAACCACCTGAAGATTAACGCGGGGAAGACCAAGGAGATGGTGGTGGACTTCCGCAAAGGCAGATGCCCTCCAAATCCAGTGGACATCCTGGGGACGGGCATCGAGATTGCGAACACCTATAAGTACCTGGGTTTGCTCCTTAATAATAAGCTGGACTGGGCAGATCATATGGAGGCCCTGTACAGGAAGGGCCACAGCAGGCTCTACCTGCTTAGGAAACTGAGAGCCTTTGGAATCCGGGGGGCACTTCTTAGAACTTTCTTCAACTCGGTAGTGGCATCAGCCATCTTCTTTGGAGTGGCCTGCTGGGGGAGCAGTATATCAACCAGGGACAGAAATAAACTTGACAAGCTGATTAGAAGGGCCAGCTCTGTCCTGGGGAGCCCACTGGACCCAGTGCAGGTGGTGGGTGACAGAAGGATACTGTCCGTGGTGAGCTCCATGCAGAAGAAGAAGTCCCATCCCATGCATGAGACTGTGATCGCGCTGAGCAGTACTGTCAGTGACCGACTGCTCCACCCTAGGTGTGAGAAGGAGCGCTATCGGAAGTCTTTCCTCCCCACCGCGGTTAGGCTGTACAACCAACACCGACCTAAGCGGAGATCATTACACACAGAGAACTGAAATATCTCTCTGCCTGTTATATCCCCCCCCCCCTCTGCTACGTCCTATCTGTCTGTCTGCTATTAATGTAATGCCTCTCACCTTGGAACATACCTGTAGATGTTGTATTTGTATTTGTATCTGCTTATCTTTGCTGCTGTAACACACTGAATTTCCCCATTGTGGGACTATTAAAGGACTATTATTATTATTATTACACTTTATTCTCTTATATTTGTACCCAGTATAGCATTTAAACATTTTCTTCAACAGCATCTTCTTTACGATTGTTATATACACAGTTAAGCTCTTAAGTTAAGTATCTTGATCTTGTACACATTGTATATTCAGCAAGGATTCTGTTTCCTTAATAAACATACTCATAGGCTTTAATGTTTCATGTATCCAAGTGAAATGAATTCACTTCATCCTAAAGTAAATTTCCAAGCACTTCCCACTAATGGAGCATTTTATAGAGCTCTTTTCAATGCTAGGGCATGCATGTATAGTTCTGGCTTATCTTTACTTTGTTTAATTTATTGGCAAATAAACTGTTATAGCATTCTCATAAGAAATGAAAGGCACGACATGATTATATTCCTAAGTAAACACGTGACCATTACATCAATAAACGTAACTAGAGCATGGCGGCTTGCTTTAGGTTGCAAGGGATACATAGCAAAAAGTAAAGAAATGATTATGATGGGATCAGATATTCACCCTGAACATATGAAGCAAAGGCGTAAAGTCTTGAACCCAGATCTATTTATTTATCTGGCCTGAAAATTAAAGGTGTTGTTCAACCACAAAAAAATAAAAATGGCTTAGAATGTATTTCTCTTACTTGTATAGCACTAACATATTCTGTGGCGCTTTACAGACATTGTCACCAGTCAGTGTAACCAAGTAGGGCTCACAATCTAGATTCCTTATCAGTATGTATTTGGAGTATAGGAGGAAATCGGAGTACCTGGAGGAAACTCACGAAAATGCAGGGAGAACATACAAACTCCTTGCAGGTGTTGTCCTTGTCTGGACTCATACTCAGAACTCCTGCACTGCAAGGCAACAGTGCTAACCACTGATAAAATAATAAGATGCAATACCCATAGCTCCCAACTGTCCTGCATCTGGCGGGACAGTCCCGATTTTACACTGCTGTCCCACAGTCCCGTATAGCTAACAGTTTGTCCTGCTATGCCCCTGAAGTGTTTTGCTGTTAACAAACTTTATTAGGGTAGGGTAAAGGCTAAATGGTAGATGCTAAATCCTAGTGGGCTAAAGTATCTTTGATGATGTCATGACCATGTGATCAGACTCTTGTGTGGGCTATTCTGGATATTGCGAGACAGTGTGATGTTACACAGAAAGCTGAGAACAGAAAGTAATCGAAGATGAGGGGAGAAGAAACAGCATGTGTAAGCAAGAGGGGGGATCTGGGGGCAGATGTAGGGGGCAGTTAAACTGAAGGCAGATGAACGGGCAATTAAACTGAAGGCAGATAAAGGGGGACATTAAGCTGATGTGGCAGATAAAGGGGGACATTAAACTGGTGGTAGATGGAGGGGGCAATTAAACTGGGGGCAGATGAAGGGTGGACATTAAATTGGTGCCAGATAAGGGGGACATTAAGCTGGTGACAGTTGAAGGGGGGACATTAAATTGGTGGCAGATGAAGGGGGGACATTAAGATGGTGGCAGATAAAGGGGGACATTAAACTGGGGGCAGATGAAGGGGGCATTAAGCTGGTGGAAGATGAAGGGGAAATTAAATTGGTGACAGATAAAGGGGGACATTAAGATGGTGGCAGATAAAGGGGGACTTTAAACTGGGGGCAGATGGAGGGTGAGATTTTAAACTGGGGTGGCAGATGGAGGGTGACATTAAACTGGGGGCAACTGGAGAAGGACATTAAACCGTGGGGGTGGGTAGCTGGAGGGGGACATGTCTGCCTCTAGTTGTCCCCAGTTTAATATCCCCCTCCAACTACCCCCACTGCTTAATGTCACCCTCCAGCTGCCCCATAGTTTAATGTCACCCTCTAGTTTCCGCCAGTTTAAACTGGGTCACGAGGAGAGGGACTTAATACTGTGGGGCAATTGGAGGGGAACATTATAATGTGCGGGCATATAATGTTAGTGTGAGAATTATACTGTGTGGGGATCCATGGAAAAATAGATGAGAATGGGCGGAGTCAATGTAGAAGTGGGTGGAGCTAAATTTAACACAGCGCGCATAGCACGCCGAACATTTTGTCCCTCTTTCTGTCCTTTGAAAGTTGGGAGGTATGAATACCCACCTAACCAACACCTCACTACTCCTGTTCTGCTGCTTCCCAGTCCATGCTGGTCTCTGTTTCATAGCTGGTGATCTGAAAAGCAAAACAGTTGACTACATTTTTCACAATGCAATTTTTACAGAAGTAGAGTCATGGATGTACGTGCAGCTGCTGGAAGTTATGCAGCATCTTATGTTTGCTGTGTTGGTCCTATTACCTTGATCCATGGATGTTGTAAGACTACATGTGCACAACCATGTGCCCTGTACAGGTCTATTAAAGAAAGGAGAACAGATGTCACATGGATACCTGTGTTCTCCACGGATCAATACACTTCAATGAATAAGCCTAGAAAACTTGGTCATGTGCATGGGGCCAAAGAAAAGAATGGGTCAGTTTACTATAATTGAAAAAACAGATAGCACAGAGAACAAAACTACTGTTATGTGCATGGTGCCAATTGTATCTTACTATAAAGATGAATTAAACATTTTGTCTAATACTAGAAAATATTATCTGGGTTCCTGCAATTTACTGGTGCACCCTCTTGACCTGACATCCTGAAGGAGGAATATCCATCTTTTAAAGCTCATTTATCTCCATCCTTCCTCCATAAAACATGAGTTTTTTTCTAGTCTACATACATGCCCTCCTCTGGTTAAATTCTCAATTGGATCTTCCAATATACAAGATGAAATATAGTCTTGCAGTTTATGTACCAAGCCTTGGAGCTGAAGTCCAAGTTATTCTCTTTACATTTCAACATAATATATCTGGATGATTGTCCTGTTTATTGTCCTGTCGATCTGACAGCCTTGTTATTGCCTAGGTCAAAGAGCATGACAAGCTGATTTTCAATAGCTGTAAAATGCTTAGACGTATATAGGCAAATATACCAGAGCAATGAATTTGCAAGATCCTTGAAGCATCTTAGAAGTTTGCATTTTCAGAATTGAAATTAATAAATATTATAAATAAATATTCTTTTACGGTAAATACCAGTTGTGATGCCGCATGCTGTAGATATTGGTTGCCCAGTGGTAGCTTTCATCATGAAAGTAAATGACTGCTTGGTCTGGACATTTACTCTTAACATGTGATAGCTAGGACAATATTAACATTCTTACTTGTTGTCAGTAAAAAATCATTACAGAGAATTATCACCTTTTAAATATAGGTCAGTTTGCATGCAACATGTTATAGAGCAGGAGGAGCTGAACAGAATGATGTGTAGTTATGTAAGAAAAGTTTCAGTATATCTTGTTTTTTGTTCATTTCAACTTCTGCTCATAGGAACTCAGAGACGGCCCTACTCAGTGACAGCCTAGCTGTATGAGTGTGTCTGGAGAAATAGCTTTCAATCACTGATAAGAACCGCCCACTGGACTCCAAAGCCCAGAATGAGCAGAGATTTAAAATCAATAAATGACAAGTTGTACTGAATCTTTTCCCACAGTTTATATAATTTTTCTCAGCTCCTCCACCTCTAAAACCTGCTCTGCAGTTTCAGTATAACAGACTCTCTTTAAATATACTGCACCTTAGAAATAGTAAGCAGTGTTGACATTTAGATCGGGTTTAGAAAAAGACTTTTTCCTGACAATGGCACCAGTATTGGGATTTCATCTGCTTTGTCTGACATCCTGTCCTTCTCTACACCACTGGGCTTCTGCTGTGTCACATGTGAACAGTACCTTTAAGAGGAAGTGCACTGAAAACCAATTTATGGCTCTTTCTTCTACTTACACCAGAGATGTTTACAGTACTCCAGAAATATTTTCTTACTGTTACGTCTGCTCTCTTCTTCATCTTGGCCTTATTTCTGCCCTGTTTTCTCCTGTCTCACATTTCGGTACTGCACTAATATTTCCAGGCTGTCTACACATCAGCTGTCCCTTCCTAACAGGAACATTTTTAGCGCAACAACCATGTTTACTTTCTTAAGGGTTTATTGTTAAAGATGGACTTTTGGACTCCATTAATTTGTCTCTTCTTTGTCATTCCTGTTAATAAATTGGTTGGTTTTACTTTCCTTCTGTTAGCCTCCATTGTTTGGATTTGCTTTCCTTTTGTTAGCCTCCATTGTTTGGATTTGCTTTCCTTTTGTTAGCCTCCATTGTTTGGATTTGCTTTCCTTTTCTTAGCCTCCATTGTTTGGTTTACTTTCCTACTGTTAGCCTCCCTGGCAGGACCACAACCCATAGGAATGCCTTGAGTTTGCACCGAATACTGTACATATGGCCACAGTCTCAAGATTTACCAAAGGATGTAAGTACAGTACTCTACTTACCTCCACACCAACTTCTAGTGCATATTTCTTAGGTGCTATATGATACAGTCTATCCTGAACAAATAGAATACCAAGGCTATTCCCACTTTAGCAGTAATCCTCCTTACCACAAATGGAGCGCTAATGATTACTCTGTCAGAAAAGTTTACTGCTAAGATCTTATAATCTAATTGGAATGATGGCATGCTGACAGAACAAGTTAAAGTCTCTGCCATTCCTGCTGCCTTCAGGCTTCCACAATGTGCTGTTTAGAATTTTTTTTTTTTACTACACGCTTTACTTTGGCAACCTTGTATAAAATAATTTATTTCATGCCGTGGTTTTGAAAACTGAACTGTCTTGCCAAATATTGCAGCTCTATTTACTTGAAGTTAGTATAAAGTCAGAGAGTTTTGCTGTGTCCCTGAATAATATGGGCTGGATAAAGTTTTATTGAGTCACTAATACATCTCTTGTTAGTTCTCTATTAAATTATATCCCTTTCATTGTTACTGTCCCTTTTGTGCTTTTCAGGAAATTTTATAATGGGGGGCTAAATAGTCTAAGGGGCATGAACAAGTCCTTGGGGTGGAGCTTGTAGGATTTCTAAGAAACTGTTTTAACCAATGCTTTCCTCTGTTGTACAGCAGTCAATGTGAGATCACATGACAGACCAATCAGGACATAGCATTTAGATGAACCCCTCATGAATATTCATAAGCACTATTTTGATTAATAAACATATCAGATATTTATGAGAAAAACCATGTAGATTATTTTAAGAATCTTACATATTATACATGTAAAGTGATTAAAACTGAGCACAATAATATACTGTTATATATAAAGTTACAGTAC
Source organism: Leptodactylus fallax (assembly GCA_947044405.1). Taxonomy (NCBI): domain Eukaryota; kingdom Metazoa; phylum Chordata; class Amphibia; order Anura; family Leptodactylidae; genus Leptodactylus; species Leptodactylus fallax. Next base: position 744,116 of record CAMRHE010000530.1, read on the forward strand.
ACATAGGAAGGGGAAACACACGCCAAGATTATTTACTAAATGGAAAAGCACTAGGTAAAACTGGCATGGAAAAGGACTTAGCAATTTTAGTTGACAGTAATCTTAAAGAGGTTGTCCAGGAATTTTTATTTATGGCCAACTGGCTCTGTGCCCTATTTAGTGGCTGTGTGCCATAACTGCATTTCAGCTCCCATTGAAGTCAATGTAAGCTGAACTGCAGTACCAGCTCCCAGCCACTATACAAGGACCAGAGCTATCTTCTTCTGGATCCATGCACTGTGTGGTTCAGTTAGATATTTATGGCCTAATTTAAGAAAATAAAATAAAAATCAATTAAAAAAAAATACTGGCCAACCCATTTAACTGCAGCAAGTGCCAGGGAGCTCATGATACGAATATAGTTTTGCCACTTTACAAATCACTTGTGAAACTCCACATATAATATTGTGTACAGTTTTGAGCACAAAAAAGACAAATAAAGCTTTAGTGGATTCAAAGGCAGGCTACCAAGACAATACATGGAATAGTGTTTTGAGTCCCTTTGGTGAGAAAAGTGCATTACACATGTTTGTCATCGTAGCTATGAATCTCCCATGGGCAGCACGGTGGCTCAGTGGTTTGCCTTGCAGCGCTAGAGTCCTGAGTTTGAATCCTGCCGAGGACAACATTTGCAAGGAGTTTGTATGCTCTTGCCATGTTTGCGTGGGTTTCCTCCCACACTCCAAAGACATACTGATAGGGAATGTAGATGTGAACCCTGTATGGGACAGTGACTGTCAATGTCTGTAAAGCGCTTTGGAATATGATGGCGCTATATAAGGAAACAGAATAAATAAACTCCCTGCCAGAGGAAGTTATCATGGGGTATTCTCTAAAAGAGTTCAAGATTGGCCTGGATGCCTTTCTTGAAAGTAGCAATATCATAAGTTATAGCTATTATTGGATTTCTGCTGATTAATCTTTGATATAGGAATATTTTTCCAATTACCACATTTGTAATTGGGAAGTTATTTTACCTCAAATTGAAAAAAATTGGCTTCTGCCTCATGGGGTTTTTATGTCTTCTTCTGGATCATCATTGCAGTATAATAGACGAAGCTGGATGGACATGCGTCTTTTGTCAGCCTTACAGACTGTTACATTATTCTAAAATTATTTATAGAAAACCATAAAAATATGCATTTGTATGACAACATGCGAGCACAACAGGCCACAAGTCACATCACAACCATTGGATGGCGAGACATGGACACACATAGCATATCATTGTGTGACACAGTATGACAAAATCATGTTTTTTTTTAAAGTGTGTTGTCTCGCTCCAGTAGCAAGGATGCATCTGTATATGGCAGGCAAAGAAAAGTCAAGAATAACGTTAAACTCTCTTGATAATTGCTGGTTGATTTGCTGCAGGAACATTGATTTTCTAAGAAAAATCTAATATTGAGCTGAACATGTTTTACCACAATGCATGGCACATAAAGTACGGGGACCCATTGTCCACCAAATGCCAGCCGTACAAAGCATTACCTGCTTCTATTTGTTCATTACCACTAAATTCCTATGTCATTCTGATTCGCAACAAAACATCCTTTCTACATTCTTATTCAGTCTCAGGTTATTTCGCTTTCAGCAGTAGAATAGTCAGAATCTCTGTTGTGAGTTGGGAAGATAAATGCATCAATTATTGCTTTATTATCCATCATTTTAGCCATAACTGCCATAAAAACATGTTTGTAGGATTTAATGTATCTATTCATTCTCTAGAACAATGTTTATTATTCTAAATCTACATTATTTTCCTAAAACAAACTATGAGCAGGGTAACCTTTGCAGATAAATCTTTATTTTATACCTTCTCCGCTGTGATAATAAACACTGCCTTTTACATGACTGTTATCTGTAATTGTCAGCATTGGAATAGTTTGACTCTTTCCATTGAAAAACACATGGATACATGGATAAGGATTGTTTTCAATGCACATATATTGAATATTGTTTTTCTTTACTCTGCAATTTACATAAAAATCAGTTCCATATTACATGTACATTTAACTTTACAATATTAGTAGTTACTATAGTTTATAGGAACAAAATTACTTTAAAGGGAGTCTGTCATACACTTATAGCCCATGTAACCAATAAGGTAAGCAGATGTAGAAATGTTGTGGCTGTTAATAGAAGTTTAATTGCTGAGAAAATCAACTTTTATAATATATGCACTTACAAGTGCCCAGTGGGTGGTCCTTTGCTCAGGCTCAGGCTTCACACCTTCCGGCAATCAGCAACAAGGGGTAGACATGGGGCAGTGCTTACTGAGAAGAGCCTGAGGACTTGCAGGACCGCCCCAGTGGGCACTTGCAGGACCGCCCCCTGGGCACTTACAAGCTCATTTGCATATGTGGTAAAAGTTAATTTTTGTCTGCAATCAGATCTCTTTTAACAGCCACAAAGCTATGATTCCACATCTAAATCAACTCCTCTGGATAAGTGATAATTTTTTTTTTTTTATGTTTTTTTGAGAAAATCTCTTAGGTTAGGTTAGGGCCACAGGTTCCAGGTGTTTAGGGTGTTTTTTTATTTGGATTACCTGTAGGATTCTGCACAGTTTTCAGTCTTTGTATTGCAAAGGTTGCAATCTGTGGATAGAAAAGTGGCTGACCTGTGGCTTGTGCTGTGGATTTTTGTTAATTATTCCTATGGGTTTAAATCTAAAGCACCAGCCACAGCTTATCCACTGCCCAGTTCATAGAGGCTAACCCATTGTAATCACACACAATGTGGCTGGAGCCTTAGCAAGATTTTTTACTTGCAGAAGTGCAGATCAAAACCAGTTTTTATTATATACTCAGTCATGAAAATATTTCAGTTATAGTATAAAAATTAAAACAAAAATGTATTTTCTTTTAAAAACCCTTAGGTAATAGGGCAAATCTTAGGTCGGATTCAATTTCTACACCCAAGGCTACATAGAAAATGATATACATCATGCCAGGTGCAAACTCAATATTGAATGGTGTAATGTAACTTGTAAACTTTTTTTGTCTCCCCTTCCCCTCTGATAATTGTGTTCTTGGCTGTTTGGTCAAGGTTTCCATCCCAGTACAATCACAGCAGAAAGTAGATTTCCTAGTGGCCACCTGTGACTTATGTTATTAAACAATTGCTGGGCTTAGTCCAAGAACACTTGTAATATCGCCCCAAGGTCATAATAGTGAATTCTAATCCTCTGCACTGACCAGGCTGGCTTAGACCTGAACTGGTTAACTTAAGAAACAGATTTATTTTGTGGAATATTAGCATAGAGCTGTCTGGTGTAACATACACTGGGGAAAAATCTATCAGTAGAAGTGATCCCATGGGATACACAATAAATAATCTTCCACTAAAAGCATCTGTTTCCTTACACAGAGCAGATCCCACAGATATGGAGATCATTAATAACCACACAAGCAGTTGAACAAATTCTTTAATGACACCACAAATTCTAAGCTCCGCTCTTTAGTTCTGGGGTTCCTGCCAGTATTAAAAATAGAATTCATTGTAGTAAGTTAGATTGTATGTTTGGCAGGAGACTTTTTTACATATTGAGAGGATATTCACATTATAAATGATAGGAAGTGGAGATGTTTATTCATTACTTCGAGTGTAATTATATATACTGTATAATATATATATATATATATATATATATATATATATATATATAATATATTATTATATATTTAATAATTACAGTGTATTACTGTTATTATTATTACCTATTTTATATATGCCAACAGTGAAATAACCAAAATCAAGACATTTAAGCCCCGCCCTTTGGACAGCACCCAATCTACATAGGGACATCCTCTTGTGGATGGAGTTTGCATTAACTCCACCTTTTAGTTTCCCCAAATCTCAGGATTGCCCCAGCAAAATTGGGACTGTTGCCATGTGTGGAATTAAGGGTATGTTCACATTTCTGTTTTTATTTGCAGTATGTTTTGTCCATTGAAATAATAGAAACCTGACAGATCTGCTAGCAAATTGAATCCATCAGAACCCATTAGATTAGTTCCAAAATATGTCATAGCAGATGTGTCGTGTCATAACTCGTGTAAAACAGAAACCTTCTCATCAGTGTGAACAGGTTGTAATAAAGCCCACAATTCCAACATCTCTCAGAGTGGCAAAGCTCAGTATTGTTACTTTGTGACTCAGCTGTATATGTAATGGAATGGTTATGTCTTACACTACAGGTGCATCTCAATAAATTAGAATATCTTTGAAACGTTCATTCATTTCAGTAATTCAGTAATATAATTCATAATCAGCGTCTTCCATGATTGTGTCCTACTGAACCAGACTGAGGGACCATTTAAAGGCTTAGGAAACCTTGGCAGGTGACACAATGAATTTACAATACTGAACTTTTTTACAATATTCACATTTTCTTAGATTTTGGTTTTCATTACCTGTAATCCATAATCAACATTTACAGAAATAAAACACTTGAAATAGAACACTCTGTGTGTAAAGAATCTAGAAAATATAGGAGGTCACTTTTTTAATTTAATTACTGAAATAAATAAACCTTTCAAAGATAATTTATTGAGATGTACCTGTATGTTCGTTCCATATATTTGGGTATAACCATTATGGAAATAGGTTAGTTCTCACAATCTAACAGGAAATTTTAGTTTTTTGGTTTTTTTTTTCCTCAGGATCAGGATATTGATGACCTACAGTTATACTCAGGATAGATAAAGACATACTGATAGGGAATTTAGATTGAGAGCTCTATATGGGACAGTGACCGACAATGTATGTAAAGTGGTGCAGAATATGATGACGCTATACAATTAAGCATAATAAATTATAAATAAATATATGAACAATATGATATTGATTATTCAAAGGAGCTACAGCTCATGTAGGTGCTGTATTTATCTCATTGTTTACATGCACACTATCTACAAAGTAGCAACTGTTCAATGAATTACTAAGGTCATCAATAAAGCAATACTCTGGGCCATTGTGTTATGCTGAATGCAGGCAGTGCATGATGTTGAGATTTTCTATTTTGATACTCTAAATCCCTGTACCATACAACACCGCTCAGTCTCTGCTGTACATAAAACTCAGAGGAGCATATTTTGCAATCCTGTCTAAGGCTAAGGCCTCACGTGGCATCCCGCAGCAAAAAAAGCGCCACGGGAAAAACCACGGCGGGAACGCATCATGGTTTTTCCCGCAGAGCTTCAGACAGAAAGTTTGCAGAGGTTTCCTCTGCGGACTTTCTATTTCAATTATACCTGTGGGGAAACCGCCGGCATTTCTGTAGGTATAATTGACATGCTGCGATTTCCAAAACCGCGCCGGTTTTGGAAACCGCCGCCTGTCTGCAGTGTGGTTTTTACTTCAAAGTGGGTATGGGATTCACTAGAATCCCATCCACTTTACTCTGACTGTAAAATGCTGCAGGCGTATCGCAGCGTTTACGCCACGTGGGGCCCCAGCCTAAAAGTTCATGCATCTTGCCAGATATGGTGCTAAATACTGGTCTAGCTTTACAGCATCTATTGGCTTATGCTAGGTTCACACCTACGATGGGGTTGCGGTTCTTCAGGTCCGCTTGGGGACTTGAAAAACAGAAACACTATCTGCTTAAAAAGCGGTTACCCGTGGAAATCCACTGACCCCATAGACTATAATGGAGTCCGTCGGGTTCCCGCCCAAAAAATGCAGAGAGAAAAGTCCTGCTTTTTCTACACTCCATACTGCCAAGAACTGTACATATTAGAATTGCTACATTCAGCTGTTTCATCCTAGTTGTATGTGTTTATTAATATTATAATAAATGTACAATGAACTAGAGAACTTTTTTTTTTTTCAATTATTCGCTTCGCTGCATTAATTCTCACATTTAGATTTTTAGTAGCTCCCGTTTTTTCTTTCCCACCAACTCATTCTTTACATTTTGTCTATTAAGAGTAAAAAGTAATTTTCATTATGCCTTTCACTCTTCAACTACATTACTCGAAGAACGAAACCTCAAGCGTAAATTATATTACCTTATGAAGATAACTTGATTTAAAATGTCTGCATTTCTGCCACCTTCAGGGTTATTGTTCACTAGAAAACTCATTTCCAGTGCACAGGAGTACTGTAATCACACCCACAATAAACAGTGTTGACAACCATTTGCATGCGAGGGCAAAGCTGCTAAATTAACCTACAGGGATACTTAAAGTAGAGAGCTCACTCCCGGCAAATGGATGCGAAGAGTTTTGTTTTGTATGTTCTTGTTATCTTAATATAGTTATGATTAAAAAAGGTAGACTAAAGAAAATATTTCATCGGCAAAAAATGGCTGGAATAAATGACCCTAGCATATTGTATGCTTATTACAAAAGATTAGGTTTTTTTTTTATTTCATAAGCCATCTAAAGCACCTAGAACTTTTTCAATAGAAAGTCATTTTTGAGCCAAAGTAGCTGAGAATATAAAAAAAGTCATGTATGTTGAGTTGCAGTTGTGCAGGATGATCTATAGATACAGATACTATGGCTTCAGAAGGGCTCGTAGATCTTGTGACATCTTTTGGCTAAGATACATATCATCTTTTTATTTACAGAGATGTGCAATGTGCAGCAATGTATTTATGATTGAACTCCCATTGAGGGCATGGTTGGGTTTCATACATGGTGCATATTGTGGAGTCAGTGAGATGGAGTATTCTAACACATTTAAAGAAACTAACATTGGATTAACATCATTTAAAGAGGACCTGTCACCAAGTCTGAAAAGCTCAGTGACATATAATGAAATGGCAAAAACATTTGTAATGCTCTTTTCTCACCAAGGAACTGAAAGCACCGGTAGCATTGTGGAGTAGGGGAGTCAGTGCCTGCCGTACAGTCGCCCATCCTCAACAACCACAAGGGTCGGTTGTTTTATCATTATCAATATCAGTATATTTTTGGGAGAAAACCGGAGTACCCGGAGGAAACCCACAAAAATACACGAACAAAACACAAACTCCATGCGGATATTGCCCTTGGTTGGATTTATTAGCATTTTGGTGTTTAGTCTATCCAAATCCATTCAGTCATTCCAAAATATATAGGCCCTTGAAGTGTTGATGGAAATTAGGGCATACTAGCCAAGTGGGCAATGACATAGCCAAGTGGGCAATGACACAGCAAACACAGCAAAACCACAGTGTTAGTGCCTACTTACAGTATTTAGCATACCCTAAATTGCATCAATATTAAAAGGGCTTATATGTTTGGAATGACCCATAAATAAAACCCCAAAATTTTCAGGGTAACAGCACATATCAGATAATATATGTCATTGGACTTTTCAGACCCGGGGACAGGTCCTCTTTAAAATTGGGCATTCAAACTGTATATTGACATGTACCTTATTATGTCAGCCTGTCAGCAGTGTAGGGTCTTCAGTATGGCAGATCTGGAGTGAACTGAATGTTTACTATAGATGCAGTGTATGGGTTTGCTATAAGTGTAATGGAGAGAGAGAGCCCAGCCCAGGCAACTGTGCAAATTTACACTGTACAGAATTGCATTGTTAGTTAAAAATATATGTGAAAGTGGCCTAAGGGTTATGGAAAGTGGCTGGAAGGAAAACCAAACACTAGGCCCTTCTTTCTGGAGTAGTAACTAGAATGCATATAAAATAATTAGAAAAAAGTAATTTACTCACTTTACTAATACCTTCTGCTCCAGATGAGATGCTTCCCGATTCCCCCTGCTGGTCTCTGTTCTTCTTAGTCAGGCGATTGTATCGAGTCATGTGACTGCTGCAGCCTGTCACTACTGTGATCACCACTGGGGTCATTGCATAAACTGGTGACTGGCTGCAGCGGTTACATATTCATGTTAACACTTGCTTTATTTAACCAATTTATATGACATGGAAATGTGTCATTTGTGATATTTAAATGATAGTATCAAGAAATAAAGTTACTGTGCTTGGCAATTACTTTGATGTGACAGTTTTGACATTTACATTTGGCGTGCTAGCATATTTTTATGATCTTGCTTCTTTATTTGTCAGGGAGAATTATAATATTTTTTAATACTGTGTCATTAAGATTATAATGGCGTGTTTCAAGTCATTTGTGGTGAATATGTGTGGAATTGACCTACTCATGTCATACTTTTTTATCTTTTGCACAATATAACTTTTCTACCCACCCGTGAGCGTTTTTTATTGTATGATAAAATATGTGTATGATTGTAGAGAAATCCTTCTAAAATATTATTTTCCATCTAGCCATATTACCTTTACTTAACATGAATATTTTAGAAACCTGAATACCAAATGAGGACTGTGATATCTGCCAAGATCTGTTGGTTTTTTTTTTATGGGCCGTGCTGGAAAAATGACATCATTTGAGGTCTGGACGTGTTATAAACTAAAATTAGAGCATTTCCAAAGCTAATACTGTTCACTAGTGCATATGTCTTCAATCTAATCCAGTCTTAGCCTCTTAATGAGAATATTTGACACAGAATACATGGCTGACTTTCTGTGACCTTAGTTTTGAGCTTCTCGGGTGCCTTGCTTCATGTAACCCCTTGTCTGACATAACTAGCCTAGAAAGAACATGCAGATAAGTTTTCTTTGACGGAAAACTGCTCAGTGCTTGTCTTTCAAGAAGCCTAGTAGGATTACAGCCAAACCAGAATATCTGCCCCAAGGGGAAAAGAGACCCATATACAGATAGGAACTAGTCCATTTACTGGATTTTAGATTGTTTGAGGATAAGGACTACCAATCTCCAGATGCCCTGTTAGGGCATAGGGACATCACATAGGCGGGTTCCTCCTCTTATAGGACCTCTGCTTATTAATCTAATTTTAGTGTCTGAAAGCAGGACAGAAGTGTTGGATTGCAACAAATGGTAATGTTAAAATGCATTATATATTACCACTTGGCTTTGTATCAATGAACTTTTCATCCAACTCATCTAAGCAGAACTGAGAGCTATTAAATAAAGGACAGTATATTTTTATGTGTTTCGCTGGCTAGAAAAGGTCAGTTATTGAAAATATTCTGCAAATAATATCTTACAGATAAATTACAAAACTGTGTAGATCTTAAAAAAGAATTGTGGTATACTCACTTAATATGTAATTTCACAAGACCAGCAACTCTTCTAACTAAAGGAGTTCTCCATGGCATTAATATTGGTGACCGATCCTTATCAATACTGTATGAGGTCTCCAAGTTTATAGGCAGAGCTGCAGTAACAATCGCGGCCACTACACAGTACACAAAGCTGTGTCTGTTCTCAGTGATGCGGTCCTTTTAGTCAATTAATTGGTGGGGTGCTGGGGGTCTTCAGTATTAAAGTCCCAGAAAGGATAGATCATCTGTATTAATGGATAGGTCATCAGTGTTAAAAGACCCAGAAAACCCATTAAAAATAAAGTTATAGAGGCAGATTTTATATCAGAATTATATATGAGCTTTCTCCTGTAGATTCTGTATCCTTACAGGGGTGTTTTACATACACTTCTGTGACCATCCAAGATATCTAATTATCCAGCGCCTATTGTCAGGAATCTAAATATCCATGGATATACCCAGCATTCATCACTATCTTCCGGTGCAGCCCTGCTAGGGGACATTCTGTGTGGCATCTGTGTTTTCCACATGGCTGTAGCTTTATGGTTGCCCTTCCTATCACTTAAACTTTGGGTCAGCTTGAGATACAGAACCAATCAGGGCAGTACTTCAGCATCCAACCAAGGACTGAGGCAGGATACCTTGGCTATGACACTTATTACCTGCCTGTGATTGTGTTAGTTTTCTAGGCTTTGTGTTCTCAGATTTTACTCCCAGTACCTCACCCTGTTTTCTGCCGATTCCCTGGTATACTGATTTTTGGCTTGCTCTCCTTATTATCCCCTCTATTGCTGATTTGACTTTATCTTTGAACTCTGTTTTTCATTTTGGCTTTTCCTTTACACTCCTATTTTTTGACCCTGGCTTGATCTTGCCTGTAGTAGGGTTTCTGGTCTTGTCCTTAGCCTGCAAGTGCACTTGTTTTCTGGCACCTTGTTCTGGGGTTGCAACCTGGGTCCCAAGCCACAAAGTCCATCCTGCCTTGGGGTAGCCTTAGATGCTGTGAGCCAGAGCAAATTAGGAGATTACTTTAATTGCAATTCCATTACCTTTGGGAATCGATTAAGCAGCAATTCCATAATACCTATGCAATACAATTAATGCCCTGATAAAAAAAAAAATTAGTGTGAAATTAGAAGTATTTTTTATGGAAACAATTTTTGATTATTTAACTGCATGTAATAGAAAAATCTGTACAAAAGAATTTATCAGAGTGTAGGATTGGTATTACCTAGCTACGGGAATATGGGAACCCCCGGTAATAGTGTCACAGTCTTAGTCTTGTCTACCTCAGCCTCATTTTGACAAGCATAGGGCATGCATTCTAGATTTCCTTTGCTCCTTCCCTCAAGCTCTGTAGGTCTTGTCAACTGCTCATTTTTGCCTGGTGCTGGCATCGACACTGTCCAACACTACGCTATCCCATCTTCTCTCGTTCCATACCATATATTATATAATCTTTTTTTTTAATTCACTTAGTATGTGAATCCTAGATTTCTAAAATATGTTACAGATATAGTTTTATAAAAATGTTGCCTAGAGACTGACCTAGTAATGGCTGACCATAAATATGAGACCTAAGTTTGAGATCATTAGTAAGACTAGATATTCACTACAAGTCATGTGTATGTGTGGTCACCGTTATCCCTGGAGGCGAGATTCCAGAACATTACAACCATTACCGTTGTTAAAAATATTACCCCATTAACTACCATTCTCCTCTTGGGAGCGAGAAAGCAGCTCTGAGTGCTTGGAAGCATATTTTGCTATTAATTCTAATTATACGACTCTCGATGTTTATCTCCTACAGGGAATAACAGTTATTCCCACATCACTTCCACCGAGCAAAATGTCTTTAAATCATTCTTTAGAAAGACAGAAAAAAGCCAAAGTAGCGTGCAGCTTTTATTATTTATTTGCTTAATTCAGATAAGGACCAATGATTCCAGTCTTGGCTCCTCGCCTGTAGTATCTGCATCTCAGGTCATATGATCTGGTATGTGTAAAATGTGCCCATTATTTGTTTGACGTGCTCTCATATCACATTGTTTAATTTCCTTTTACTTAGTGTCATTGCAAGGATTCTTGTCAGTTCCTAACATGCTGTTGTTCTTTCAGATTACAGGTCCTGAGATATTATGACTGGGGCACGTATGGCTTATTACATGCACAGTCTGTTTCTAAATTGGAGGCAATTTACATTCTGTGTCAAGGAACATAACTAATAATCCAACCTCCAGTGATGTAATAAGCAGATCTTTGCTCCTTGTATATCTAGGGCAAATAAATACTTGTATAATTATGTTTTATTAAGAGGATCTTGACACTGTTCACATTAGTGATGGTACCCATTCCATTGGGATTCTGGTGCTCATGGATAGTAGGAACTGCTTAGTCTTGCTGCTAAAATAGCAGAAACCCAACTGACTTCTGATTGACCCCTTATAGGTCATTGGGATTCATCAGGACTTGTTAGGAATCATTAGAAGTTGAAGCTGACAAGTGTCAGCCATGGTGCTGATATGAGCAAAGTTATTTATATCATGCCAGTGTATACCACACTACAGTTCACAAATTGTAATACGTAATACATACATATCTCAAACAAACCCTCACACAATCACATTGTTAAAGGAACCCTTTTAGTAGATTATACACATACCCTTTGTTGTGTATAAAGGGATTTATGTCTATGGAACCCTTATTCCCAGGTGGATATGTATTGAGTATACTGATTCCTAATGGCATACAGCTGCTTCATCTGTAAAGACACATGCAAGAAAGTGTCTGACTGGGGTGTGTATGTAACAAGCACTTGACCGCGCTATTGCTAAAGCATCATTGGATTTTGAACATGTTCTATCTCAAGGACAGCTAAGGTTGTGTTCACATCTGTGCTAAATATTTCTGTTGTGCAGAAAAACGAAATTACAGTAGCGCAGGATCTGCCAATGAACGGATCTTAACAGTGACTGACAAACCCTGTTGACTGTTGTCTTTGCATCTGGGAACCTATCATTGTACCAGATAAAATAGTGCAGCATGCTGTTCTATTTTTCATTTCTAACAGTGTGTGTAACAGGGTCACTAACACCAATGTGAACATGGCCTTAATAAATAAAGGCAGCCTATACATAATCCTTACAGTGGGTCAATGTATTGATTAAAGTTGTAGATAACTAAAGCATCTGTCTAAGACAAAATTGTTATAGGACCTTTCATGTCCTTTTTCTGCGATGTGGCATATTATATACCACTGCAGAGCGGACAGTACACAGTCAGTGCACTGTCAGTATCATAGGTATCTACATTGGTCTCAGAGATACCAGTGCCATTAGTTTCGGCTACTGATATCATTGCACTAAGGGGTTGGCCTCACGGCTCAGCCTCTTTGCTGATAACCGAAAGTAACTGCACCAATATCCCTGGCACTGGGGCACATACCTGTGAAACTGACAGTGCACCGAATTCAGTTCACTGTCAGCTTTGCAGCGGTATATAATATGCCACATCGGAGAGGACATGAAAGGTCTTCTTTAACACTTTTTATATCATATCTAATAACTTTATTCTAAAGAAGTCTTCCATTTTAGCACAGTACAAAAATAATGTATTTTTTCCAGGACAGTAGAGGTTAATTAAATAATAAGCATTGACTACAAGACCATTAGCAAACAGCAGGAAGCCAGTTTCCGAGATTTGTAGTATGAGACTCCATGATCAATTAATATCCCACTGTTTAGACACCATTAGCATCATAAAACACGTTAAAAAGACCGTTATTCAGACTAATTGTGAAGTGCTAATGAGAACATGGGCTTCCTGGATAGGTAGGACATACAGTTTCTCATAAATTGTGAGCAATCTTTGGAAACATTTTGTTTTATTTGCTTTGTGAACCCATAAAGACGGAATGAAATGCACCTAAAAAAAAAAGTAAAGAAATATTACTAGTATAATATACAGTTCAGTGATTCCTACAATAAAAATGGTTGGAATTTGTAGCTATGTTAATATGATACCTGGTTTAGAGGAAAACGCTGGTAAAAACTGTAACTTCACATTGGACTTTCTAATAATGTAGAAATGCCAAGCTTGCAAGGTGGCACCCAACCGAGTTAGGATAATTGGTTGCATGAAGGATCGGAAGCCACAGGTGACCATGGTGAATCTTCATAATGTAACATGTTCTGCCAGACATAATAAAGTGACTCTATTTCTAATGATCACCTGGGTCACCTGGAGTCTTGGCAGCAATCTTGGAATTTTTCTTATATCACTTATCTTTGAACTGGACCCACCTTAATCATGCCAGAAGGGCAGCAGCCATTCCACCATCATTTTCAGTCCAAAGTTATAGTAAACTCTGCCCTCATTGCACAGGTATATCCTCTCTCCTCTCCTGTGAGATCAGGAGAGGAGGGAGGGGGCAGAGTGAACCTGGGGATCAGGAACTGGTTCTGATCATGTGTCTCGGGGTCAGAACCAGGCTGGAACCCCTGGCCCATGACGATGAATCTACCAGATAAATCAAAGCAAATTTAAGTCCCTGGACTACCCCTTTAAAGGGAGTCTGTCAGATGCATTCACCCATTAAACCAATAACATATGCAGATGAACTCACAAGAGCCCAGCGGGCAGTCCTGAGCTCAGGCATTAGATAGTGATTACTATTAGAGAGATGTTTTTGTTTTATTTTTCAGATTTTGGGTAACAGTTGCCTATAAGCAGAGGTTCACTTTATTAAGAGGGCTTGTGCACAAAATATTCTGCTGAAGGATAAAATGAGTTGTCTTAATCTATGGTATACACACTGAACAAGTGAAGAGCCTAATCTTTCATTTCTATGCCATGAGACGTATCGTCTGCTGTATTTGATTAAGAAGTCGCCATGTATTGTATTACTAGTCAATTAAAAGACCCGTATCCTGAATCCCAATGTGAGAGAAATGGTATTCACACCTGCCGATGCATTTAAAGCATTAAAACCACTTATTATACTATGTGCCAATGTTTTTGTAAAGATTTCTCTTGGTTTAGATCATCGCTAGTTTTCTTTCTTATTAGAAATGAACATTATAAATGTTATGTTATGTAGCCTGTTAGACTGCATTCACGTCTGCATTAAAGGTTACATTAGGATCCTCGTCGCACATTCTTTTAGAATGCTGGACAAAATAATGTATTTTGCTGCTCTACTTTTTTACAGTATAGAGCAAGATACTGATGGAAACCCAGCTGACCCATTGTAGTTAGTGAGGTCCGACAGGCATCATTGGTTTCTGTCCTGTGACTGATCTAGCGCTGATGTTTTTTCACTGACAGATAGTAACAGAAGTTATTAGTGCAGATGTGGAGAGCGCCTTTCATACACAATGGGGGGAATTTATTAATTCCAACACCAGTCTCAGACAATCCTTCTGCTAGTGTGAGATGTTATCCAGAGAGTAATAAAGCTTATCAGTGTGTGGTTAAGCTTTATTACTAATATACACCCCGGAGCCCCATTTATTACCTGTACAGAGGGCAGCTGGGGAGGTCAGAGCTCTCTTTTCTGTGTTTCACCTATTGACGCACCGACTCTCGGTTACATGACCAAACCCACTCTACTGAATGGGCCTCCAGTCCAAGTACAAGGGAGTCAGTCACATAGTTTAGAGTTGAAGTGACAGCAGGGGACACAGAGGAACAAGAGTATAAGCCTCTTCAGGTGTCCTCTGCAAAGGTAATAAACGGGGCTCCAAAGAACTGGGGTGTATATTAGTAGTAAAGCTTATGTAGTGCAGGGAATGCCCTGGCAAGCTTTATTATTCCCTCGATAACCCTTGAGGCTGAGGCCCTACGTTGTGTAAATGCAGCTTTATTTGTTGCAGATTTTGCAGCTTTTTTTTTTGAGCCAAAGCCAAGAATAGGTATAGAAGGAATGGGTAATATATAGGAAGTACTTGTACTTGTACCTTCTGCTCAGTCCACTCCCGGCTTTGGCTCAAAATACAGCAGCAAAATCTACAACAACAAAAAAAAAGCTGTGTTTCCGCAACGTGGGGTCTCGGCCTTAAGAGTCTCTGGTCTCTTAATAATTTTGGAATTTTCCTACATTTGGAGGTCCCGTGTATCATATCAAATCTACACCAGTCAGGGCCAGTTTTATGGAGCAAGTTAAAGTATATCTGTATCGCTGAGGTATCCCTGCCTTGATCTGTGCTACATTTTGCAAAAGTGGCTTGTGCAGTGGAAAAGGGACAAAGTGGTACATTTTATAGTGAAAAATGGTTATGTGCTAAAAATTCCCTATTTTTATGCCAGAAAACTGTCATGCTGAGTTTCATAGATCTACCCACATGTGCACCCACTTTTTGTGATAAATGTACGTACATTTAGTCCATTAGGTTTACCCACAGTCC
Source organism: Leptodactylus fallax (assembly GCA_947044405.1). Lineage (NCBI taxonomy): Eukaryota > Metazoa > Chordata > Amphibia > Anura > Leptodactylidae > Leptodactylus > Leptodactylus fallax. The sequence continues at coordinate 759,661 of CAMRHE010000530.1, forward strand.
TATGTAAAGCCACACTTGTTTTCCTTGATTTACTCATTGTTACTAAGAACATCACTAAGTTGCAGTTTGGCTGCAAAAAAAAGAAGTGTTTCAGAGATGTCTCAGTTTATAAACCTCAATTATCTGGTGTAGAGAGAGTGTTTCACATAGTTAAACTTCTTGGTTAAGGCATCGCAAACCATTGTGTTAATCCACGGCTAGCTGTCACCACTAAGCACTTCATTCTGAGCCAAAGACTACATCCAGCTAATGAATATTAATGTCCTCTCCCTGGAGTCTGCACACTGAGCCAGAACTATATGCTGAACTAGAATTTGCCTTAAACAGGTTTATTTACAGCATTTCTAGATTTTCCCTGTACAGGCGTTTTACTAATTTGGGGTTGATAGACATTACAATTTAGTTGTCAGTGCCAGGCAAATGTATTTTCACAGTAAACATGGAAAAATTGATCTCATTATGTCACATGTCATACTACTTACGTAAGGCAATGGAGTAACACCTAGTGTACTGACACGTATCCTGAAGGGTTCCAGGAAAGTTTTCCACAGGCTATAGGAATCTACATATCTTCTAATATCCTTCTACACACGGAGGTTGGCAGTATACAGATGTTTCTTGAGGACATTGATGACTTCAGAGCAAAGGCATTAAGAACACTTCATTAGAAAAGGTATTATTTTGTTGCCTTCAACTTTGAGAGCCCACAAAAGAAATGTTATAACAGGGTTTTCTGAGATCCCAAAAATTTGGCCATAGTGTAAACCAATTAATCTATATTTGCCACTCCAGTGTTACCATTCTGTTGGTCTCTATCTGTCTCTGTTTATATGGCAACAGCAATGAAATGCCCATCTACCCCTCCAGACCATTACGGCCAATCACTGGCCTCAGTGGTATATAAAACACAAGACTGATGGAAACATCATTGCCGCAGCCAGGAAAAAAAACCCATGTGACCAATGGAGTGGTGGTCTGTTTAACCAGCGGTGGTCAGATTTGATTCCATGCTTAATCCAATCATAAGTATGATACCACTAGTATTATATCTGTTAAAGCCAAACCCATACATCTGTTGTATCATGGATAATTTTGGTACGCCAACCATCATGTAATGCCTCAAGCACCAGTCTTGTCCTAGTCTACCCTGTTTAGATTATTGTGGGTAAACAAAATATTCGGAAGTTGCATTTTGGTCTTTTTCAGTCTAAGTTCTCGATAAATTTCAAAACGTACTAGACGTATGTCCTGGTTTTCTGTTTCTAGTTGATGAAACCTTATCTGTGAGGTCGCTAAGGTGTCTGTAGCCAATCATGGTTGGCCTGTTCGTGCTCTACGATATCTTATTCTTTCCTCTAGTCCTTCACCTTCTTATAACAGTACAATGTTATCAGATTGGTGTTGGCTTCATTGAGGAACTGAAACATAGATCAGCTCAAGGTGATTTCTGTATGATTCCATGAGACAGAGACAAAGCAACTGAGAACATCAGTGATACAATATTTTCTCCTCTTCATTGATTTATGAGCGTGCTTTAATTCTGCCCTTATGTTGGATGTCCTTCATAGTGTACGGGCTTGTGTTGCAATATACAGCTAAGTGGCTAATCATCTTTTCATGAATCTGTTGTCATAAATCACTCACGAGCTCCGAAATGTTGCTGTCTAATAAATATAAATGTCATTTCAAGAAAATTAGCAAAACATTTTCGACAGACATTGGAAAGGAGCATCACAAGTAATCTGGCTATGAAGAGCAATACCGGAATAAAAGTTCTATATGTGATCTGTATCTGTCAGCTAATAATTCACTTGTGCATTATCTATTATTATTTATTATGCTTACTTATATAGTGCCATCATATTCCGCAGCGCTTTACAGACATTGACAGTCACTGTCCCATATAGGGCTCACAATCTACGTACACACTTTTATACTTTATCTCATATTGTATATTTAGTATGAAAATTCTTAGTAGAGCATGAACATTTTTCTGTTATGTTAATGAGTAAGAAAACTTAACATATTTTAAAAGTGGTTTTTGAGATTTACAAAAACTTAGCCAAGACACTCACTCTATACTCACCTTCTCAATGCTCTATTTTCCCACACTGGCCACCAGCCTATTCCTAGTTCCTGCAGCAATTCCATGCCATACACAATTCACATAACCACTGCAACCAATCACTGCGGCGTGCCATTTACCCTGGCATCACTGTTCAGGCCAGAAATTGACAGCTGCCGTCACATTAAATGGGATGTGCAGGACTTCGAAAACATGTCTGCTTTCTTTTTCTTAGGAAGCGACATCATGTCTGTTGGTCACATGTCCATGCTTCAGCTCAGTCCCAACTATCTAGTGGGATGGAGATGTGGCATTATCATGTGACCAATGGACTTGATGTCACTTCCTGAGAAGAAGAAAGCAGCCATGTTTTTGAGTCCCCTTTAATGTGCAGCATATGATCACTGAATGAAATAACTATAGACTGGTAAGGGTCACTGGAACAGCAAGGGATTATGTAGGTGAGTATAGATTTTCTTAGTCTGTTCCCTGCTCTTGGATAGATTTTTAAGGTTTTCACCCAGTTCAGGTAATGACAACCCCTTTAATAGAATGTTTGTTTGACCATTACAAGAATAGTACTTCTTAGAATAAGTTGGATGGCGTTAGTTTCTTCTTATGCCTAGTGAACATATTAGGTGAGATACAATTACTCAATAGCTCAGCCTTTTCAGAGCTACCTGATGGTACAACCTTTGGCGAATGGAGAAAATGTTCTGTTTTGGTCTTCGGATTGATTGAAGAGAAGGATTACGTTACCAGATTATATATAGTACTCCCAGGGAGGAAGAGACAACCTCATCATCTTATGTAATTGTGCCCTTGAGCAACGTGAAATTCTTTTGTTTACGCACTTGACTTCATCATCAAGACCAAACTGGAGAAATTCCCTGGTGTTCGTTGACTACCACACACTATCCCCTTAAGCAAGTTCAGGATTATCAATCTCTCTAGTGGTGGGCGCAGTTAAGTGGTTCTTTTGTACTAAAAACAAAGAGAGAATTGTAGAAGTATTTCCAGTTTTTCATTATATTGTAGTAAATGTTTAGATTTTTCTTTCCACTGTTTTCATTTTACATTTTTGTGTAAATGTTTTTTAGGTAATTTTGTAAACTTGTTATATTACTTACCATTGCTATCCCGGAGTTAAGACCTGTATTATATTCTAGAGCTGAAATCACAATTCTGTTTGACAGACACATCCCTACCTAGTTTAGCCAAGATTCTACCGTAGATTATATATATAAAACAGTAATTTCCTTCAAAATTGTGCAGCCATAGGCCAGCGCGGAAAGGCGAGTTTCAGCCTTGTGTAACATTGTGTGATCCGATTACAATGGGATTGGGAACATCAGGTTGTCATAGTATTTTTAAAATGCAAGCCTACGTATTGTACTGAATATACCATATTGTCATTGCCGTCTGGTTTTCAGTTTACATTTCATAGTTTTAGAGTCCTTTTCACAACTCCTGGACTTCTGATAACACTCCTGTTTTACCTTGCATATTCTTTAAAATTTATTACAGACTTTTTGTTTCCTTTAACTACATCAACTGTATCTCTCATCATCCTCCTGTTAGTCTTGTTTCTCCCCTATTTATGTTATCCAGGGATTTCCTCATTGGAGTAGCTTAGAGGTACCTACATCCTGGGGAAAACTGAATACCTGGACTATAAGCAATGTTGTGGGAAAGGAGGGTGAAACATTGATTTCGAAATGATTTTGAATTTTTTTTTCAGTGTTGTTGGAGCAGAATACTTCTTTGCTTCTCTTTACTTTGTTTTTCTTTTTAAGAAGCTATTGAAATCAATGGGAGAACATTTCAGGCATGTTTTGAGATGCCTAAAAAATGGCTCTAAAAGAAGCAGTGTGAACCCACCCTAAAACAATGTTAGGCTAAAGCCCCACGTTGCAGAAACGCAGATTTTGTTGCGGTTTTTTGAACCAAAGCCAGGAGTGTATTGAGTAGAAGGGAGAAGTATAAGAACTTCCTATATATTTCCCATTCCTTTTGTAGCCATTCTTGGCTTTGATTTTAAAAACCGCAGAGAAATCTACAACAAAAAAAGCTGCGTTTACACAGCGTGGGGCCTCAGCCTTACACAATCTGTTGACAAGTGCAGCACTGATTTTGGAAGACAGCAGCAATGTTTTTGTAATCCTGTACAACCCTGTTTACTTTATATACAGTCACTTCATCTGGATTTAAATATTTGGAATTATGCGTACAAAGCCATCAAAAAGGATACTGTGTTTCTAGCTGTTTTCAGTACATGTCGATTGGGCTATGTTCACACTGGTAATTGCCAAGCAATGGTTATGGGAAAACATGCTCTGTTAATCGTAATCCCTGACATTTTCTGCAGACAATAATGGTAATATGTACTCAGGCATAGATATGCAGACACTTTTCACGGCCATAAATAAAGGCAATGAGAACTTGAAATATCACTTGTGTACTTTTGAACATTTCTTTGTCACCATCCTCTGTTTCCTATATAAATGGATGGTCAGTTTACACAGCATGGCCTGTTTCTTGTTAAAAGATTTACTTCATCGGATATAAGATTTTTCAGGCACTGTAATACAGTAATTCTCCACCGGAAAAAAAAATTATATTGTTGCCAGGAAGACTTGAGCTGTCGTGTATGTTAATACAGTAAATCCTTGGCTTGCGTATTTGCTATGTAATTGCTCTTTTGTGTTGAGGCACAGTGCTAGAAGACAGTTTCCTAGCTATGCTAACTATTCTTGGAAAAATTACGGTCTATTGCAGCAAATATCTCATGCATGACTAACCTGTTGCATTTATATGTTTATATCAATTTTATGTTTTTTTCTACAACTATCTGTTGTTTGCTAAGAGGTCAGAACAGTCTGTGTATAGTAATAGTATGGCATCATTTTGCAGTGAAAGTGCTGCTTATGCTTTGCAAGTGACAATGCACTGTGTTAAAGGAGAAAAATTACAGAAGTTGTCCAGAATAAATTATTTTTTTTTTAATTAGGCTGGGTAAGGTGAAAAAAAAAAAAAAAAAAAAAAACATACTTTCCTGTCCCAGTGCTCCGGTGCCTCCCAGCGCAGTCAGATCCTGCTGCTCCAATGTCATCTTGTGCCGCAAGTCCTCGCCGGCTGTGGCGTCCCAGGTCCCTTCCCTTAGGCCACTGATTGGCCTCAGCGGTCACATGTGGCCGGGACTTCCACTGAAAGAAAACATCCAAGCAGCAGGTCCAAATTGCGTTGGGAGGCACCGAGGTCAGGTGAGTGTTTTTTGTTTTGTTTTTTCTCCTTACCGAACCTAATGTTTTTTTTAAACTTTTATCCTGGACAACCTATTTAAACTTGAAGGAAATGCCAAGGCATTTGTTGAGGTTTGCTAAGAAGGCGCTGACATGTGCTTGTATGTTTTTTTCAAATATGTTAACGAAACTTAAAGGGGACCTTTCATGTCCTCTACAATGAAATACCTTTTAGAGAACATACACATCCACGTACACATACATATCTCCATAAATATAAAAGCGTCAAGAAATTGGATTGGGGATAAATGTCTGATTGGGAGTGAGGGTCTAGGTCTAAATGCTTGTCCTCCCACCAAAATGAAGAAATCCCTTGTGTGAATAAGGCAGTAGAACACTTGTGTGACTACCACTATATTCATTTCTATGGGCCTGATGGAGAAAGTTGAAGGCTCCATCAATTCCAAGTAAGTGAACAGAGCAGTGGTCACTCATGCATGCTACCACTTCAGTCACATAGGGTACTTGGGAACCTCCATTCTTGTGACCAGTGGAACCCATCCTTTGCATAGGGATTAAGTGTTGCTTATTGGAAAGACCCTTTAAGTTTTTCATACCAAAACAAATTTTAACCTCAAAATATGAATAGTATTATCTAGTGACCATCTGGCACATAGACATTACACTTCACACAAATCCTTCGGCATTGTGTTTAACAACCTTCACCATTATTTGGCTGTCAAAACATTCATTATCGCTATTCTTTTACACAAAGTGATGGTAGATTAAGATTAGAAATCTCCTCGCCTTTTCAGGTCATCAGATAATGCACAGAGAATTGCATTGTAGTCCTAAAGTCTGAAATCATGAAAAATAATTTGAAAAGCTCATTTAATAAATGACCCCATAAGGGGAGTCTATCATTGGGGAAACATGTTTTTAACTGAAGCAGTGTTGGAATAGCCTTTATAAAGCTATTCTACTCCTACCTTTACTTTTCGCCGCCGTTTGTCCAAAAAAAAGATTTTATTCTCATATGTAAATTATGCTCAGGGAGCACTGGGTGCGTTCCCCCTGTGCTCCGAGCACTCAGCATCATCGCCGCAACCCGCCTCCAGCACTGCTTTTTCATGCCCCCTGCATCTTCTTCTGTTCATCTTGCATCTTCTTTCTCTGTCGAAAATTTTTCTGAAGTACACTGGTGTAAGAAACTAAACAAAAATGTCCGACAGAGCATGCTCCGTCGGCTCTGCCTGAACTCAAAGTGGCTCCGGCGGCCATTTTTGTTTAGTTTCTTTGCTGGTACTGTAAAACAGTGTTTTTTTTCTGCTTTGTTGCTGCATTTCTGCAACGTGGGGCCTTAGGCCTTAATGGTAATTATGTTACCACAGCCAGAAAAACTATGGCCCATACACATATCTATATGGGCCCATAGAAATTAATGGGTCCGTACTTTTAACCACAGTTGCAGACAAAAACTACAGTCATGTGCATGAGGCCTCAGCAGTTTTTGACTGCGGAGGAGAGTGTTTCAAACAACCAAAGCATACTGAGACTGTGGCTGCCATGTTAGGTACATCAAGAGGGGGCTGCAAAAAAAGAAAAATTAAGCAGTCCCATTTCTAGTTATTGGACTTTCTCACAGATTCTGTTAAAAGTGTGGGGCAAACTAGCTCATAATGCTGCATTATTGTGTCCAGGCCCCATGACAAATAAACTCATTATTAGAGATGAGCGAATCGAATGCTGCAGAAGTGGAATTCGATCCGAATTTCAGGAAATATTCGATTCACATGGAATCTGGATTTCCTGATGCTTCGCAGCAACGAATATTTAGTAAGGATCTTTGTGACATCACATGGTTACATGATATTCTCTAGTGATGTGATTGGGTAGGTGTGTCTTTGCTTGTTAGCAGATCCTACCACATGAATAAAAATTGTCCGTACTGGAGAGAGAAAGAGACATGACTCCGTTATCCAAGGGCTTCTGCCATATTGCCGCCCACCCCGGCTCTCTGGAGACAGTAAATAGCTGTTTATTCGCCGCAAATTAATTTGAATTGAATAGAATCATATCGCGAAATTCGGCGAAGTTGCCGAATCGAATTTTTGAATACTTCTCTCATCTTTACTTATTATAATTAAGTGGGGTTCATTTAGCATCATTGGTGTCCATCATATGATATGACATGTCCATCATTTTCGTTGTTCTGCTCCTATAAGATGGGAGGGCAACAGAAATAACAAAACAGATGTGAATAAAGTCTTAACTAAAACATTATGCATCTCTAGTTAAATTATACTTTGAATCAAGGGGTAGCTTTAAAGCGTTAAAGAGAGTCTGTCAGAACTAAAATGCCTCCCAAACTAATAATAGTGTTGTATAGAGGCTTTAAGGGATATGTTCACGCAAAAGAATTTACAGCTGACTTTAAAGCGGATTCTACATCAATATCAGCTCTAAATTCCACCTGAAATCTACTACACATTGTTTTCAGTGGGAGGCAGTGACGGACATATCTCTTTTGAGTGTACTGAAAATAGAAGTGGTTTCAAAGGCTGAATCACCGTGGTGCGAGGCTCACACTGTATTGAGGCTAATCAGTATGTCTTGTCTATGATGTAAACAAGGTCACTGCTGCAAAGAAACACCTACATACACATGTGGACAAAATTGTTTGGTACCTCTCGTTTAATGAAAGAAAAACCCACAATGGTCACAGAAATAACTTGAATCTGACAAAAGTAATAATATATAAAAATTCTATGAACATGAGCAAAAGAAAGTCAGACATTGCTTTTCAACCATGCTTCAACAGAATTTAAAAAAAAAGAAAACTCATGAAACAGGCCTGGACAGAAATGATGGTACCCGTAACTTAATATTTTGTTGCACAACCTTTTGAGGCAATCACTGCAATCATGTAACTGTCAATGAGACTTCTGCACCTCTGAACATGTATTTTGGCCACTCCATATGAGCAAACTGCTCCAGTTGTCTCAGGTTTGAAGGGTGCCTTTTCCAGACGGCATGTTTCAGCTCCTTCCAAAGATGCTCAATAGGATTTAGGTCAGGGCTCATAGAAGGCCACTTCAGAATAGTCCAATGTTTTCCTCTTAGCCATTCTTGGGTGTTTTTAGCTGTGTGTTTTGGGTCATTATCCTGTTGCAAGACCGATGACCTGCGACTGAGACCAAGCTTTCTGACACTGGGTAGCACATTTCATTTCATTGTACCCTGCACAGATTCAAGACACCCTGTGCCAGATGCAGCAAAGCAGCCCCAGAACATAACAGAGCCTCCTCCATGTTTCACATTAGGGACACTGTTCTTTTCAAGATAAGCTTCATTTTTCCGTCTGTGAACATAGAGCTGATGTGCCTTGCCAAAAATTTCGATTTTTGTCTCATCTGTCCATACGACATTCTCCCAGAAGCTTTGTGGCTTGTCAACATGTAGTTTGGCAAATTCCAGTCTGGCTTTTTTATGATTTGTTTTCAACAATGGTGTCCTCATTGGTCGTCTCCACTTTGGCTCAAACAACGATGGATGGTGCGATCTGACACTGATGTTCCTTGAACTTGAAGTTCACCTTTAATCTCTTCAGAAGTTTTTCTGGGCTCTTTTGTTACCATTCGTATTATCCTTCTCTTTGATTTATCAACAATTTTCCTTCTGCGGCCACGTCCAGGGAGGTTGGCTACAGTACCATGGTTCTTAAATTTCTGAATAATATGTGCAACTGTAGTCACAGGAACATCAAGCTGCTTGGAGATGGTCTTATAACCTTTACCTTTAACATGCTTGTCTATAATTTTCTTTCAAAACTCCTGAGATAACTCTTTCCTTCACTTCCTCTGGTCCATGTTGAGTGTGATACTCACCATGTCACTAAACAGCACAGTGAGTATCTGTAGCCCTATATACAGGCCCACTGACTGATTACAAGATTGTAGAGACCTGTGATGCTAATTAGTGGACACACCTTGATTTAACATGTCCATTTGGTCACATTATTTTCAGGGGTACCATAATTTCTGTCCAGGCCTGTTTCATGAGTTTTCTTTTTTTTAAAAAAAAATTCTGTTGAAGCATGGTTGAAAAGCAATGTCTGACTTTCATTTGTTCATTTTCATAGATTTTTTATATATTATTACTTTTGTCAGATTCAAGTTATTTCTGTGACCATTGTGGGTTTTTCTTTCATTAAACGAATGGTACCAACAATTTTGTCCACATGTGCAATTGGCAAGTGTCAGGTTATTATTAGGCTTAGTGGCCAGAATTAAAATTACATGCCATATTATGTTTTTTAAATATAGACAGTGACAAGGAAAATGTGAAAAAAAAAAACTCTTTAAAAATATGTTTATTGTAAATCTTGCATTAAAAATAGGTTGTTTTCTGGGACAAATTTCATTTCATTGTTTTTACTGATGTAAAACACGTCCTGATAAAACTGGGACACATGGGGAATGCACCTTGTCTGTATGTATTTAGTGAAAAGGAATAAAATGATACAAGTGGAAACATTAATGTGATGAGCTTGCTGTGCACATCAGCCCATCTGTTACACCCTTCACGCTGGAGACCCGTGAAGTTTAGTACATTTAGAATGAGTTGCTTGCTTCTTAAATTTATGGTAACAGTAAAGCTAAAAACCAAGCCGTATGCTATTTTACACTTCAATCTAATCTAGATTATCTGAATTTCTGGATTTTTGGTTGCTTTACGGTACTGTGAAATACCCAAGATGCTGTCTGCATGTGGTGGCTGCTCACATGTATACCAGTTACAACCGATTGTCCTGACTGAGTTGTGGATCTTATGATGCAACATGGAAGTATCCCACCCTGACCTCAGGTCTACTGCCCTGGTCTCATAACATCATAGGGATCTATGACGCTGTGAGTTTTTGTCAGTAGACTCGTAGTCAGACTGGGATACTTGGCATATTCATATTCTAACTTTAGACTTTCTATGTCACACCTCTCTGACCTGTCTAGTCAGAAATATAAAGGCAGTGTTCCTATGAGTCTAGTATTTTTGTATAAGTGACTTTTATGTTAAACAATCTACATCTACAACTGTTGTGCTTTAGTTCCATACTAGCCCATATATGCTATATGGCAGTGACTTGTGTGCATTTCTATTGCACTGCCTGACATTTTCTACATTGCTGACCCACCTGCCAATTAGAGAGTTAATCTCTTCCCTTGCCGCTACTTTCTTTGCCAGAGTAGACTGGAGTTGAGCTGACATCTGTGACTGTACAGGGGTTAAACACAGCTTGAAAGTGGAGCCTTTCCTTCCATGCCCCTGTTTGTATTTTAAGGGGAGACAGGAGGGAGGGGAGTATGGGCATGCAATTTCAGCTTTCTACTACGGTTTTCTCCTGAGGCACAGAAGTTAAGCAGAGAGTGAGGCCTCAGGAAGTGGGAGTGTTTTAAAATCGTAGACTTGCTATGGGGGTAGTTGAAAAAGGAGAATGTTGAATGAAAAAAAGGAAAATAAACAACTCCCCTCAATAGTATAGTTAGTTTTCATACAGTCGGGTTGGGAATGGGATCTTAATCTAGAACAGCTTCACAGATCAAGTTGTAACATGTGGAAGAAGGAGCTGCAGTCCTCTTGGAGCTCAGCATCCTCGCAGATGAGATGAGATGCTACAATTTCCTTTCTCATTACTATGGCAACATTGGTCCTGTACAATATTCCTACATAGTTAGCCGATGTCCTGCATAGTTCTACAGTTTTAAAGCCACTTTGCCAACTTCACTTACTTCACATGAACTTTGTAACCTGTGGGATGCATCATTTTGTTCTTCTCCATCCTTCTGGAAGTCTCCACACCCTGAAGAACAATTTAAGATTTTTTGTGCATGTGTAATTGTGACCAAACTCTGAACTTGAAGACCTGGAGACAGCAGTCTGGAGGCCTGCAGGTCATTACCGAGGTGAGCAAAACAGAGAAAGTTGTAGGCCGTGGCTAGGAGCAGTATTATGGAGCCTGGTTAACAAAGCAGACATGACTGGGCTTACCTGCACAAAGACCTTCAACCCTAGGATGTTTTTGGTGGAATGGAGGAGGAGGACATCATTACATGAAGACTCAAGAGTATAATGGAACCCCAACATTTTAATGGATGTGATATTGTGAATTAAAAAGGTTACTGAAGACTTTGGAGACTGGATGAAGGAGAAAGATGTAGTCCACACGGGATGTATCTGACAATGATTGGTATAAACTTCAGCTTGCAGGAGCTTCTAATGAAATTTGAGAAGGTATCTCAGATTGTACATTGAGGGAAATCACAAATTATTCTTTTTTAGTTCGAAATTGCTTATTTATAGAACAAATGTGTGTATTATATGTGTGTGTGTATATATATATATATATATATAAAATTATGTGTGTATATATTTTAGGTATTAATTTTATTTCTGCAGCATTGCATACAGAATTAAGAGAACATATTTTTTATATTCCATATATAATGGGATTGATTAATTGTAATTTTATCTTTTCTTTTGTGAAATCCCAAACAAATGGCATGCAATACATACAGACAGGAATGCATGAATAGATGTATGGATAGTAATTTATCCACTTTCTACAGATGTAGTAGAGTTTAACGTATTAAATGAACAGTTACAGCAAACTTTATCTTGACTGTTATCAGATTCAAGTTAAAATTTACTACATCTGTAGCTGAATTTAGATATTACGCTCATGAAAAAGGTGTTTGTAGAATTCTTGACGCCCTGTTTGTTAAGGTTTATTGCTCTCGAGTCAATGGTTTGAATTATTAGCTGTTGAAAGTTTTGAGTCTGTACATTGTAGTTTTGAGTGGTTTGCTGCTCTGCTTTCTATGACGTGCCCTTGTTCTCATTCATACTTGTACTCACATATTAATTGTTCCATTTAGCCTTAAACCCAAGTTCATGTTCCTGCAATGCTCCCCTGCTTGGTGCCTCAGCCTTTTGTCTGAATGTTGACAGCAGACAAAGGTAATTTAAGACGCCTGTTGGCTTGTTTTATGTATAGGTTATTACAGTACTGCTCAGAAGTCTCCTAGATAGTCATGGTCTTTAGTAGCATAGTATTTATGCTTCATTTATACATACAGGTGACATTTTTATTTCTAGTCATTTCAGCTAGTTATGTGGTAAAGTGTAAACCATTTGTGAAAGGACTTATAAGAAAACGTATGAACATTTAACTTATCTGTCAGCAGTTTTTAGTAATGCCCACTTTGGACTCCTAGATGCCTAGAAGTTGATGTATGAAAGGTAAATACAAAGACAACTATGCGTATAACTGGTAGGAGCTTAAAAAAAAAATTCATGCCCTGTCCACTTTTTCTGTAGACCATGTTTGTGTCGTCATTTGGTCTGACAGTAATTTTAGAATAGCTACAGTACTTTGTAAGGCAATATAGACATTTGTTTTTCACAGTTTCTAAGCCAGGTTCCCCAAAGTCAAACACATGACATCTCCGTAAACCCAAAGTTATGTGTAAGGGTCTTGCCAAACGAAGCAATACCCTGACACTACTGCAGCGGTCTGGGAGGAAGGACAGAGACAAGTGAGCCCTAATCTCACCCCAGCCACTGTCCCTTCCTATTGCCTCAGTTACCCTAAATGGTAAAAGGACAACCCGAAGACAAGCCCTATACTGGGTAAGTGACACACAGAACAGGACAAGACAAAACCACACAGAAGCAAAGTGAGCAAGCCAAGGGGTCAGTAACAAACGAGCAATGCAGTACAAAATCTAAATCCAAGAGAATAGTCAAAGTCAAAGCCAGTGGTCAGAAAATCAGGTAACAAAGTAGTAAGGTATATCACAAGGAGAGCAGGCAAAGACAGAGCAATAACCGGCGACAATGTGAGGGCTGACAACCTGTTTATAGAAAGTCTTGGCCCAGCCACAGATCTGATAGGTACACAGGCTGTCAATCACACAGGCCAGGAAGAGATTAACTCTATGCAGTCCAGAGAGAAATGTTCCTAATTACATGGGTGTGGCTTACACAGCAAGAGAACTAGGACCATGTTCAGACTGAGCATCAAGAAGCTTACACAAAGAACCAAATTGAAGACGCCTCCTTCGCCACAGCGTGCGAGCGGAGGGCGGCGCCGAGACCCGAAACGGCAGAGACGTTACAGTACCCCCCCCCCTTTATGAGGGGCCACCGGACCCTCACCAGATAAACCAGTTTTAGTAGGACCCAGTATTTTCTCTGCCTTCAATTCAGGGTCTTGTTGCACAACCACAGACACTGGTGGGCCAGGCAAACATTTTTTTTTTCACCTGGTGTTTCCCACCTTTTGCAGCCGAGACAGTCTCCTCAGTAACACAATTTAAGGTGTGCAAAACAATACAGTGGGATTAGCACTGATCTCCCCATTTTACCAACTCCCTTTTACCCCAATCAAAAATAGGGTTATGGAGGTTCAACCAGGGGAGCCCCAAAATAATATCGGAAGATATATGCTCCATAACAAAAAAGCTCATGACCTCTGAATGAGCTGAACCCACTTGCAACGTTATTAAGGGGGTCTTGAATTGGACCTTACCCCTGGCCAGTGGGGCAAAATCCGCTCCAGTAACCGCCAGAGGAGTGTCAAGTGGCAAAAGCTCAATGCCTAAAGCTGAGACAAACGAGAATGTGACAAAGTTTGCCGCAGACCCAGAGTCAACTAAGGCCTGGCCAGAAACAGATCTGTCCCCAGAGGACAGAGACACAGATAACAACATCTTATTGTTATTACTGGCAAATACCTGGTTGCCTGAGTGGTTCTTCTGATTACCACTCAGGCACTGAAGCTTTTCCCCTGGTGTGCGGGGTCTGATCGAGCAGTCACGGATGAAATGACCAGAAGCACCACAGTACAGGCAGAGGTTATTCTGGAGACGATGCTCTCGTCGCATCTTGGCGTCCATAACTCCCAGTTCCATGGGTTCCTCACCAGGAGTCATGGGAGAAATAACAGGTTTCTCAGGAGAGAGTGAGGGAGAGACAGAAAACTTGAAAGAAGCAGACCCTAATCTCTCTTTAACATTTTCCCGGATCCTACGGTCAATACGGACAGCCAAAGTCATGGCCTGCTCAAGAGTGGGAGGATCTGGGTGACCAACCCAGAGCTCCTTAGCACAGTCACACAGGCCTTGTTTAAAGTGGGCCTTTAGAGCTGACTCACACCAGCCTGCAGTCACGCTGCACTTGCGGAATTCTGCGCAATATTCCTCAGCAGAGCGTTTGCCCTGCCGCATCATGAGGAGTTGCGATTCCACAAGCCCAATGTGGTCTGGTTCAGCATATATAGACCCCAAAGACAAAAAAAAATTTTTCAAAGTTAATCCACTCCTCAGCCCCTGGAGGGAGTTTAAGGGCCCAAGCTTGTGGATCCCTCTGTAGGAGGGATATAACTACTCCCACCATTTGGGCCTGGGATGCATGTGGATTAATCCGGAAATACAAGCGACAGGACTCCCGGAAAGTCTCAAATTTTTCACGATCCCCTGAAAAACGGTCGGGGAGTAGCATCTTAACCCTAAAAGGGGCAGAAACAACTGGAGATGCTGCAGCAGCATTAGTAAGGGTCTGCACCTGTTTAGCAAGCTCAGCTACCAGACCTACCAAACCTTCCAACTTGGCTGCAAGGCCCTGAATAGGATCCATGCTGACCCTATGGGAAGCAATGGCAGAATGTATGGGCCAGTTATTCTGTAAGGGTCTTGCCAAACGAAGAAATACCCTGACACTACTGCAGCGGTCTGGGAGGAAGGACAGAGACAAGTGAGCCCTAATCTCACCCCAGCCACTGTCCCTTCCTATTGCCTCAGTTACCCTAAATGGTAAAAGGACAACCCGAAGACAAGCCCTATACTGGGTAAGTGACACACAGAACAGGACAAGACAAAACCACACAGAAGCAGAGTGAGCAAGCCAAGGGGTCAGTAACAAACGAGCAATGCAGTACAAAATCTAAATCCAAGAGAATAGTCAAAGTCAAAGCCAGTGGTCAGAAAATCAGGCAACAAAGTAGTAAGGTATATCACAAGGAGAGCAGGCAAAGACAGAGCAATAACCGGCGACAATGTGAGGGCTGACCACCTGTTTATAGAAAGTCTGGGCCCAGCCACAGATCTGATAGGTACACAGGCTGTCAATCACACAGGCCAGGAAGAGATTAACTCTATGCAGTCCAGAGAGAAATGTTCCTAATTACATGGGTGTGGCTTACACAGCAAGAGAACTAGGACCATGTTCAGACTGAGCATCAAGAAGCTTACACAAAGAACCAAACTGAAGACGCCTCCTTCGCCACAGCGTGCGAGCGGAGGGCGGCGCCGAGACCCGAAACGGCAGAGACGTTACATTATGATCCTAAACAGTGCTTCCCACCAAAGAGTGGAGGTACTATCTAATGACATGGTGCATACCTCCTGATATATATGTATAACAGGTTGATAACTCAGGATAGGTAAAGACGTAGATATTTTATAGTTCTATAGCAACAATTTTATGAAAGCTGTATTCTAAGCTTTTATCTTTTTTAAGGTATAACTGTCAGCTGGAAAACTTTACGAAAAAGTAAAATTGTAAAAGTTGCAGGTGGTGTCTTAAAGATCTCACTTTGGTGGTAAACGAATTAGACATGCCACCCGCTGTAACAGGAAAAGTCTAACAACTTCAATGAATATGTTTGAACACGATGGTGGGCTCGATGTTCTGCCAGCCATAGCATGATGAATGGAACTTTCTTCCTTTGATTCATACTGTAGCTTCAAGTCTTCGAACACACACACAGAACAAGATTGCCAGGGTGGGATGCTTCAGGCAATACTGGCACAATACTCTTTTATGTCCTAAAAAACATCTGTTCATTCACTTTTGTTTTTGGACACGCTTATGTGCACTGCAAGGAGCATCTCAAGTACTCTTACTGTGACTATAATGAAGAATCCAGATGCTCACCCTTGAAAATGAAAGTCTCTTTGGAAATGAGTCACTTGAACAATCCTATATTATAAGAAGAATGATGGACTAATGGCTTGGACATTGGAGATCTTCTTATAATTGATGTGTAATGAGAAGGTTACGTCTCAAGTTGTAATGCTTTGAGCTGTCTTTATTCTATTGATCACTCCCTATCTGAATGCAACAATACATATTTGAGTGGTTTGTTACTGTACAAAGATTTTGCTGAAATATGGTAAAATGAAGCTAGTTCAGAACTGTTGTTTATGGGGCAGTAATTGGGTTTTAATGTCTCATCCAGAAGCACATAAGTAATTATTATTGAACAATTTTTCACTATAAAAGTGTAGGTCTACCCTTTATATTGATAGGGTTGTCCAGCCATATAAATAGATGTTTTAAAGCTCTTAGCATTGAAAGTTATTACAATTACTAATATACTTTGACTATGATAGCTGTCTCGATGTTCTGCTGCACTTTTGGGCTGGTTCCAGTGTAGAAATGGAGTTTCCCCCCTCTCTGTGTTGGCTTGGGGCGTGCTATGGTACTCCAATCACTGTCAAAGGTAAACACATAAAACAACCTATATTCATGTAATAACAGCCCCAATAATAATATTTGAGATGTTGATCTATATGCTATTTGTAAGTCTGGCCATCAATTAGAAGATTTGTTTTGATACATTTTGACGTGATCGCCTATAAAGGAACATAAACTAAGACATATTGAAATTATTGTAATGACTTTCATCTGCTTTCTTATCCAGTAGTGGATAAAACGGCTGTCCCTTTTACTATTAAAGCCAGCCTTGTAATCAGTTTATTGCTGCAGGCCCAACTTCTGAAACACTGCCAAAAACCGTATATTGGCGAAAACTGCGTCTGGTCACAGATTTCTCCTGCAGTATCTAGCAATTAACCTCTCAATATGATCTCCATATGCGCTAATAGGGAAAGTTAAAATGGGCTATTGTAGTTAGCAAAAAGTAGGAGATGGATGGCAAAACTACTACAGGTTCAGACTACAAAGTGTTTGTTTAGAGTCTGTTACTTTGGAGACATTTAGATCAACATTGAAGCTGTGGATACAAAAGTATAGAATATATTAAAGGAAGTCTGTCAGTAGTAAATTGATTATAAACCTAATCACAGAACCTTGTAGAAGTGATTCTTCAGTTTCCAAATATGCTTCTGTTATTCATCTTTGGAGCCTCTTTGGAGCCCCATTTTATTCATACATAAATAAAGGGAAAAGTTATTTGGGGATGTGCCTTAACGCACTTGGGCCTTGGGATCAGCTCTAGATTCCCAGCAAAGCACTTTTCTCTTCATTTGCATTTTAATAAAACTGTGATTTACATGAAAATGGGGCTACAAAGCTGAATAACAGAGGCATATTTGGATATTGTAGAATCACCTCTACAAGATGCTGGGATTAGGTTTATAACCAATTTACTGCTGACAGACTCCCTTTACTTAAAGCTAATGTGTATGAACAACTTTACCCAGATGTTTAGCTTTTTTTTTTTTTCATTGTAGGCCATGTAAAACTTATTTCTTAAAAAAAAAAAAACTGCAGATAAATCTTTTGTGTACAGGCAATAAACTTTAACACAATGACAGCTTTATCAGGATTGAATTCACACCGAGGAAATGAATATTAAATGACATCTGAAATATGCTAGCTAATATTTCTGCCAATGACACTTCACATTCTACGTGTAAGTTTGGTTTTAATTAATATTTTTAGAGATAACAATTACTTTAGGTTGTGTTCTTGGCTGAGCATAATGTGTGACATGGAACATTCGGTATGTACGCGACTGTCTAATTTTTGGTGTAGAGCAATTACAAGTATTTAATTGGTAGAGAACGGCAGTCATTATATAAGCAGCTCAACAGATGAAGATAAAACATAATGATTTCCAGGGTAATGATGGTTGAAAGTGAGTTGTGTCACTGAGTTTTATGAGGATTTTTTTCCGGTGACACATGGAGCTGTGACTACCGGGTGATAAACTTGATAAAACTTGGTAGTTCTGTACTGCAGAAAATAATATCAGGATAAGTATATTTAGGTTATATCAAGGAGACCTTCGTTGTCTATCAGGGTATACAGCGATTAAGGCAGCAATTCTGTCCATCGGTTAGTACTACATTATCGGCATGGAGTTTGTATGTTCTCCCATGGATTCTATGGATACCTCCCACACTCCATAAACACATAGCACTGTACTAGAAGGCCACCAGCCTTAGTCTTAGTCTAGCATATATGGAAGTGGAGTCTAATGTTTATATAATCTGTGTATAGCACTGTGGAATATGTTGCTTTTATATAAATAATAGAAAAAAGGGTATTAATGCACATGAAACCCTCCTCTGATTATTATAACACTGTGTATATATAACACTGAATGCATTAGCATATGGGTCACTGTGATGAGATATCTCCATAGGGTTCCGTAGGTAGCATAGAAGGTTGTAGTATATAGGAATGGTGAGCCTGTGCTCAGGTACATACTGCTATTCTCATGGTGAGCATTTTAAAGCATGGTTGTAGTTGTAGTGGTCACCACATAAGATCGTCACCTATATGCTGTCATTTTCTGCTGAAAAGAGTGTACCAGATTACACTTCAGTGAATAAGTCATGCTAGAAGCATGGCTGCCGCACCATTGACAACGCATAACAAGCATCACTTTTCCCACTAAGTCTGATTGGCATGTCGTAAAATTATTTAAGTGGGAACCCCTTTAAGCCTTGCTAGTGTTAAAGCAGACCTCCAATTATAAAATAACGTTTCGTAATAGTACAGGTGAATATAAGAAACTTTGTAATATATCTTATTTAAGAAATAGGTTTCCTTCGCCATTTGTTAAGCTGTTTTCTGCCAGTTTCCTTTCACTGAGACTCTTATATCCCATATCCTCACTTCTCACATGAAAGTCTATGGAGAGGGGAGGGAGGAGGACAATAAGATATATTACATGGTTTCTTAAATTCGCCTGGATTGTTTATTTGTGAAAAGTTGCTTTATTATTGTCGGTAGGCTTTAAGGGCTCTACCAGTTTATACAAATTAAGGGAGCCATAAGCCTTCTAAAGAAGCTCAAAGAGTTGTTTTATATTGTCAGCCCCTTTTTGTAAGTAAGTAAGCAGAGCCTTCTCTCCACTTCTTTGAATTGTGGTTTAATTTTGCCTACACGGGCACTCTCTGAATTATAAAGTATTGCGGAACATGATGGTAATTTCTAATTAAACATTATTAATATTAAATAGGTTGAAAATTGAAAAAAAATTATGTGCTGCAATTAAGAGATATAAAATAAAAATAAAACTAACTCACCTGTCAGGTTTCCATTTCCAGCTCTGTCTGCCCTTTCTGTTCTGCTTACATGTCCCTGATGACATCAGCAATGACGTCCCATTTTTGTCAAGTGACCACTGCAGCCAGTCACAGACCTCAGTAGTGAAATGTGCACAAGTGATTGGCTGCAGTGATCACGTGATACAAATAGGTTGTCATTGCTGACGTCATCGGGGACATGAAAACAGAAGAGAAAGAACAACCTTCACTAGAAAAAGACGAACTGGGAGAAATAAATTAGACCTTTTTTATTCTTCCAATTTGCAGCAACTACAAATCTTTTATAATGTGGAGAACCCCTTTAAGAGGGCCTACAGAAAGGCACTGCTTAGATGAGGCAACCCCTCCAAAGAAGACCTGTCACCTTGACGTGTCTAATGTAGTAATGCTTGTATTTTTCATGAGATGGCAATGTTGGAGGTTACTTAGAACTGAAAAGTTGAAAACTTTTGAGCAAATCAAGTTCTTCAGACTTTTCTCAATCTTTGCTGGAAGGAGATGTGGTGAGGGCAGGGCCACTGTCCCCGACAGATTGATGATCATTTACGCTAGTTTGCTGATGTAAAAAAACCCTGATGGCTCAGCCATCATAGTGTCACGGCCCAATGGACAGTCCGTCTGATTTAAGAGAAGGTAAATGAGGCTCACCTACTGGTGCAGGGAATATGAAGACTGGTGTTGAAATCTGCCCCAATGTATCCTATTCTGTAGAAGAATTTCATATACATGCTAGTACCTATTGGATTAGGATCGGCATTAGGAACATGTAGCATTATTTATAATATCTTGATCCTCTTTTTTGTGTTCACAGGATAACCTATTACGTATTATGTCATTGTGAGAATTAGACGCGCCTAAGATTTTGATGCTGGATTGTGTGGATTACTGTATGCACAAGTAATGAGAACATTATGGGGATCTGTTTTTCTAACTCAATAGTAAAGCAAAAAATTCTGACATTTTCCTTGCTGTGTCATGAGTTTGGTATGAGGCTATATCACACCCTGCTCTTGATGTTTATCTTTAGTATGTAGGAATCCTTCTGAGATGTATGAGGACTTGCAAGATATACAGTGTGAATGAATACTTAAGGCCAGTTCCTTTTGAATAAAAAGTAATTGCTTCGGATGAAGCCAATCCACATCCATTAACGCTGTCACGTTTGTCTCTTCATTTCTACTTTTATTCTGGATTTTACCATTTTATGTTTCCTACTACTGGTTAAGTGGTTATTATTGACCTTTGTTATAATGCATACAGACAATGTACAGCTATAGCTAGGTGTACAGTCATATATCCAAGTAATTTCTTCCTGCTTGGTGCATATATTTATCAATTCCCTCCTTACCATTCCTTTACATGCTCCTCAGAGCTAAGAGGTCTGCTTGTATTGCATTTACCCTTTTGTTCTTCTCTATTAAAATGCTGAATGCTGTTGCTGAGCTATGTATCCAGAATCACAAATGTTAGAGATGATCTGGGAGTAGGAAAAAGGGTTTGTGTTTGTCCCTAAACAGTGCCACACTTGTCCATGTGCTCTTTCCTGTATTACAGTTTAGTGCCACTGATGTGGATG
The DNA here is from genome assembly GCA_947044405.1 of Leptodactylus fallax. Classification (NCBI taxonomy): domain Eukaryota; kingdom Metazoa; phylum Chordata; class Amphibia; order Anura; family Leptodactylidae; genus Leptodactylus; species Leptodactylus fallax. The sequence continues at coordinate 780,904 of CAMRHE010000530.1, forward strand.
GTTGTGAATAGCAATCCCACTACCAGCTACACAGTGTTCCAGGATCACAGCGCAATACACTGTGTAGTGACCATTCTATGTTATAGTATCTACAGTAATTCCTATTCAAGTGAATGGGAGAGAGTTGCTGTAACCATGGATGGCCACTACACAGTCTACGGCGCTATGCCTCTGCTAGTACACTGTGTTGCTGGTTCCAATGTGGCAGGCCAACATTCAGCTCTTTGATTGGGTGCCAGCACTTGGACACCATTAATTGTGAGGATGAAGTCATGTAAACTCCCAGAAAACCCCTTTAGGCTGAGGCCCCACAATGCAGAAAAGCAGCTTTTTTTGTTGCTGATTTTGCTGCAGTTTTTTGAGCCAAAGCCAGGAGTAGATTGAGCAGAGAGGAGAAGTATAAGAACTTTCTGTATATTTCCATTCCTTCTGTAGCCATTCTTGGCTCAAAAAAACGCAGCAAAATCTGCAAGAAAAAAAGCTGCGTTTCCACAACGTGGGGCCCTAGTCTAAAAGAGGACCTGTCAACTTGGCTACAATTCAAGGCCTTCCTTTCTCAGGCTAAGTTTACATCTACGTGGGGGCTCTGTTATGAACTTCCTATGCAGGGTCTGTTTAAAATCATGGACTGAAAAGCGCATGCAGGACAAAATAGTGAAGAAGACAGAGGATAGCCGGCAGAGCCAATTATAGTCAATGGAGTTCCACGGGATCAATTGGTGTTAATCATTAGATGGATCCATCTTTACAATTCAGTCTGTCCTTCTGTTCCTATGACAAAGCAGAATGGTCTTTTAAACACACCCTTAGAAATCTACATTATACTGTTCTATAAATTTATGAATAAATTGACAACTGGGCATTATCATTCCCCTTCATATAGGGATGTTATCCTACACAGTCTGACACTGTCAGCAGTGGTTGGACAATACTAGAGTGTGTAGGGACAAAGCCCCAACTTGTAACACCAAGTTTCCATTGTGTTCACAAATTTCTTGAAGGAATAATAGAGATACTACCCAACGTATAGTTATAAAATAAGATGCACCAGAATTGTTACATTTTGGGGAATACAAATTTTTACTAAAACATATATCAGGAAAGGTAACAGGTTCTTTTTAATAAGCAGAATATCTTAATTACAGTTAGCCCAAGTCCTACTTTTTACTAAAAAAACAACATTCTCCTTTCCACTGAAAATCATGAATCTTCACAAAAGGAAATTCTTCTGTCCAAAAAAAAAAAAATATTAATCGTTCAAGCAAAAAAGGTGAACATGTTCCAGGCAATAGCGATTTCATAATGTTTTCTTTACGGCATATTTTATAAACTTTGTAATACTTTTGTGACTTTCTGTCAGTGGTGAACGTGGGAAACCTTTATATATGACATCACCGATTATGTGTACTTAGATACTGAATTCCTGGGAAGTATTTTACATTATAAAGGGCTGTAATGGAAAGCTATGAGAGCTATGCTTTGAAGTTGAAATGTGACTGCTTGAAAGCCTGTTTAGAGAGTGGTAGATTGATGGAATGGGTATTTAGTAAAGGTGGTAGACATTAAGGTGGAAGAGTAATTCAAGCTTAACTTCAAAGGAAAGAAAATACATCAGATATGGAAATCTCAGTCATATAGTAATAAGCACAGTTATTTGTCCTTGTGGTAGTCATAGGTTTCTTTTGGCATGTATGACCATTTGTAAGGTATATGGGTACTTTTATTGAAGGGAGGCATTGTATGCGATTGCTAAAAAGTTAGTGCTTTGAAGCTGTCTTCTTATAGTGCTCTACAGCAGAGGTCCACAGCACTTTATAGGTGCCAAGCCACTTTCAGATACAAGAAATGGCGCTGAACCACACTGAGTATTATTGCCTTTGTAGCAAATGGGTTTTCACTGACTTACTAATTCACAACCTATCCTTGAAGATTGGCGAGGGTCTGACACACAGCTACTCCATGGAGATAAGCTGTTTGAAGCAGTAGCGGCGCTCCCTAAGTGCTGCTTCAATTTCACAGGCCATGTGACATCATGTTCATTGGTCACAAGACTTAATCACAGCTCAGTCCCATTCAAGTCAGTGGGCTGAGCTGTGATACCAAGAACATCTGCTATACAAATGTATGTTGTGCAGTGCTTGGTAAGTAAGAAGAGGCCATAGCACTCGCCTAATCGGCCTCTTCAAACAGCAGATTGGAGGGTGTCTCAGATGTCAGACCCTTTCCAATCTTCAACTGATGACCTATTCTAAAGATAAGTCATCAGCTGTTAAACCTATAAAACCCTTTAACTGCCACAGGTATAGTTTTGGTTCTAATACCAAATTTTAGTAATACTATTAGTGCTCTGGTGTTAGTAGCGCACAATAATATCATTAGTTGCCAACAGTTCGGGAGCCATATGCAGGTGGCCCACCCATAAATAACATCCAAATCCATTGGTTGGTTGACATTTTTTTTCTCACAATTCCAGAATACATTGTAACTCTTCAGACTTGTGGTACTGTAGTAGAAGCAAAGTAATCCATATTGCTTCATTGCTCACCTCAGATCATTGAGGGTGATATCTGCCAATTAAATATTGAGTTTATTTGATCTTATGAAATTGGATTTCATATAATTAGGTCCACTTTTTAAGTAGATGTGATCCACTACTATAGCTTACTAACTCATGTTTCCCAAGGTACAGTATATAATATTACTCTATTTTACAGTTTCATATTAAATTTCTTACTCTATAGGTTTAGTAAGTCCTACTCATTTTGTGTTTTAGGACATTCAAGCAGAAATTGATGCCCATAATGACATTTTTAAGAGCATTGATGGAAACAGGCAGAAGATGGTAAAAGCTTTGGGAAATTCAGAGGAAGCCACATTGCTTCAGCATAAACTTGATGATATGAATCAACGCTGGAATGATCTAAAGGCCAAATCATCTAATATCAGGTAAAAAAAAAAAAAATATATATTCTTGGAAATGAAAAATTAAAGTATCGATTATAGAAAGGTTGATTATGAGTTGTTATACAATAAATCTGACATTATTACCAGTATTAACGCCTAATCCACGTAGTTTTTGAGGTTACTATCAAAGTATTTAAAGGGCTATGCCTTTACAGATGCATATTCCCTTATCTATAGGATAGGGGATAAGTGTCAGATCGCTGAGGGTCTGACTGTTGGGGTTCAGGAGAAAAGGTCCCAAAAATTCCCCTTAAGCCTGCTTGTGAATGAAACACCAGGGTGCTTGCTTGGTCGGTGCTCCATTACCTTCAGTGGGATTGCTAGGACTGCAATCTCCAGCACCGCAAGCGCACTGGTGCTTTATTCATAAGGAGGCCGAGGGGACTTTCGGGCCCCCATACTCCTAAATGCTGGGGTTCCAGCAGTCAGACCCCCTAGAGTGGAGGAAACTAGCAAACAAGTGTTTAGTGTTTTTGGCAATTTCTTCAAGATTGATGGAAAACCATTCCAAGTGACTACCTCATGAAGCTGATTGAGAGAATGCCGAGAGTGTAGAAAACTGTCATGAAAGGAAAAGGGGGCTACTTTAAAGAATCTTAACTATAAAACACATTCTGGCTTTATTTACTGTGTAATTCCATATGTATTCCTTTATAGTTTCCATGTCTTTAATATGAATCTGTAGTACAGAAAATTATAGCAAAAAAAACAAACAAACAAACAAACTGAAAAAGCATGCAAAGAAAAAGCATGTCCAAACTTTTGTCTGTTACGCTATGTGATCAGCTTTAGTTTTCATGATGTTACATAATATAACACTGAGGTTAAGGACCCACACATCGCTTTTTTCCTGCAACGCTTTTCACAGAAAGTCTGCCGAGGTTTCCTCTGCATACTTTCTGCTTCCATTATACCCGTGCGCATCGCATATTTTTTCGCAAGGTGTGGATGGGATTCACGTTATTTTCTGCGGCTTTTATGACGTGGCCAAACAGCAGCGTTTATGTCATGTGGGGCCCCCGCCTGAAATACAAAATCACAGATACTTGTTTGAGCACTTCTTTAAAATCCAGGGCAAGCAGAACCTTTACCCAGTTTATATTTGACGTGAAAATAGACATCTCCTTTATCTATATGTGACATTGCAGTTAAGGATCTACAGATCTATAGGCGTTTTCAACAGCTTTAATTTGTGAGAATGGTTAAACACACTGCATCTTGCACAATACTATATTAGTTGCTGGTTCTCAGGTTGAAATTGCTTCGATTATGGTCTTTTAACTTACAAAACTGCCTTTTAATGGATCAATATATACTTCTTTTATACTTTACATGAAAGGCTTTTGAAACCTCCAAGTCCTTGTGTTCAAAGGCTATCTTGACATCCTTCAATCTGAAAAGAACAGTTTTATATCTGCGATAAGGAACGTTTGGTTAAAAACTTAGACCTTAGCCGTGTTCATTGTGCGCTCAGATAGCAACCCTGTGCATATACAGTAATTGACATAAAGAGTATTGCTGCTCATTAGCTCCATTTAGTTTGTACTTCAGCTAGTGGAAAACACAATCTGTACATTAAGTCATTTAGATAATTATACTACAATTATGCCACAAAAACAGTCCTGTTGTAAATAGACGCTGCCCCTGCCGTACACTGCTCGCCACAGATCCAGCTCCTCTGCCTCCCATCAGTCAGCTGTCATTACCTGGAGACATTGCACTTACTCATTTACTATTGCATGTGGACTATATAAATGTGTGGGTGAACATGTCAGCCATCAATGCTTGGTTCTCCAAAATAACAGCTGCTTTATGTGAGAGGTTCTCTGCTCTGGCGCATATGATATCCATAAACCCTAATAGGGCGTATGGAAAGGGTTTGTCATCAGGAGATAAGCCTTTTAATGTGTTTCCTTTCATATATGCATAGAAATTCCTGAGATGACTTTTTGTTATAGAAGCTTTGTGATGTACTACCACATCCATACCACCAAACTTCAGGAGAGAATAAATTGTGAAGGACGGGTAATCTGAGAGTCTATGGTTAGAAAGAAGATACAATTTATACAGTAAATAATTTTACACTATATCTAAATGTAAAACCATGTGGGACCTAAAGCCAGTCAGCCTCCTGGTCAGAGACTAAGGCCTCAAACACGCAGCTGTATAATGTCTCCTTTTTGTGCACATCTGAGGTATGGGACTCTACATTACTTCCATATTTCTTTGATTTAATATGCTGACATGGAGGTTTTTCTGTCGGATTTTAAACCTACATTCACATAACCAAGGAAAAAACTACTTTGAAAAACGTACGAACAGTCTATTTTGCATCTGTGGGACCTCCGTTTTCATGGATCCCTCATAGACTTGAATCTATTGAGGGCCCCAGGAAAATGGACAAAAATAGAACGGTATCTTAAAAAGGACTGTAAAAAAAAAACGGCCATGTGAATAAACACATTGACATCAATTTCTTCTAAAAACACCCATCAATGCATCCGATGATATTGAGGAAATTTCTTCTAGAAGCATACCAAATTCCCCAAAACACAACACCTGACAAGGCACCATACTGAAGCACAGGGATCCCATCTAACTATGGGTTCTGTATGACAGGGATCGGCAACCTTTGGAACTCCAGCTGCTGTGAAACTACAACTCCCAGCATATTCCATTCACTTCTGTAGGTAACCCAAACAAGAGCAGAGCAACTATATGCGCTGGGAGTTGTAGTTCCACAACAGCTGAAGTGCCAAAGGTTGCCTACCACAGGTGTATGGTATTGCAGCTCTTTCTTTCTCACATTAAAAAGAAGCAAATTTACAAATTTTGTGGTCAGTTTCTAGTTAGATTAATACATTAATATGGCTACTAGTGACTTATTCAAGATAAGGATACTACTGACTTATTCTAGTAGAAAGCAGTCCATTATATAAAATCCTGTACCTGGAGAGTTATTAAAAGAGGAGTAGGATACAGCTGCATACAGAAGGCAAACACATTCCGCAACACTATATACAAAGTGAGATATTACAGGGTAATAAATTAATCATCAATTCAAGCAATAACAATAAAGGTGTGTCCTGTTCACAAGAGCTTACAATCTATCATATTATATTTGAGTAGTTTCTGATACTAGAAACCTTGTGAAAGCTAAACGTACTTTGAATTGTTTAGAAATCTTAACTAGCCAGGTTCGGGAGCCCTTGAACATCTTTTTCTATTAACACATGTGGAATTATATACTTAACAAAAAAGTGTGAAACAATTGAAAATATGTCTTATATTCTAGGTTCTTCAAAGTAGCCACCTTTTGCTTTGATTACTGCTTTGCACATTCTTGGCATTCTCTTGATGAGCTTCAAGAGGTAGTCACCTGAAATGGTCTTCCAACAGTCTTGAAGGAGTTCCCAGAGATGCTTAGCACTTGTTGGCCCTTTTGCCTTCACATCCATTTTCTATTCTTTTGCCATCCAGACAAGTAAGCCACGTTACTCTGCACGGAACTGTACACTTTTTGACCTTTTTGATTTGCTCTATTGCAGAACACACTTGGAAGCAAGTGCCGATAAATGGAATCGTTTGCTAAAATCTCTGGAAGAACTTATTTGTTGGTTAGATGTCAGAGATGAGGAGCTGAAGAAACAAATGCCCGTGGGAGGAGATGTTCCCACTGTACAACAGCAGTATGATTTTTGTAAGGTAAGGTGAAGAAATTACTGAAAGGTTATGATGTATTTTTATAGTATTGAAAACCGATGTATTCAGTCATGGAATGTGTATAGAAGACTTTACTTAGAAAAGGTTTTGTTGCTCAAAGTAACCAATCATAGATAACCTTTCATTTTTCTAGAACAGATTTAGAAATGAAAGCTGTATTCTGTTTGGTTACTGTGGGCATCCATTACAGTTCTCTTGTTTTGTTAGACCATTTTAGAGAATTAGTTTAGTTTAATTGTTTCTCGTGAGATGTATTTCTGACTTGGAAACCAGAGATAAGGAACTGCTTTCCAGACAAGTGGTGAATGCAACGTTTGGACAAAATCCTTCTTCAAGTGGAGATGCACCAGAAACATGCTTAAAGCGGCTCTTTTATGCCCTCTATAATGGGATATATTATATACTGCTGCAAATCTGTCATTTTTGCAAATATACGCCCCGTGCCACAGATATTTATGCTGTTAGTTTTGGTTACCTGTATCACTGCACTGTCAGATGAGCCGGTCTCACAGTTATGAAGAACGCCTTCCTTTACAAGTCCATAGACATGTACTGAGAGGGGGGCATTCCTTACCATGCAGCGAGGACGCTGTGCTGTAAGGCTGGTCCCTCTGACAATGCAGTGATAACGGTAGCTAAAACTAACAGCGTCGATATCTCTGTTACCAGTGCAAATACCTGCAAAACTGCACTGAATTCAACGTACTGTCAGCTTTAAAGCAGTATATAATATATCACATCATAGAGGACATTAAAGGTAGATTTTACATTTTTTGCATCATCACTAACATATCACTACTACATCATATCTTGAAGAAGAACTGTCCGAATCACTGCCACTAAAACCCTGATGATATACATGAACATTCAGCACTTCTATACGAAAAGTCTGGAATGCATTTGCTTTGATCTGGTTTCTACAGATTTGTTGGTCTTCTGACAGTAATAAGGCTGTGTCTATGAGGTAAGTGCTCAGATGCATCAGCGGAGTATCCTGCACTGCGGAATCCACAGCAGGATCAAGAAGGACGCTTTTGTTTTAGTGTCTCCCTTCAATTGCTGCCTCCCATTAAAATCAATGGATTGCAGATTCAGGACTGAATTTAGCGCTGATTTTGAGGTGGAATTTGCCTCAAAATCAGCGACAAATTATGTTGTGTCAACATATCCTAAGATGTTAAAATATCCCTCATTCTATTACACAAAACTATTTTAAGCCAAAGCATACAGAACAGTTTAATTCATTGATCATAGAGAGAGAATGCAGAAAGATCTTTTTAGAAAAAAAATTGTGTACCATTGGGGGTTCACACAAGTGATGGCCCATAGCCAGGTATGCTCATGGTGGGTAAAAGTGATTTTTGCTCTTTGAGTGTAGAGATACAGTTTATTTAGTTTGGTCCACAAATCCTGTCTACAATTTAATAATAATTAATTACAATGCTTTACTGCTATAGTTTTAATCTTCTTATTAAAGAAATTCAGTATTACTTATATGTGGTGTTTTTGCAATTTAGCAGATTACTTTTAGGGTGTTTCATACTAACACTATTATTTTATAGAAATATACAGTACAGACTAAAAGTTTGGACACACCTTCTCATTCCAAGAGTTTTCTGTATTTTCATGACTATAAAAATTGTAGATTCACACTGAAGGCATCAAAACTATGAATTAACACATGTGGAATTATATACTTAACAAAAAAGTGTGAAACAACTGAAAATATGTCTTATATTCTAGGTTCTTCAAAGTAGCCACCTTTTGCTTTGATTACTGCTTTGCACACTCTTGACATTCTCTTGATGAGCTTCAAGAGGTAGTCACCTGAAATGGTTTTCACTTCACAGGTGTGCCCTGTCAGATTTAATAAGTGGGATTTCTTGCCTTATAAATGGGGTTGGGACCATCAGTTGTGTTTGTTCAGAAGTCAGGTGGATACACAGCTGATAGTCCTACTGAATGGAGTGTTAGAATTTGTATTATGGCAAGAAAAAAGCAGCTAAGTAAAGAAAAACGAGTGACCATCATTACTTTAAAAAATGAAGGTCAGTCAGTCCGAAAAATTGGGAAAACTTTGAAAGTGTCCCCAAGTGCAGTGGCCAAAACCATCAAGCGCTACAAAGAAACTGGCTCACATGAGGACCGCCCCAGGAAAGGAAGACCAAGAGTCACCTCTGCTGCGGAGGATAAGTTCATCCGAGTCACCAGCCTCAGAAATCGCAGGTTAACAGCAGCTCAGATTAGAGACCAGGTCAATGCCACACAGAGTTCTAGCAGCAGACACATCTCTACAACAACTGTTAAGAGGAGACTGTGTGCAGCAGGCCTTCATGGTAAAATAGCTGCTAGGAAACCACTGCTAAGGACAGGAAACAAGCAGAAGAGACTTGTTTGGGCTAAAGAACACAAGGAATGGACATTAGACCTGTGGAAATCTGTGCTTTGGTTTGATGAGTCCAAATTTGAGATCTTTGGTTCCAACCACCGTGTCTTTGTGCGATGCAGAAAAGGTGAACAAATGGACTCTACATGCCTGGTTCCCACCGTGAATCATGGAGGAGGTGTGATGGTGTGGGGGGGCTTTGCTGGTGACACTGTTGGGGATTTATTCAAAATTGAAGGAATACTGAACCAGCATGGTTACCACAGCATCTTGCAGCGGCATGCTATTCCATCCGGTTTGCGTTTAGTTGGACCATCATTTATTTTTCAACAGGACAATGACCCCAAACACACCTCCAGACTGTGTAAGGGCTATTTGACCAAGAAGGAGAGTGATGGGGTGCTACGCCAGATGACCTGGCCTCCACAGTCACCAGACCTGAACCCAATCGAGATGGTTTGGGGTGAGCTGGACCGCAGAGTGAAGGCAAAAGGGCCAACAAGTGCTAAGCATCTCTGGGAACTCCTTCAAGACTGTTGGAAGACCATTTCAGGTGACTACCTCTTGAAGCTCATCAAGAGAATGCCAAGAATGTGCAAAGCAGTAATCAAAGCAAAAGGTGGCTACTTTGAAGAACCTAGAATATAAGACATATTTTCAATTGTTTCACACTTTTTTGTTAAGTATATAATTCCACATGTGTTAATTCATAGTTTTGATGCCTTCAGTGTGAATCTACAATTTTTATAGTCATGAAAATACAGAAAACTCTTGGAATGAGAAGGTGTGTCCAAACTTTTGGTCTGTGCTGTATATATTTTTTTTACACTTTGAGCAACCCTTTTAGAATGGCCTCCTTAATATAAGATGATCGCAGCGTGTTCTGTGCTGGGACTCTCATCTGTAAATCACATAGTTCAAGGTAGGGGACTTTAATACGAGCAGGAACTTACCTTTTCAACGACAACCAGCAGTGGCAAATAGGTCTGCAAGTGCATTGGGGTCAGGCCCCATTTGTCAGTTTTGACTACGCACAACAGGAAGCTTTCTGGAACTTCTCCAAAATCCCTGCCCAATGTCGTATTGCTGCCTTTAGTCATGATTGACATTTTCAGCCTCTGCCTGCATATCAGCTGTCTGAAATCTCTCTCCCCGCCAATGCGCTTTCAGGCTGAATTGCATATCCATAAAATGAAGATGATGATCTCTGCATTGCTTCATTAGTTTGTGGCTGAAAAGTTATGTTTCTGCTCCTATTAAAGGCCCCTACCGGGAACTAATATTATTTTGGACCTTACAGGCTCCCTTTAAAGTGGCACAGGAAGTTGGTGGAGCTGAATCTAGCTTTGTATAGTGTTCTTTTTATCTTGTTTTAGACAAGCCTTTCCTTATAGATTTCCTTAAAGTTTGTCTGAGCTGTTCATCTTTAGTAAAGACTGTAGCCCTTCTAATTTAGATCACTCTCTAAGCATCAAGTATACCACGGCTATAAAATTGATTTTCTGGCAAACATATTTGCGAGGATTACAATTTCTAGGTCTTACGTTTGCAGAATTGTAGGCATCACGAGGACACAGCATCAATTTGAAGTGGTAAGGCGAGTTGTGAGGAGTTAACTAAATTTGGATTAAATTTGCTCTGCTCTTTTTGTCTTGGGCATTACAAATCTTATTATGTGAACTACTATTCTGCAAATAACAGCAACAAATTCATAGCTAAAACTATCATAGGTCAAATTTTAGCGGTTTTATTCATTTGTTGTTATGTTTTGTCTTTGTTAAATTACTTAGTTATAAATCACAATATTAAATTCAGCAGACCCAGATTGAAGTATTTCTGTTAGGGTGAAGACGCACTTGGTAACCACACGTGGCCGAGACCCTGCCTAGGAACAACACACTGTTAGGGGTAATACCTTATTTTATCTGCAACATCATATGGATGAATCATGTTGTCACCTACAGCATCATGTGGCTATTAGTCACTGTGCAGTTGTTGCACTGGCAGGTGCTAAGTGTGCCATCACCCTTACTGCTATGTAATTAAAGGGGTTTTCCAGCTTTTTAAAATTGATGGCCGTAAGACCCCTGCAGATGGTTGTCCCATTCAAGTCTATGCATTACTCAGTACGGCCACTATTAAAAGTATGGGGAGCGTTTAACAATATAAATGCGCAGCTCATATGAATTTTTCAAAATAAGGTGTGTGTGTGTATATGTGTGTGTGTACATATATATATATATATATATATATATATATATATATAAAGAGGGACTCATCCTAGTGTTGTGTTCACTGCCACATCTTTATTCAGTCATTTTCCCCTCCTTCCTTCAAGTTGAAAATTTTGGCATGACTTTGGGGCTTTCTATAGTACCATTGGTTTGCCAGTCTTGCAGTACCTGTAGAGACCCATAAAGACTAGTGATAGGATGAACATATCGTATGGCACCCTCCATCTGATGCGCTGCCACTATGGTATAAATGCACAGATCTTTGCCACAGGTGTGACCTCTGCACCCTCAAAGCTATGTCGTTGGCCTCTCTCCTATCTGAAACCGTCCCTGGGTACATTTTTAACAGTAGACATAAAGCAAATAACTGAAAATACACATGAAATGCAGCTGCATAAATGCACTGCCCTTCCCCCCTTCTGATAAGGATGTATGGGTTCTTTGTAGCTGTCTTACATTTGGTTTTTGTAACTTTTCCTTTTATACTTTGTGTTTAACATTTCCAGCCAGCCTTGAAACACTGGTTCAACGTTCTCGCTTGTCGCTTCCACAATAAAGCTGTTTTATGTTTGTGGAGTCAATTCCCTGATGGTACATAACTGAAACACCATTGCCTGAGCTGTACACATTGTGTTTTATGTGGGAGGATGGTTTTTTGCTGTAAATGAACTACAGATTTGTGCAAGCACATAGTTCCCTTAAATGTGCCGTACTGAGCATTTTAAATTAGTACAGTTGAGTTATTATCAGCGCTGACAAACATTATCAGAGGCATTGTTATGGCAAGTCAGCAGCACATCCTTCATTTCTTATTTCAATCAAAATCTTTAAACTGCTGATTTTTCCAGATTTTAATCTTTTCTTTAAACAAATGAACTTTTGGCCAAATTAAAGGAGTTGTCTAGGACTACAAAAAGGATCTTTTTTTTTTGCAAAAACAGCCCCACTTGAATGGAATTTAGCTGCAATACCAGACACAGCCCATAGATAGTAGTGGCACTGTATCCGACCAAAAAAATCCTTTTTCTAATCCTGGGCAACCTCTTTAATTTGGTTTTAAGCTAATCCTTGACTACCCCTATAGCTTTAGATCCTATACTATACAATACGCACTCCACTACCTCAATATTCGAATACAGCTACACATGTCACTAAGAAACACACAAGTAGTAAGGGGATGGTGGGGGGGGGGGTGTAGAATCACAGGCCAGAAGTTTTATTGACACACCAAAGAAAAAGGAAGGAGGAGAGGGTATCAGTCGTATTCTTCATCAAAATCCAGACTGTCCATGATTCCTTCAATATTTTATGGAAAATGTGGCACGGTCTGCTACTGTTTTTCTAATCAAAATGTAAGACACCTTGCTGGGACCTGACGCATCCTCTTATAAATGAATGTGATCCATTGGGTGCTAGTGGTACCCATTGTTCGATGGCAAATGTGCAACTACCCAGAAAGGCAGAGAGGCATTTTAGGTAACTTGGACATCAACTCTTGAAATCCAGCATCTACAGTATTAGATACAGCTGAATAGAATAATACAATTCCTTTACTATTGGGGGGCAAATACTTTTTTTTATAGATTACACAAATTTTAGCAAAGCAGTAACACTTGTTTGAAACTGAGCCAACTTGCTCTTGCCATTTTTTTTTTTCAATATTTTAGTCTATTAAGAGGATATTTTGGCTCAGGTACATTAAATGGGACATGGAAGGTTTATGACTGTTTTAAATAGAATATTCATCATTGCTGGGTAATGGGATTCAATCAATGTGTGCCGTATGTTCTATATAAAATCATTAGGACAAATTGTCTTTTATAAAGGATAATCATAGCCATGGACTTCAATATCATTTATTTTTTAAATATGCCTGCACGTCATTTAGCAATACGAGTCATTATGTGGAAAATTCTTTGGTTAGTTTTTTAAAAAAGTTCTAGTTTCAAATATTATAGAAAATATTATATATATGTATACTAGTAAGAAAATATATATATGTGTTTGTTTATTAAATGGATCCTTTATTTACTGATGATGTCATATGTTACGTTTCAGTCAGTTCAACTCAGTGGGACCTTTCTTAAACTTAATTGGGACCTTTGTCAAGCTCATGGGGTTAAGAAAGGTTCCATTCAGTTGGCCTAAGACATTGCACATCAGCATCAGCCATCACCTGTACCAGGACCACTCCAAAATATTGCGACCTAGTGGTCTTCCCGCACCAAAGTCCAGATCCCCATATAGATATTAAAGGGTGAAAACTGGGGACCTGGACAATACCCTTAGAAGTGGCCCAAAGCAAAATCAGATAAGGGACACAGTGGGTCCACTCCCACTAAATGTTACACTGTGTACATGTAGGCCAGGGGTAGGCAACCTTCGGCATTCCAGCTGTTGTAAAACTACAACTCCCAGCATGCATACTTGCTCTGATGTTCTTGTAACTCCCATGAAAGTGAATGGAGCATGTTGGGAGTTGTAGTTTCAAAGCAGCTGGAGTGTCGAAGGTTGCTGACCCCTGATGTAGGCAATGCTAAAACTGTAATACTCCTTTAAATTGCTTTTGGATTATAATACTACATGCCAGTCAGTCATGTTGAGTTTGATGCCCAGCTGTATTGTGCAGTGTGTCAGCACGACATAGAATTTTCTGAAGTAGGCAAATGTATCTTATTTACTGTCTGCAGTCAATTGAGGAATGCACATCAGATACAAACACTAAATGTAATGAACTGCTCAGGCACAAGAATAACAATACATGTCACTATGCAATTCACATGGAAAAATACAGCCTACTGAAATCAATATAGTAGCTATGTTCTTTGTCATGACTTTCTTCCATCTCATTGATCATGCTTGAAGTGAGTGGGTGGTCTGTGAATCTCAGCATTCTTGATCATCCCATAATTCACTTGATATTTAACATTTTTAAATCTGCATCTTAGGTCAGTAAATTACAACGGTGGCTCAGTGGTTAGCACTGCAATCTTGCAGCGCTGGAGTCCTGGGTTTGAATCCTGCCAAGGACAACATCTGTAAGGAGTTTGTATGTTCTCCCTGTGTTTCCTCTGGGTACTACAGTTTCCTCCCACACTCCAAAGACATACTGATAGGGAATGTAGATTGTGATCCCTCTATGGGACAGTGACTGTCAACGTCTGTAAAGCTCTCCGGAATATGATGGCGCTATATAAGTAAGCATAATAAATAAATAATAATGGGTAGACAACTCTAAAGTCTGGTGTAACCTGCCCAGCCTGTGGTATACTTATCCATATCCATATTGGTTTTTTAGAAAATTTATAGTATGTGTGAGATAGGGAAATGAAATTGTGAGCCTATTAGGGGGGATAGACGAGTAGCATAGCATGCCATAGGGCCCAAGTACTTAGCATACAACAAATTTTACGCCCATTCCTATCATGTGGATTTTGTGGCATTCTGTAAGTCTCTTTCCCTGAGTGGTTTAGTTCTACTTTTTAGGTCATGCATAATCTCACGTACTGTTTGAGCGAGTTCATAATTTTTTAGGGGTTTTACACACAATGAAACTATTGTCCAAACTGAAAGAATGTGATAAAGTAATATTATTTGCTTGTTAGGGTGGGTTCACACTTGCGCCGGCACTCCGTTCGCCGCGATTCTGACCTAAATGTCGGAAAACAGGATAGGGACTGGATAAGGAAAGTTTTGCGACGCTTTGCTTAAAAACCCATTCACTTCTATGGGTTTTTAAAGCAATGCGCGGGTGTGCGCTTACACCCTCTGCGCCGCGAAGCCAGTTTTTTTTGTCGGACACAAAGTCCTGCATGTCCGACTTTGTTTCTGATGAAAAAAAACGGCTTTGTGGCGCAGAGGGCGTAAGCGCACACCCGCGCATTGCTTTAAAAACCCATAGAAGTGTATGGGTTTTTAAGCAAAGCGTCGCAAACCTTGCCATATCCAGGTTGGATTCGCGGCGGACGGAATGCTGGAACAAGTGTGAACCCACCCTTAAATCACCTGCCGCTCCAGCGCTGCTGCTCCAGTGGTCTTGGTTTACTTGTTTGCAGTGATGACATCACCATCTACAAACATGTCCACAGCAGCTAATCAATGACCTCAGCAGTCTCATGTGTACATGAGTAGTTGGGGAAGTTTTACCTACAGCCAAGTAAACAAAAACCAGAGGTAAGCAATGAAGCAGTGGGCGTAAAGAAAAGAAGGATTTAAGTATCAGATTTTTTGCCATTTACTGTAGTATCTTGGAAAATCCAGACTCACATTTACTTGTGCTGACCTTTACTCATCAACTGACACATAAAATATTACTTAAAAAATATTGTGGTTGTGTTTATTGTACATGTGCTTTTATACTGTTCACAAAATATGACGTCTGAATAATGCATCTATTAGAGCTGTATTTTTAGGTAAGTACTTAGAAAAATTGTATTTCATTATGGAAATAGGTCTTGTCTTATAAAAGATCAATTTTCTTTTACGTATTTTTAGATTAAAAGAGGGATAGGAGCATGACATAAGGGAGAAGGAAATGTTCTTTAATGAATTATTATCCAGTCCTCCTTTCAAACTTAAAGGAAGAACAGATCTCCCACATGTAATGTGAAAGGAGCCTGCATTTAGTTCAGTGTCTAAAATAGTCTTATGTTTAGGTTTTATAAGCTTTCAAGTTTCTTGTATGTAGCTGAAAAAAATAATACTTAAATGCTGAGAAGTAAAAAATAACTATGGGGACCCATAGGAAAACTTGTGATGGGGCCACACTCTACCATGACCACCTTAGGCTAAGGCCCCACGCAGCGAGCCTCAGCCAAAAAGCGTTGCGGAAAAGACTGTGTTGGAAACGCACTGCAGTTTTCCTCTGCGGACTTTCTGTCCCTATTATACAGTCATATGAAAAAGTTTGGGCACCCCTATTAATCTTAATCATTTTTAGTTCTAAATATTTGGGTGTTTGCAACAGCCATTTCAATTTGATATATCTAATAACTGATGGACACAGTAATATTTCAGGATTGAAATGAGGTTTATTGTACTAACAGAAAATGTGCAATATGCATTAAACCAAAATTTGACCGGTGCAAAAATTTGGGTACCCTTATCATTTTATTGATTTGAATACTCCTAACTACTTTTTACTGACTTACTGAAGCACAAAATTGGTTATGTAACCTCACTGAGCTTTGAACTTCATAGCCAGGTGTATCCAATCATGAGAAAAGGTATTTAAGGTGGCCAATTGCAAGTTGTTCTCCTATTTGAATCTCCTCTGAAGAGTGGCATCATGGGCTCCTCAAAACAACTCTCAAATGATCTGAAAACAAAGATTGTTCAACATAGTTGTTCAGGGGAAGGATACAAAAAGTTGTCTCAGAGATTTAACCTGTCAGTTTCCACTGTGAGGAACATAGTAAGGAAATGGAAGACCACAGGGACAGTTCTTGTTAAGCCCAGAAGTGGAAGGCCAAGAAAAATATCAGAAAGGCAGAGAAGAAGAATGGTGAGAACAGTCAAGGACAATCCACAGACCACCTCCAAAGAGCTGCAGCATCATCTTGCTGCAGATGGTGTCACTGTGCATCGGTCAACAATACAGCACACTTTGCACAAGGAGAAGCTGTATGGGAGAGTGATGCGAAAGAAGCCGTTTCTGAAAGCACGCCACAAACAGAGTCGCCTGAGGTATGCAAAAGCACATTTGGACAAGCCAGCTTCATTTTGGAAGAAGGTCCTGTGGACTGATGAAACAAAGATTGAGTTGTTTGGTCATACAAAAAGGCGTTATGCATGGCGTCAAAAAAACACAGCATTCCAAGAAAAACACTTGCTACCCACTGTAAAATTTGGTGGAGGTTCCATCATGCTTTGGGGCTGTGTGGCCAATGCCGGCACCGGGAATCTTGTTAAAGTTGAGGGTCACATGGATTCAACTCAGTATCAGCAGATTCTTGAGAATAATGTACAAGAATCAGTGACGAATTTGAAGTTACGCCGGGGATGGATATTTCAGCAAGACAATGATCCAAAACACAGCTCCAAATCTACTCAGGCATTCATGCAGAGGAACAATTACAATGTTCTGGAATGGCCATCCCAGTCCCCAGACCTGAATATCATTGAACATCTGTGGGATAATTTGAAGCGGGCTGTCCATGCTCGGCGACCATCAAACTTAAGTGAACTGGAATTGTTTTGTAATTAGGAAAGGTCAAAAATACCTTCATCCAGGATCCAGGAACTGATTAAAAGCTACAGGAAGCGACTAGAGGCTGTTATTTTTGCAAAAGGAGGATCTACTAAATATTAATGTCACTTTTCTGTTGAGGTGCCCATACTTTTGCACCGGTCAAATTTTGGTTTAATGCATATTGCACATTTTCTGTTAGTACAATAAACCTCATTTCAATCCTGAAATATTACTGTGTCCATCAGTTATTAGATATATCAAATTGAAATGGCTGTTGCAAACACCCAAATATTTAGAACTAAAAATGATTAAGATTAATAGGGGTGCCCAAACTTTTTCATATGACTGTACCTATACGGAAAACGCCAGCATTTCCATAGGTATAAAAATGCGACGGTTTTTGAAATCGCAGCCTTTCTACTGCATAATGGACATACTGATTATACAGATAATGCACATAGTGATGTTATAGTACATGAATAATGTACACAGTGATGTCACAGTACTGAGAATGTACACAGTGATGTCACAATACAGAGATAAATGCACACAGTGATGTCACAATACAGAGATAATAGAAACAGTGGTGTCACAGTACAGGGATAGTGCACACAGTGATGTCACAGCTCAGAGATAATATACACAGTGATGTCTATCACAGTACAGGGATAATGCACAAAAAGATCACTGTGCACTCTGTGACACAGCATATAAAGACAGTGAGTATAATAAAGTCACATACAGGGATTATGATGTCCCAGTAAAGTAATGGAGGCATATTCAGTTTTCCACATCCCATTTCATCATCCACAATAATCACTGATTGCACCCTAGATCTCAGTGGAAATGAGACCCCTTAGTTGTTTGACCCCATAGCAGCTGCAATGTCTTCTACCCTGGTAGCTATGCCCTTGAAAATTTATACCTCAAAATATTCAATCCCTTTCAGAATGTTGTCCCTGGAGCCTTTAGCTGATTGCACCAAGTCCCGATTTGTGCACCTCCAGCTGAGTTTTCATTAGGAACTTCAGCCTTCCAGCTGCTGTGCCCACTGCATGGATGTAGTGTTACATGGCAGCCATTCAGATGAAAAGCCACCTATTGATACAAAACCTGCTCAAGTCTGCAAGAGTGAGAGCCTCTTTTACAAAGTGGATCTTCCTTCTGGCTAATCTATGGGGACCCCGAAAGACCCCCCTCTATGATGTTCATTTGTCCTAATAAGGCATATTAAAGATAAATACATTCAGGAGTCTGCTCCTTTAAGTCATTTTTTTTTCTGCCCAAACTGTTCTGTAATTCTTTGTTCTAAAATCCTGTCCTTTAGTCCCACCACTGTTAACTCTCTAACCTAGATCTATTTGGATGCCACTTAGAAAGAATTTAATTTCCAAAGGGCTAGATCGACTGACAGTAAATAATTTCCATGGTGACATTCATGCATTCATAGGCGGTGCAGAGTATAAAGGGAGGGCTTTCTACATGATTCTCGATCCAGAGTGATTTATTAGCTAAATTAGAATCTGTCGAGAGAATACAAAGCATTCTGGAACTCCAGCCGGTGAACAACATATTTCAGTTCTGCAAACTATATTTTTTGTAGTGCATAGTGTATATCAATATGTTTGATTATCATTGATGTTACTTAATATTCTTATTACTAGTTATAGTAACCAAATAAGTTATAACCTGACGATAACTGTATATTAGCCTTTATAACATTGAGGTATATAGTGTATATGTTAGTCGTGATTGAAATACATCTTGTATTGAAAAATGTGATATAAAACACAGCACAACAAAAATCTGGAAACTAGAAAGGGAAAGATGCAATAAATGTGTAGTGCTATATAAACATAAATTGTTGGACAGCAATGTTAATTTTAGCACCAGTGCCAGGTAGCTGCTGCCAAGGTAACTAGGTAAAATTGTCAAAAGAGGCACAGATGTACATGAAAAGAACATTATTTTGCTACTGTACAAATTAAGTGAACAGATCATACATGGAGTATTGTGTACAATTTTGCACACCTGTCCATAAGAAAATTTAGCTGAACTGAAGCAAGTGTAGAGGGGGAGACCAAGGTAATGAAGGGTAATAGGTGGATAGCGATAACTACTATGTACAGGAACAGTATTGAGATCTTTCTCATCTTTTTATAGCTATGGCTGTAACTATAACAAGGTGGCATCCCCATGTGTATCATGTATGCGGAGGCCTTACTACTAGAACAGTCACCATAACGGTGATGGTCCTGTGACATTTTCCACATGACTACAAGATAGTTAATTCATTCAAAGTATTGAGGGGTCTGGATGCCTTTCTTGAGCCTAATATTGTACAGTATGTAGTATATTCCTGGGATAGATTGTTGATTTTATTGCCAATTGTCGTTGGAAAGTCATTTGCCTAGTAACTAGTTATTGGGTCCTGTTGAAAAACATATCATCTTCCTGCCGGTATGTAGCAAGCCCAAGTTATTTAATTGCCAAAACCCATATTTCATATAAAGTAATATAGGGATTTAGTGTCCTTATATCCTTATATAGTGTACATTATAAAGTAGTAGTGATTTTGTAGCTACTTTGAGGTTATATTTGGACTCTATAGCTGGCACTAAACAGTTTGGTTTTCCTGGTTGCTATGTGGCTGTGAACTGTTTCCCTCACTTTTATTGTGCTCTAATAGTGTTTGTGAATTGCCGGTATTGATCTGTATTGCCTTGCTCCATCACAGAAAATCAAATGTTTAACAAACGGAAAGAATTAGGTGAATTTACTGTAATGAGAAAACGACAAAGTTGTTGAGAAATGTTTAAACTTAAAGGAGGTCAATAACTTAAATAAGTCTAAAATAACAGGGTTCTAAGAATAAGAACAGATGGACTGGCTGGAACTACCACCAATCAAGGGATTGAAGGGGCTGCAGTGTTTAGACAAGTGCTGTGGCCTCTTGACTGCTTATTGAGGACAGTACTTTGTATAGTGGCTGTGCTTGGTATTGCAGCAACTTTACATGCATGTGACCAATGGAGGTGATGCCACTGGCATGCAAGGTGGAAGTAGAGCTCACCCAAGCACTGCAAGCTCTTCAGACAGCTGATTGGTGGGGGTTCCAGGTTCCAGACTTTACTGATCTAATTACTGGTCTGTCCTAAGAATAGGTCACATATACAGTGGGGAAAAAAGTATTTAGTCAGCCACCAATTGTGCAAGTTCTCCCACTTAAAAAGATGAGAGAGGCCTGTAATTGACATCATAGGTAGACCTCAACTATGAGAGACAAAATGAGAAAACAAATCCAGAAAATCACATTGTCTGTTTTTTAAAGAAATTATTTGCAAATTATGGTGGAAAATAAGTATTTGGTCAATAACAAAAGTTCATCTCAATACTTTGTTATATATCCTTTGTTGGCAATGACAGAGGTCAAATGTTTTCTGTAAGTCTTCACAAGGTTGGCGCACACTGTTGCTGGTATGTTGGCCTATTCCTCCCTGTAGATCTCCTCTAGAGCAGTGATGTTTTGGGGCTGTCTCTGGGCAACACAGACTTTCAACTCCCTCCAAAGGTTTTCTATGGAGTTGAGATCTGGAGACTGGCTAGGCCACTCCAGGACCTTGAAATGCTTCTTACGAAGGCACTTCCTCATTGCCCTGGCAATGTGCTTGGGATCATTGTCATGCTGAAAGACCCAGCCACGTTTCATCTTCAATGCCCTTGCTGATGGAAGGAGGTTTGCACTCAAAATCTCACAATACAAGGCCCCATTCATTCTTTCATGTACTTCGGATCAGTCGTCCTGGTCTCTTTGCAGAGAAACAGCCCCAAAGCATGATGTTGCCACCCCCATGCTTCACAGTAGGTATGGTGTTCTTTGGATGTAACTCAGCATTCACTCTCCTCCAAACACGACGAGTTGTGTTTCTACCAAACAGTTCTACTTTGGTTTCATCTGACCATATGACATTCTCCCAATACTCTTCTGGAACATCCAAATGCTCTCTAGCAAACTTCAGGCCCGGATATGTACTGGCTTAAGCAGGGTAACACGTCTGGCACTGCAGGATCTGAGTCCCTGGCGGCGCAGTGTGTTACTGACGGTAGCCTTTGTTACGTTAGTCCCAGCTTTCTGCAGGTCATTCACTAGGTCCCCCCGTGTGATTCTGGGATTTTTGCTCACCGCTCTTGTGATCATTTTGACCCCACGGAGTGAGATCTTGCGTAGAGCCCCTGATCAAGGGAGATTATCAGTGGTCTTGTATGTCTTCCATTTTCTAATTATTGCTCCCACAGTTGATTTCTTCACACCAAGCTGCTTGCCTATTGCAGATTCAGTCTTCCCAGCCTGGTGCAGGTCTACAATTTTGTTTCTGGTGTCCTTCCACAGCTCTTTGGTCTTCACCATAGTGGAGTTTGGAGTGTGACTGTTTGAAGTTGTGGACAGGTGTCTTTTATACTGATGATAATTTCAAACAGGTGCCATTACTACAGGTAATGAGTGGAGGACAGAGGAGCCTCTTAAAGAAGAAGTTACAGGTCTGTGAGAGCCAGAAATCTTGCTTGTTTGTAGGTGACCAAATACTTATTTTCCACCATAATTTGCAAATAAATTCTTAAAAAAATCAGACAATGTCATTTTCTAGATATGTTTTCTCATTTTGTCTCTCATAGTTGAGGTCTACCTATGATGACAATTACAGGCCTCTCTCATCTTTTTTAAGTGGGAGAACTTGCACAATTGGTGGCTGACTAAATACTTTTTTTTCCCCACTGTATCATAGTTCTGGAAGTCCTCTTTAATAGAAAATCTGTGTCAAAAGACAAGTACATTTTTAATTGGGGCATTGCCATGACAAACCAGGGTCTGTAGGGACGGGGTCTACATCTAGTGTTCTCAGTACCTGTTTATTTAGAGGCATAATATAGACACCACTTCAAAAAGGGCACATCCCTTATGACAAAAATGACTGTGAATACTGAACTCAGGCAGATCTACTTCAGTTGTGGTGATGTTGTATATGTAGGATATATCCACAGAAATGTCAGTATTCACCTATGGACAATTCATATGTAAACAAATCCCTCTATATAGCTGAAGCTCCACCAGAATATGTATAGAGCACTATAAGGAGCCCATACACTTAGTAACTGTGTGTTGGCCGAGAGCTCATTTGGCCATGATATTCCTCCTGACTCCCCCATACACAGCAATGCTTGTGGATGTTTTTAAATGAGGAGAGAAGAATAAGACCCTGCCAGACACCTCTGGTGGTAGTTTATTTCCTAGGGGAACAAAACTTTGAGCATGATAAAATTCATCTTGCATGAGCCTTCCACCAACATTATCTGTTGTGGGATGCCCCACACATAAGATAGTCAGCCACTTTGACGTTTTTTCTTGTGTGTTTGGGGGTCTTTAGACTAAAAGGAATACAACCTGTTTAAGAGTTAAAGTAATAATGTAGCACAGAATGGTTCATCTAATAGTTTTATCAAGATATGCAAATATAAAAGATGTCTCATTGCTTGCAGTAGGTTTCAGACAGTTTGCTGTCCAGATTTGTGCCATTTTCAGAACAGTGATTCGCACTTTGATTGCATTTTTAATTAACTGCAATGTGTAGACTGATGATCCTACCATAGAGGATAGGAGATCATTTCCCACTGCCATGTATTGTTATGAATTATTGCACTTAAATATTCTATTCTATTAACTCCAAAACAAGATAGATGTATATTGAAGCCTTGAGAAAATATTACAAGCAAGACCTAATGGAGCTCATTGAGGAAATTTACAGTATCTATTCAGTTCACATCATTTTTGAGGAGCAATTTGTATATGGAAGGGTTCTTCAGACCTCGTGGTTATGGTTTATCTACATTGTTCCCCATACTGTTTGTGCTGGAATAGTTGTACATTATATAAGGAATGTGACTGATAACAGCTGTTCACTCCAACTATCTGTGTGTATTTGCTTGCTTTTTTATTTTATATTTATTCCTTCTTCAACAAAATTTCTATCACATGCTTTAATATAGCACTGCATCCCATTGTACATCCCTTGTAGTGGCACTGACATTCACATAATAATTCCTGCATGTCTATAATTCCCACCTCAACTCAATCTATTTGGTAGAGAGCAGGGCTATTGTGTGCTGAATCTAACAGATAATAATAAGAGGATCATACAGCTCTTCTGACATATCTGTTTTAGTAAACGCCTTGTATTCTTTATGGATTATGGATGCTGGAAGACCTTTTCTAAGATCTAGGTTAGGCTAAGGCCCCACTTTGCGGAAAAGTTGCTCTTTTTGTTGCAGATTTTGCTGCAATTTTTTGAGCCAAAATCAGGAGTGGCTTCAAAATACATGGGACATATAAAGGAACCACTTATACTGCTCTCATGTCCTCAAAAAATGTAGCAAAATCTGCAACAAAAAACGCTGCGTTCCGCAACGTGGGGCCTAA
The DNA here is from genome assembly GCA_947044405.1 of Leptodactylus fallax. NCBI lineage: Eukaryota > Metazoa > Chordata > Amphibia > Anura > Leptodactylidae > Leptodactylus > Leptodactylus fallax. The sequence goes on from CAMRHE010000530.1 coordinate 804,873, forward strand.
GCATTAGGATGTGCCTTCGTTATTCCCTTTGGAAATGTATATAACGTTTTCATACATTTCTAGAAAGAGTAACAGATTCAAGTCTTCCAAATTGGATCAGCCATTGATTTAATGTACATGGGAGTAGCCAGACAGACTCCTCATACTTGTCAACAGGACAAAGAATAATTAGGCTTGTTGTATTGTAACATATTTAATCTTTAGTTTCTCCAGGGATCAGAAATTGCAGAGGTAGCAGTTGCATTTAGGCCTTGTGTGCCCAAGGGTTCCTAAAGGCTCACTGCCACATATAAAAAAAGCACCCATATTATAAATTCCACATGGTATGTGGGGGCCCGGTACATTAACAGAAATGTGACAACAGCTGTCTTTGAACTACTGGTAGTTAGTGGCTATTCTGTGAAGGTTGTCATTTTGGATGTCAATTACATATCATAGTTGAAGCAGCAGATTTCTGATCCATCTGGCTTGATCTGTGGTTTGGACTGAGCTTCCATTAATCAGATATAGATAATTGACTTTCCAAAAATTGTACATGATAATGATCTAAAATATTGCAACAGGTCAACTTTTTAAAAAAATTTCTTTGGTCACACTTATTTGTGTCATAAAAATGTGCCAAAAAATGCTGCAAATGTAATGAAATGACAGACAAATGATATCCTGGCAATTCAGTCCCTGCTGTACTGCTTTCATCATGGCTACCATCATTGATCCCTAATGCCAGTAGTACAGCACATGACTGCTGAGATCACTGACTGGCTATAGCGGTCACATGCTGATTGTAAAGAGAGCCTGGAAGAAAGTGACGGGGTGGATCAACAAGAATGTCTGCATTGGATTGGTAAGTATTTTTTTTTTTCGCAATTATATATTGTGCCTGTTGCTGCTGTTGTTCTGCTTTTTTACTTGTGAAGCAGGATCAGTAATTTCAGTCTTGTACCCTTATTGAATACAGCTGAGAATGTATGTCTGGCAATAGTTCTAATACACAACGTTACATATCATTGTCCTACAGCATTAACTAACATAATCCTCCATATAGACAAAAATTTGGACTCAATAGGTCAGTCAATATTTTTTTCTGATTATGGTTAGCGAATAAATTAATAAATGTGTATATACTGTATGTCACCTATAATGTAGTCTGCAATATACTGGTACAGATATACATCCTCTCTGACAGATCTCAATGTAGAGATGAATCTGAAGGATTGTTGTTGCTATAACAATTCTAGGAAATGGAAATAAAAAAACATTTAATGTGTTTGCCTCTATCTGCATATGAAAAGTATTGTGGAACAATAAGTGCATTTCGGAGGAATGTGGAGTTAATACGAGGGGTTAAAGTTAGATATGCAGCGCTTGTTGACTATAAATTACTTCCTAAATAAACCACCGGCAAGGAATGATCTATGTTTAGAAAGGTATTGTCTGTGATATTTATTCAGAATTATTCAATCTCTCTACAAATAAACACCTTACTATTTTTTTCCTTCCATCGTCTGCCACTGGGAATGCAGAGAGTGCAAATGAGCCATATACACAGTGACATTAGATTGGCACCGAGGCTGCCAGCTTTTGAAATGTTGCCATGGCGAATAGGGAAACTCTTATCTGTTACTGTTATCAAGAAGAAACTGCATCAGCAAGAGAAATGGTTCTTTTCATAATAAATATGATAAGACACAGTGCAAAGTGTTAGAAGACGATCAATGCAGAACGCCATTCTACTTCTGATTCCGTGAAGTTAAAATTCATCTTGAAAGTGGAGAGGCAGACGGTACTGACTGCTATTGTGTCGCTGTCATTCAAAATGCGAGCTGCTACTTGTGCAAAAGGGAACCTTCAATGTGGAGATGCTTGAGCAAAATTATTTGGGAATTACTGTTTGCAAAATTATTATAGGGTATCATCAGAAAACAATATCTTTTTATGTTTCATATATACAAACCATGTTCATATGCTTTATTATATGAACATCATAAAGGGGGAGCCAGAACAGAGAATAGCTAGCTCTAGTGGACCCAGCTCAGATATTTATTACATGGACATGGATTCACTTGAATGATAAAACTTCTCTCTTCGATAACAACAGACTTCTTACTTCGAGTTAAAAATCTATTTACTACGTGATGTAAGAACTACTAGCAGCACACACATTCTGTATTTACCCAGATAGACTACAAGTGACAGGGGGTTTTTATCGCAAAACTGTGAGCACAAATTTTGTTGACTGTACTAATAACTCAATTGTCTCAGGAAGTCCCTCCACTTTTGCCAGAGGATACAAAAAAGTATTAAAATGCCTACCAAACCAATTATTGTTCCTTTAAGGGTCCTCAGCTGGAGCAGACACATACCTTTTTGGCGATGAACCAAATTAAGCAGTGCAGAGATAACTACCATTTTATGGACATGCAACTGTGCCTGCAAGTGCACCAGGCCCTACCCCTATGCACTTATAGACTGATTTGCATATTGACAAAAAAGATTATTATTTTTGCATAGTTTCATGTGTTTTTGGCCACTATGGTATGTTTCTGCTCATATAAAAGATTTCTACATGGTTCCATTGTTGGTTTTGGAGGGATTTTGGACCTCACAGACTCCATTTAATCTGAAACTTTCTGGCTTTGGTGCAGAAGAGAGAGATTAGTAGCATGGGCAGAGCTGGACAAGAAAGGATGGCATCTCCACTTTAGAGGTGAGTAAGGCTGGATTCACACTAGCGTTGGAGTCTCCAACACAGAATCAGCAGAGAGAAAAGTCCTGCTCTCCGCTAGTTTCAGTATAAAATCGGCGGAACCTATTATAGTCTATGGGGTCCACGGGTTTCCACTTGTAACCACTTTTTAAGCGGACAGGGTTTCCGTCTTTCGAGTCCCCGTGCGGACCTGAAGGATGAAAACCCAAACGCTAATGTGAACCTAGCATAACAGTTACTTATGACTGTGGAAAGTAGAAGATAAGGAATATAGGAAATAGCATAAAGGTCACTGGAAGATCAAGGAGTGGACATTGCCATTTTGTCACTGTATTGTGGCATAACTTTATGGAAGAGAGTTTTTGTGCAGGCCTATTCTAGACCATGCACACATAGACTGCACCGCTGATGTGAATCATACACATGGGACTAAGTGGATTGTATACTTTGTGTGTTAGTTCTATGACATCAATATGTGCGATATCCCAAGACTGTGACATTAGGATCTGCATTATATATGCCAAAGGTTGATGGGAAAAAAATAACCATACGCTTTCCATGTTATGAACTCACTTGCTGCTAAAGATGGTCACAGTGGAATTCTTCTCCTTTCCCATTGGTGCCTCACTTCTTGTTGCACTTTGTGTCAGAGAAGTGCTCCTTTCTTCTTTGTGACTTGGCAGAGCATTTAGAGTTTTGTATTACTATTTCTTAACCATTTTTGTAAAGGAGGCTCTTTATTCTGGTGCCTTATTCGGGAGTCAGGCCATACACTGCCGGTTGGGCATCACTGCTGCAAACATCAATAAAAAGCTATTAACCTACAGATAAAACAGACTGGGGGGAGACCATGAGTGATTTCAACCTTTTCCTTTCTTACTGGCTTGTACTGTATGTTGACATATTAAAGCCTTTCATATAATGTAATACCAATATATTTTTTGCAGATGCTTGAAAGCAAAGTGCACTTTATAAAATATGTAATACGTAAAGACTTAACAGAATAAGCTTTGCCCTTTTTTCATTATTTGGGGCTCAGTAGTTTACAAAAAAAAACATCAGTCTTTTACAGCAAGGACCTAGATTGATTGGAATTATCAAAAGAGACAAGCGGAATATCAGAAGCCTATATGGTTGCGATTATTGATTTATTTGACTATGTTACTATGTAAAGTAGATACATAATAAATGAAAAAATTAGCAGAGAGTTTTTTTTAGGAGTCAATATGTGCTTCAAGGCCTATCAACAGATAGTATAGTTTAACCACACTTATTAACCCATTTAACTGCTACAAATCAATAATGGCTACTAGCTTTTATGGTCTTTCTATCATGGTCTCTAATGGTCTTTTTATACTAAGCAACAAACCTAATTAGGATTCTCTTATAAATAATCTTATAAAAATGTCCATCTGAATTGGCAGGGTCTGGAAAAGCTTTTTTTTGTCTAAGACAGGGGTTTCAGAATGTTTCCCCTCACCTTTGGTCCTAGCTAGGCGCCGGTCATACAGTAAATAGCTATTCCTCTAAGCCGCACTATACTTAGCAATTGTGCCCTATTTTCCCTACACCCATTGATGCCCTATGTGGCCTCCTACTCCAGCTACCCCTTGTTCCAGTCCAGGAATACTGTTTAATTCAATCGTCTGAGCACTATTGATTGCATTTCGCATTTTCTTCAATAATATGACTATCGCTCATCTTAATAGTGTAATAATATGTTGTCATAATTGAGATTTGATGATGTAATTTACATCCTTGTCAGTTGTTGACTTACATCTGTATTTCTTTGTGTAAGCAATGGGTGCACAGTACTGTACACTGTGGCTCTGTTAAGCTTGCTGCCTGCATCTTTATATTTCCAACCTATCATTTACTCCTTGGCAGATTCGAAAAAGAAATTACATACTGTCACATTATTATAAGGTGTGCCAAGAGGGAATTTACATAATGTGAATATTATGCACTAGATCACATTCTGTGTCACTGTCTCTCCCTCTGCGCCTCTGCTCTCTAACTGATTTTACCTCCCAATTTCTCTTGCAAGAATATGTGGGAATTGGGAAAAATCAGAAGCAATATATAGTTCTTTCAATCGTGCTGCTTAGATTGTGTGAGTTTTTCAGTATTAGGCTTTATTTTATTTTATTTTTTTACTTTTTGACTATTGTTCAGGTTTTGAAAATCATTTAAATAAATGCTCAAGTACACATTAAAAATTTCAGACCTAGTGTCCTCCTTTTTAATCTTTCTGGTGCAGTTCTTCTGATTTTCAGTCCATCTTTATTACTGGCCACCAACTTTTTAGACCACTCTGTCTGAGACTACAAAGCACATTCATCATTCTGCTTCCATCTGTTTTTTAAAGGACCAGCTTAGAACAGGGGGTTCCATTTCAGAGGTTGGTGGCCACTTTATAGAAATGAAGTAGGGCTGGGAATCAGAAGAACCACACCTGAAAAAGGGGACACCAACTCTGAATTTATTGTGAACTAGAGGGTCACTTTAAGTTAACACAAAATTCCTATTTTACTTTCATTTAATGGACTGTTCAGTGGCACCTCAAGACCTCCACGATCAGTGAAAGGAAGGGGCATGTGAAGGGGACTGATCTGCAATACCAAACACATTGCATGGACTAGAGCACCACTGTTGTCGGATACTGCAGAGAAGTCCATTTTTTTCTGCTGATGGTTGAGGGTCAACTCCTCTGATCAGATAAATATGAACTGTCTTAATTATAAGAAGAAAAAATAGAGACAATAAGCAGACAGATAAACTTAAAACGATATAAAAGCGTTGGGGGAGTTATACTTCTCCCTTGGATCCAAATCTTTTTTTGGGTTATAAAAATACAGTAAAAAATGCACCAAAATTGTATTTTGTGAAGAGGGCCCTAGATTATTCGTTTTTCCAATTCAGTTCTCAAAAATCTACAGATAGTATTCATTATATTTTATAAAATATCAGTTTCCCTTCTGTGTCTAGCATTATAGCTTTTCTTTCCAGTCAAAATGAATGACTGCTATTATTGTGCTCATTGGGGCTCCTGAGATCATTTTTTAAGCACACCCCAGCTAAATAAAAATAACATTTTTTTTCATGTGATTTAAAATGAATCTCCTGTCTAAAGAATATCATTGATTGAAGAAGATAAAACTGGGAGCCGCACACTGTGAAGCCCTTGGTCCCTGACATGCATTACAAATCACTATGTAATTTTATGGGTAAATCTCCTTAAATTCAGATGTGAGCAATCTTTACATAACTTCATTTACGATTCTTCATTGGCTGAGAATGGCACATTAGCTGTCCATGACATGCCCGAGTTGGTGATAGACAGGTCAATTTTATCCTCCTGCTCTGTAATGGACTTGTGAGGAACCATAGAGTAATATGGTATTATTAGCCATGCTGTGCTTACTGTAGCCTGAATAACTTTAGACATTAGCTGAACCTATATTATGACCCATTAAACAACTCGGTTGGAATATTCATTTCCATCCATCTCTACTAAAGTCTGCCTTTTAATTTAATTGGCTAAAGGCCCGTACATTGTATTTCATAGACTTACTCTGACTGAAGTTGTATTAGGAATAACTAGTGGCTATAGAAATGTACTTTACGTGTCTTAGAAATAGGTTATGTTTGTGTAATTGCCATAAAATACAAGTTTGGCTGCTTTGAACATTTTTGTGCAACTATATGATCATTTTTATTGTAATCTGAATGCATTTCTAATGGTGGAATAACATTGTTACTCTAAGTATTATTGTGCCATAAGGAAATGTAATGTAAAGCAATGTGAATAATCCATATTCTGCTTTCTCTTTGCTATTGTTACTGAATGGGGATGATCCGACTTGACTTCTGCTGTCCATAAAACCTATTTAGGCAAATGAATATGATAGAAAGTGGTCCATCTCTTGTGACCCCAATGGTGTAATTTGGACGTCTGGGGTCCCAATGAAAGATCTGTAATTGGGCTCTCATGCTGAAAATTTTACTTTACTACTGACTCCTAGGAGGTAGTTAAGCCTTTCAAAACCAGGGCCTGTGCACAACTTCAACCTCTGCACCCCCTTTATATATCTGTGCCTGTAGCCAGAGCCATGTGGCTGCTACGCTCACATTTTCTGCTATCTGAAAGGTCATACCCCATTCCACCAATGCAGTGTAATTGATGTAATGAATACATTACTAAACAACCACATATTTTTGAGTATTAGAAATATTTTACATTTTTAATGTATGACATATTTCATCCTACAGTAATAAAAATACCCTGATCACCGTCGTAAATGAAAAAATCTGATGTTTTAAAAAAGCAATCCAGGATATGCCGCTATGTTATGGGGATATGGGTGTAAATTATGTCACCATTTTACTGTATAACAGGGAAACTGCTGTACTTTTTTAGTGACTAATAAATTGTCCACGTTCTTATTCTTTCTTATTTCAGAAATGTTTTTCCCATTTTCTTTTTAGTTTATTGTGCTCTGAGCTTTTATGTTTTTTAGCTTCCAGGAATACAGAATTCAGGCATTAGTTTTTCATGCTGTGTTACAGCGTCTTTAAAAGGAAACTGCTTGCGTTTGTTTAAGAGTGCTTTTCTTAAATCTCATTCATGATATAATATTGCTTGCATTCTAGGTCCTGAAACGTGAATTGAAGGATAAAGAACAGACGGTACTGAATACCATAGAGCAAGCACGAGTTTTTATTTCTGAGCAGCCCATTGAGGGCCCTGAGGAACCTAGACGAAACTTACTTCCAAAAACAGGTTAGTCCATCTCCTCCTGTTGCTGTCCACAAACTGTCAGCGATTATGACGCTGTAGATAATTCTCGCAGTGGTTTTATATTTATTCTAATTCGGTTTCTGTGTCTTGTAATGAAATATTAATAGATCGTGTTCAATCATGCAAAAGATTGCTGTCCTGTCCAAATGTTACTGTTATGTACAGTACTTGTTGTTCTTCTGATTCTCTTTCAGAATGTCTTTTTAATCCAGTGTCATCGGTGGTCACAGATGTTCAATGGAGTGATCATTACTATAGTGGGCCAAGAAGTAAAGGCCCTATAACAGTCAGTTATAGTTATGATGAGACCGAAAATGGGGATGAACAATTCATTCATTCCCAAACAGCACCAATACTGATGATCTGCTACATGTAAAACAGGGCAGCGACTAGGAATAAATGTTCCACAGAGCTTCTGTTCCCAATCATTGTCCTGGTCCTTAGGCCAGTGTAAGGGAATGTTCACATGGTGGAACTTGGAGAAGCTTTTGAGATGGTCTTCCATCTCAAATTTCTATCCAAAAACTTACCGGAAACTGACTCTCATTCTTTTCAGTGGGAGGCAGCGATGGATGCTTCTTTATAAAGTATGCTGAAAAAATAAGCTTCCTACTCAATCTTGATGTGTTTTTCACAGCTCTAAACTACAGCGCAAGGCTTTATGCTTGATTAGGCCCCATTGTATAGAGGCTAATTGCACATCCAAATCCGTCATGGGTTCCACATGGCCTATTTTTGGAGCATTTTAAGGCAGAAAATTGCCTCAAATTCCACTTCATATTCCGCCATGTGCAAATAACCTCAAAGGGCCCTAAAAACCAGAAAAATATCTTCTTACCATCACTGAACACTGAACTGACAGATCTGTTAAGAGCATCCTGGTGATGGTTCCTATGGTTTGCTCTAATTGATGACAGCAAAAAAGTGAATAAAAGTTTTTACAAAAACTAGATTTCATATTTTCTGGCTAAATATCAAATGGGTAATAGTCTAACATATGCCACAGGGAGATTGCTAAGTCTTATGTCAGGTCTTTCAGGTCTTAATTTTATTGAATACGCACTATCCATTAGATTCACAGGTTACTGTACCCCTCATTGTGCTACCAGCAGGGGTAGAGGTTACTACTAGGACCTGAGGAAGCCCCGAAGGTCCCTCCGCCAATATACCACTATTCTAAATGGCACATTATTTATTTATTTTGCTTACTTATATAGAGCCAACATATGCCTCAGCACTTTACAGACATTGACAGTCACTGTCCCATATAGGGCTCACAATCTACATTCCCTATTAGTATGTCTTTGGAGTGTGGGAGGAAACTCAAGCAAGCACAGGGAGAACATACAAACTCCTTGCAGATGTTGTCTTTTGAACCTAGGACACCAGTGTTGCAAGGCTAACCACTGAGCCACTTTGCTGCCAACATGATAGATAGAGGCTCCATTACAGTTTTTTCTTTGAGGTCCAGAAGCTTCAAGTTCTGGCTACCCGAATCTTTTTTCCCAATAATCAGGTGTTGAAATGTCTGATCCTTCTTTTCCCCAACATCATCGGTCAGGGTCAGGAGCTCCCCTCCACACACAAGACATTTAGATGTTGCTGAAATCAGTATGCTTGGCTGACTTTGCTGTAATATGTATCGGAGCCACAATGCTAATCTCAGTGGCAGTGGTCTTTAGGTTCTGGAGAACAGGCCAAAACTTCATTGTCCTGTTGACTGAGTGAAATGATTCTCTTGACAGTTATTTTCTGAGGATTGCCTACTCATTTTGCTTCTTAGACAATTCCATGATTTATTGCACATTTTCTAGCATTATCCTTTCACCTCTGCAGTTTGAAGACTCATTATCTAAAGTGATCTTTTAGAAGTTAAAGTGCTTAAACGTCATTGACATCCACTGCTTGTCATCCTGTGCAGTAATGCCCTTTTTTTTTTTTTTTTTCAGCACATTACTGTGTAGTGCTCCTGTCCAAGCTTTGCAGGATTAATATCATTCACTACATCATTTGTTATTATACATTTAATGGTATAAATAGTTCTAAAATTCATTTTTTACAGTACCCGTCATTGTTTGTGGAGTTTAAAGAGGTTATCTGATTTTTAGTTTTGATGGCGTATCTTATTAGATCTGCGGGGTTCAGTACAGAGCCGTGCTGTCTTAGTCAGGTAATCTGCGGGGGTCCCATCAGTAATAGAATCAGATAACCCCTTTAATGTTTTTAAAAACATTGAACCAATATTGGCAAATTGCTGACCCCTTAAAAGGGTTGGCCAAGTAGTCACATTATCTCCTATCTTGTGGATAACTCTTTACTTGGCTATCTCCAGCAGTCACATAGTGACAGCTCTTTCCTGCCACATAAGAGACAGGACCCACCTTTTTGGGTTGTATGTGGGTCGCAGTGGGTGGACCCCCACCAATCAAAACATTACAGGATAGGGGATGAATTCAAAACTTGGACCAAGTTTTTAACAACCAAAATATTGTGCTGGTTAGCCCTTAAGGACGTGGCCTACTTAAGGATACGGTCCTTTTTTGTTTTCTTGTGAAGTAACATTTTAATAGCCAACTTTTTATTATAATGTTAACATAACCATATGACAACTTTGTTTTTTATACACAACAAGTTTCACTTTTCTATTGCACCATTTTGGGAAATATTTAGCTTACTGATTAAACCTCATTAACCCTTTCTTAGCAGGATGACAAAAAAGTCAGTTTCACCATAATTTTTGTCCTTTCTTAAATGTTGCATGGTGCACTGGGATTTCTAAATAACCAGTTAACTTTATTCTTCCTTTCACCATGATTACAGCGAAACCAAATGTATATAGGTTTTTTACAATCACTAATTTGTTTCAATTCTAAGAGCCATAACTTTTTTTGTTTTTGCATCATTGGAGATGTGTGAGAGCTTGATTTTTGTGGGATCAGTTGTAGTTTCTGTTAATACCATTTTGGGTTATTGTATATGTGAATTTTTTTGGAGGCAACATCAGTTTTGTCATTTATTATTTATATTTTTACAGCATTCATGATATGGAATAAATAATCTTCCATTATTATGGTATGGGTTGCTGCAGAGGCATCAATAGCAAAAATGACTGTTTTTAATATTTGGAAAAGGGCTACTTATGTGTTTCTTATTTTATTTAATACTATACAACATTGTATTTATTTATTTTTCATATTTGTTAATCTTCCCAGTATGGGACTTGAACGCTAGGGTGTGCGATTGCTACTGTAGTACATTGAGATACTTCTGTATTGCAGAGTACTATACTTTACAAATTCTAACCAAAAGTAAATTTGTAAGACTCCGGCACAATCTTAAAGGTTTACTTACAATGGTGACATGGGCGCCTTCAGTAGGCCCCCATCACAATGACGACACATTGGCAACCCACAATCACATCACTGGGGTGCTGATGTAGAGGGAGCACAAAGAGGCCCCTTAGATACCACTGTCATAATTGATGGTGGCACCTAAGGAGTTAAATGGCCGCAGATGGTGTTTTCACTGCGCTCAGCCATTAAAGTAGGATGTCAGCTCCTGAGCTGGCGTAATCTTCATGATATACTATTACATCAGGTTGCGCTATATAATAATAACAGGACGTCTTGGGGCAGGAAGCCATTAATCACAAGTTGTGGTTTAATAGACTTATTTTTATTTATTGAGCTTCAAAGCTCTTAAATGTGTCAAACCTTAAGTCACGGGTTAGTTACCTCTAGTAGATGGCACTAGAGATACAGTCTTCTTGCTTCTGGAGAGCTATTGCATACCTTTTCCCAAGAAGCACTCGAGTTCCAAGACTTCTTGCACTAGTTGGTGATTTCCACAAGAAACCCCGAAACCCCTTCTGAGTTTGATATGCCCAAATCTTATATATATATATATATATATGAGAGAGAGAGAGAGAGAGAGAGAGAGAGAGAGAGAGAGAGAGAGAGAGAGAGAGAGAGAGAGAGAGAGAGAGAAAAAAAAATACACCCAATGCTACTGTTCATGAGTATGGTGCAGAGATATTTGGAACCTGGGATCTGAGGCTGAGATTACATATGGTACTTTACAGCTATTAAAAGGGTTATCCAAAGTTTTAAAATAAGGTGTACTTTTTTTTTTTTTCATTTTTGCAAAAACAGTGCCAAATTTGGCCATGGACTATGTCTGGCATTGCAGTTCCTCTTCTCCATTCAAGTAAATGAAGTTTAATAATAATAATAATAATAGTCCTTTAATAGTCCCACAGTGGGGAAATTCAGTGTGTTACAGCAGCAAAGATAAGATAAAGCTACAATACCTGACACAGTCCATGAACCAGAGTGGTGCTCTCTCTGCAAATTCCTTATCCTGAATGACCCCTTTGGAGTACTTTGCCAGTGCAATACTATAAATCCAGAAATATTTGTATATGTAAATACAAGAGTAGTATGTAGGTAGAGGAGTATAAAGCAGATGTGTAGCTATGTTAAGGCAAAGACAAAGTTCTTTTTCATTCCTGACCTGGCCAGTGTACTAATGGATTATGGGATGGGAGAAAGGAAGTTCTTTGAATCTTGCAATTCTTTTAACATTTTTCTGTAATACCGCTGTGATTTAGATATTTGCCGGGAATAATTTATTTTTAGTTCAAGGAGAAGGAGATTTTTTTCATTGCTTGATTTCTGCTTCTGTGGGTTAAACTCACAAGGGAAATCTTGCATTGTACACGTGCAGATCTATACAGGACTCTATTTTAATTCAGTATGCTTGCTGATACAGTATACTACAGCTTTATCTGTAGTCTTACAAGAAAACAGCCTCTACAACAAGGTGCTATCACTGCCAGATATAGAGGTCATCCATTGTGACCTCTGTATCCGAGTCTCTGAGCTGGTATTGCTTTTCCGAGAACGGTTACTTGAGATTGCCTATCAAATCATGTCCAGCTTGTAGTGGCTGCATTTAGACTTTAAAGCCCATCAATGCTTGAAGCTGGTGCTAAGCTAATGCAAGGTGACTTTTTAGGATTTGCAATTGGAGATGCTTGTGATTTTTCGCAAGTCTGTAAGTCTTGATAGTAGGAAATAGGATTAGTTAGTTCAACTATTCTTCTGGCAATATGTCATTCAGTATTACTCATTACATTAGTGCTGCAGTGCTACCTTGTTTTTCTTAAATTACATCTCCCAATGTGTATTGTTATCTAGAAGCAGAACTGCAAGCTGCATCTCATAAGCAGAAAGAAAGAAAAAAAACTTTTAGGCATGAAAGTGCTAGAACATGAATGTAACTTTATTTTATCGTTGCTAATAATTTTTTTAACAGTTTAAAGAGTTTTATGACACCAAATATTTTTAAAAAGTTCTCTCAGTCTACTGAACCCTGCCACAAAGCCCGCAGGTACTTTTTATATCATTGTGTAACTTCCATGATTCCTTTTTCATGATTCCACCACCTTGGTTTGTTTAGCGCCCCCATTTCTGGCCCCATTTCTAGTTCCTGTTGTGCAATTCTACAATTCCAGCTTTTATAGTTATGGCTTCTAAGTCAGCTCTAGTATCACATGTTCATCTTTGTTTGCCCACCTGCACCACCTCCCAACTAATAAGAACACATGTAGGACTCACAGAGTGATCTCCGTCCGTTAAAGTTAAAGGAAGTCTGTCACCCAGCTTTTCAGCCCATCAAGTATTTGGGATCACCTGAATCAAATGATGTTTTCCCCTTGTGAATGGGTGCCTCCTTGGTTGTGATATCACTGTTTTTGTCAAAATGCAGATGAGCTGTGTTGCCGCTTACCTCTTTGGAGCAAAGGCAACACCCTCTCATTGCTACAAAGAGCTTATTTACATTTTGACAAAAAAGGCAATACCACAGAAGCAGAGTCACCGATTCACAAGGGAAAACACAGTTTTATTGACCATAGCCTCAATCTATCAGCATGGCTGTGTTGATATGCTGTGTTCTGGTGACATTCCCTTTAAGTTGTGGAGGGAAGCAAAATGTGTATGTCACCATGTGGCATTTACAATACTGTTATCTTCCTATGCAGCAGAGATACCAGGTCCTGCATAAGATTACCATTTCTACACCGTTTCGAGCGCTCAATTAGTTTTACTAAAAGTCTACTTAACTGGCTTTGTGGTCAGGTGAATATCCGAGCTGAACTCCAGTAGACATGTCTTGTTAGCATTTTCACATTGTAGAACTGTTTAAATCAGAATGTATTATTATTTGACCAGATTCCTAATCTAATTCAGGCCAGACCCCAAACACCTAAACTCATTCACCCCCTGGATCAGACCCCTAAAATTTATTCCATCACTGGTTAAAACCCCTAAGATTATTCAGACCCCTTAAAATTAATCACACCCCATATAAGACAAAAAAAGACAAACATACACAGCACCCTTACAGAGCCCCGGTCTTCTTCACTTTATGGTGCCACCACACACAACACCGTGTCACTACCTTGTGTGCTCAGCTTATAGATCCTTTGCTGATGGCAGATCCGCTGTCCCAGATGTATTGGAGGAGAAACTGCCCTCCACCAATACTTTTATGATGGCAGATCTTTGCGGCCCAGACAACCAGCATCCTCAGTCTGAATTCGGCTACAATCTACCAGTTGAGCACTGCTTCTTCCCTGCTACGCCTTTGTTCTTCCCAGTTTTATTAGAAAGATTTAGTTTTTATGAGTATATATTTGCTGTGAAGAACAAGACACACTCCGCTAAATTCCTGTGTGAGTGTATTTGAGTTTTGTAATATTGTAGTAGATTCTATACATTTATATCTCAGCCGTGAATGAAATGACTATGTAAATGTTTGAAAGAATTTCATTTCCCTTCAATTTATGGTGGTTTTGAAGCCCGGCTTTCTCCGCTGTCGCAGCCTGTTGGATGTGAATTGTTCCATGCGTAGTTTGGGACAGTGAACAACGACTCTCACAGATAATCAATACTGTCGTATAAATAAGCTTCAATAAGTTACAGCTCAGGAAAACAAATGGGCCAGGCGCTGACAGGTTATGGACAGCAATTCATTGCAGGTTTACTCGCACTAGGAAACAGTATGGTGGAAGGAAGATTGCTTTTTCTCAAGCACCATTTCAAGTTGAAACCAAGTGTTAGTGAGCTGGAAATATCGCTTACAATGGAGCTATTCATTCCTGTAATCTTCTCTAAAGACGCATGAATGTAAAATGCTACAAGAATTGGAATGGAAATGACTGTTACAGGTGTATAACCTTGCTTCTAAATGAAAGTAATTATTCTATTATCCTTGCACTGTTTGCAAATACTTGGTATATGGAGCTTTTATACTCGAGAGGATGAATAAGGCTGAAATTATGGATTTTTTTTTGTAGTGTTTTCAATGGTGGGTTTTTAAGTTGATAATACTGCAGCTAGATACTCCTTTAGGCTGAGGCCCCGCTTAGTGGAAACGCAGTGTTTTTGGCTGCTGCAGAAATACAGTGATGGAAAAACGCTGCGTTTTACAGTAGCAGCAAAGTGAATGAGATTCTGATTAACTGCATTCACACATTACGGTAAAATAGAGCTGTGGAAAAGCCCTGACCCCCCCAAGGGTTTTCTGTTCTGATGACCTTTCCAAAGCTTAGGTCATCAGTATCTGATTGGTGGTGCTGGACCCTGTACAGATCAGCTGGTTCATCTGCATCCTGGCACCAGACTGTATAGTAAAGCATAGAGCCAGAAGCAGATCTGCTCCTATTCCAGCAATAGGACCAGAGCTCCAGACTCTGTCCACTGTATAGTGATGGTGCCGCAGTACTATGTGAAATGGAACATATCTGTTTCCAACCCTGTCAAGCACAGTAGCTTCTGTTGTTTGGTGGGGGGCCAGAACACCCCTTTTAACACCCATCTTAACTGTTTAGCTACAGTATTATGAACTTAAAAAAAATAAAAAAAATGCCATTGAAAGTACCACAAACAATCCAGTTCAGCCTTATTCAGATTAAATTGACTGAAAGGTGATGTATCTACAATAGCCAGAGTTAGTCTAAGGCCCAATGAAGCAGGCCACAGCCAAAAATCACTACGGGAATAAACGGGGCAGAGACGCATCACGGTTTTTCCCACAGAGATTTTAACAGAAAGTCTGAGGACTTTCTGCTTCAATTATACCTATAGGGAATTCATTGGCATTTTGTAGGTATAATTGACATACTGCGAATTTCAAAAACGCAGTGATTTTAGAAATCACTACTTTTCCGCTGCGCATATTTTTCTGCAATGTGTGGAAGGGATTCACGTGGGGCTCCGGCCTTACATGTTTTGTAAAAAACTATTTACAAAACTAACATGCATATTAATGGACTGCTTCATGTATCTGCTGCACTGTATATTCTGGGCTTTTTGGCATAAAACTGGAAGTAAATTACTTATTTTACCTAAACTAATTGCAAATCCCTAATCTTCATTTTACAACTGGCTCTCTGTAGTCATCTGCACAATACAGTCTGTGCTTTCGGAAGATAAAGTTAAGATTTATTTTAACAGGACAAGAATATATTGGAGATGTTACATTAAACAGTGACTGGAGGTGTAGAAACTGCAGTATACCGTAGTTATTTACCACCAACAAGTGTGTGCGGGAAAGTCAGCATTCTTTCATTACTTTCAATTGGTCTTTACTGTATCCTCTTCTGCTGCAAATAAAAGCTTCATTATTACAGTAATGTATTATTGCCGAGTGGATAATGGACTCTTTACTAGCACAATCTGTTATCAGCCGGGACTTGTAATTACTTTACTTAAGGGGAAGATGTGGGATAACAATGGTGATTTGGAAGTTCTAAAATGCGACTACCTTTGTTTATGATGAATAAGTAATGAAGCATATGTTCATTAGTTTCCATTATCGTTTACCTAGTCACTTAATGAACACCTTTTTTTTTTTTTTTTCATTATTTCACCAGCTGTTTAATAATTGGTTAAATAAACCAACTGAGATCCATAGTCTGATTTTAATGGCTTCACGTGTTCCCATACTTTATGCATTTTTCTAAAATTCCATAGAAAATATGTACTTGAAGAATTATATATTTTTAAAGGAGTATTCTCACGACCATAGCCATGTTTAAATTTGTAGACCATTAAAAGTTAAAAATTGTTGCAAATATTAAAGGAAGTCTACCCCACCCCAAGCCTATTCAACTGTCACCACTGTGTTACAGAGCACATTACATGGATAAACGTTATATATTATATAATTACATGGATAAACATAACCTCAGTTATGTATGCCACTTTTCTAGATTTGGAGAAAGACAACTTTGAAATATTATACAAATGAGGCAGCCAGTGCACTGGGGGCAGGACTTCATCCCTGGGAGCATGACTTTTGTTGCTCAAAAAGGATGGGTAATGTCACAACAGTGTGAGGATCAACTCTTATTGCATGGTGTGAAATGGTAGGGGACTGAGTTACAAGAGCAGTGCTCCAGGGAGCCAAAGGCCCGCCCCCAGTGCACCAATGTCCTCATTTGCATAAGACTTCAAAGTTGTTTTTCTCCAAATCTACAAGAGTGACATACATAACAGAAGTATGATGGTTATCACTGTAATGTTCTCTGTAACATGGTGGTGACAGTTGAATATACTTGGGGGGATATGATAGCCCTTAAAAATGTTGCAGATAAATAGAACCTCCAACCATCTCATATACAGGCATTGAGAAGAGGGCAGGATTTTTAACCTATTTAAATAAAAAAAAAGGACAAAATAATGTTCAGTGTAGGACATTCCTTCTCTATGTACAATCTGATCCATTTTTAAAGGGGTTTTCCCTTAAAACATAACCATGTTTAAATGTCTAGACAATTAAAAGATAAAACATTTTTGCAAATATAAATAATTCATAAACAAGCAGAGTTTTAAAGATTTTCTCTAACCATTTTAGTGGGGAAAATTTCACTATATCTTGTCATTTATGCATTTATAGCTCTGCTTATTATATGCTTAGTACAATCTTTTCTGTGGCTGACAGCCTTGCCTGTAAGAGTATGCATACATTGATACCTGTCAATCACTAAGTAGGGCCGCCCACTGGACTCTTAACTCCAGAATGGGCAGAGATTAAATTAATAAATTACTAGTTCTATTGAATTTTGCTCAGAAACGGGGTGCCTGAGGTTTGGACAACATTTTTAACCTGATGGGCTTCCTTTTGAGACAGTTCATAGTTTCCTCCAGTCAGGTCAGGTATAGCAGCCATGTGTGTGGAAAGTTCCTTTCCTGGATTCATTGTAGTTTGGAAAGGTTAAGAACTTTTATTTGCCCACAGTCTCAGTGTAGAGCAGTCAATTGTTTATTCCTGCTGTCTAGTTCAATATTTCTAACCTGGAAAGTGAATGAAATATTAGCAGGCACTGACCAAGCCAAATATTCTACCAGCATCAGGTAGGAAACAATGTTCTGTGCCTTGTATTGGGGCCATACGGAATACAGAGAGTTGAATGTCAATTCACGCAGTGTCACTTGAATGCAGTACATTAGGACTGCACGCCACGTTGTTCTTTTGCTAGCTTGTCATTGATTTTGCTTAGCATGAAGCAAAATAGCTCAAGAATGAAATAAATCAGTATAGGCAACCGTAATCTTCCAAAAGTGCTATGTGCATTTATTACCTTTCTATTTCTGCGATTCTTCTTCCTACTGTCATATCTGAAGCAGCAGTGTGCATCTCTGTCTGAGAGGTGTTTTGTCATGAATGTCACCACTGCAAACATGCCTGAAGTGAGGGGGGTTTTGTGATGCCACTCCTACAGAAGTCTGTCTGGTCTCCTGCTGCTTGTAAGACTTGCATTGAAAACCGCTGAGTTACCTTGTCATGTATCTGCAGCCAGGTTGACAAGTCAATTTTGGCTGCATGTTTTAGTCACAATAGGTTGCTGAAATGTAAAATCTCCATCATTATGATGGTACTGTACAACTCTGCAGGTGGCTCAGCCTCTTATATGTACATCATGTGGGAAAAAATGCAGCAAAAACACATTTAGACTTCCGCCCCACGTTACGGAAACGCAGATTTTTTTGTTGCAGATTATGCTGTGGTTTTTTTAAGCCAAAACCAAGAATGGCTACAAAAGGAATGGTAAATATACAAGAAGTACTTATATTTCTACTTTCTGCTCAATCCACTCCTGGCTTTGGCTCAAAAAACCGCAGCAAAGTCTGCAACAACAAAAAAGCTGGTTTTCCGCATTGTGGGGCCTCAGCCTAAGTTATTTCTGCAGCTTGTTTCATTGAGTTTTTGCTGTGTTTTTCTTGCCCTATTAAATATATAGCTAAAATGATTGCGATTCTGCAGCTAAAATTAACATGCAGCGTTTTTCAAAGCTTTTTTTTTCCCAGAATCTCATTCACTTTGTTGGTACTGTAAAACGCAGGGTTTTTTTTTTTTTTTTACGCTACTTTTCCACAGCAGCTCAAAACGCTACAATTAAGCAATGTGGGGCTTTAGGCCCCTTGCAGATGACCATGGTATAGTTCAGTGTGCTATCTGGATTTTTCTTGGGTGACACACTGATCATTCATTTCTGTCGGTTCAGGCCACAAAACTCAGGACAGGACCTATTCCTGTCCAGTTTTGCAGCCGTGCTTCCACGGCTCCTATCCATTGAATGAATGGGGCCGTGGAAATATGACCACTGTGCGTGCGTCGGCCGTACAGTTCAATCACAACCAGTGGCCAGCAGATGGTCGTCTGCAAGGGGCCTTAGCGTTAGGCCCCATGTTGCAGAACTCAGCTAAAAATTGCTGTTTCTCATTGCGTTTTTGCTGCGTTTCTCTGTGCAGGTTTTCTTCCCTTATTAAATCCATAGGGAAAACGCAATTGTTTCTGCAAGTAAAATTGACATGTAGCTTTTGGCTACATGTGGCTTTTCCATAGCGTTATTTTTTTCTGCATCCGAAAAACGCTGCGTTTCTGCAACGTGTGGTTTTAGCCTTAGGCCGAGGCCCCACGTTCCGGAAAAGCTGCTTTTTTAGTTGCAGATTTTGCTGCGTTTTTTTTTTTTTTCATTGGTACCTCAAAAAAACGTTGTTTTTTGTTGGTTTTTTTTTTTTTTTTAGTTTTTTTGATTAATATCTCACATTCATGTTGTAGCCCCCTGTTTCAGTAGGACTTCTCACCTCTCCTGGTATGAAAGTTTTAGTAAGTAATTGTATTTCACATAATAAAAGCAATCTGTAGCATATTTTCCCTAGCGATTCGTTGTGTTATTCCTTTTAGAAATGTATTAATATATTGACAACTGAGTGTTAAAGGGTATGTTCCTTGTCAAATGGGTGTATTTGACATCAACAGCACTGATTGGTCAATGTCAGACTGTGCAGGGACATACCCCCAACTGGTAAGGCCCACTACTCAATTTAGTCATACTTTTCTAGAAAAGATCCTCAAGAATTTGTATTCTATGTAGTAAACAAGGCACATCTAATGTGGAGACACGTCCTCTTTGAAATTCACACCTTTCCTAAATGCCTTATTGACGCAGTTTTTTTGTTGCAGATTTTGTTGCGTTTTTTTCAAAGCCAATAATGGCTACAAAAGGAGTAAGAAATATATAGGAATTACTTATACTTCTACCTTTTGCTCAAAATCTGCATTAAAAAAAGTAGTGTTTCCGCAACGTGGGGCCTTAGCCTAACCCTCTACACTGCCATCTTATTCATCTTCAGAAGTGAAATCTCCTAGCATTCAGTGGGGTCAGGCGGTGGGGTTTATACCACTCTCACCGCATACATTGACAGAGCTATAGACCCCTTAAGACTGAACAAGCACCAAAAGCGTGAGCGCATATTTAAGTGTACCTTTTTTTTTCTCCTACTAGTTGGAGGGTTATGGATGATTGTCACTGTATATTGTACAGTGGCATAATATTCCGGAAACACATTGAAAGATATCCTCGGCATATGCGCTGAACATATCCCCAGTAATGGTGCAGTAATGATATGTGAAATTAACAGTAGTTAAAAGCTTTGAAATGGTGCACATAATTTAATAATTTTTCAATAATATGATAATTATAAGATGCTAACATTGATGTTGACGTGTTTTTGTACAAAGTGAGTATTATTTGGATTTTCATTTTACTGTATGCCGCCTATAAGAAAAATCCTGAAGAATGAAAGAAGGAAACGGTGATCATGAAATTAAGCTATATCTAATGGTATCTAGCTTGTGTTTGATGCTGTACAACTCAAGTAATCCCTTATTTTAGACTTTAAGCTACCTTGTCGTCTTTGTCTCAACTAGAAACAAATTATCTTTCCGTATGGCCTTTAGGCTGCAAATCTCCATTCATGAGGCAGGCACAAGGGACTATTATCTACGGAACATTACATGACCCACAGTTAACATTCCCTTAAAACCAGAACATAAACCACACTGAAGCTTCTTAGCATCGTCCTCCATACACAGGAAAACAAATGCAGCTGTTTTATTTCATTGGCAGTGTGTTTTTCTACTGACCTATTTACTTTAATGTAATAGATTTTATTAGGCTTTACGATAGCAGGAGTAATGCTTAAAGCTATAAATGTCTGCTTGTATACATTTCATGTAGAGTTGGCTTTGACTATTATATTTTACATCTACTGATTTATGTAGCTAAATTTTGTTTCCTACCATAGCCATATCTGTAGGATATGCCCAGTGTCAGACTGGCCCACCAGAGGACCAGAGGATCCTCCGGTGGGTCTAGGCTTTAATACAATAATTAACCCAGCAAAAGATACCCAAATGTTAAGGATACCATGGTCTATTTCCGAGGGATTGTTGGAGAGTGGGCCTCCGGAATCATTTTATTTTGTTGGCCCCAGGAACCTCAATGCAATACTGGATATGCCATAAATGTAGAGTATGTAGGGTGAAGGTATTACTTTTGTGATCTCCCCTATCAAGAGAATGGGAGCCCCCTGACTCTCATTCAACTCAGTGAGGTGTCCACACTTGCAACGTGGTGCCTTAGCCTAAGGCAGTGATGGTGAACCTTTTAGAGACCGAGTACCCAAACTGCAACCCAAAACCCACTAAATTTATCGCAAAGTGCCAACATGGCAATTTAACCTTAAATTAACCAGGATCTGTTTTATAGTGATCGTGCAATGTTATTACAGCCTGTAATAGTATCACATGTCTGCTATAAAACAGATTATACGCTCCACAGTGTCCCCCGCACAGTATTATATGCTCCACAGTGGCCCCCGCACAGTATTATATGCTCCACAGTGGGCCCCCACATAGTAGTATATGCTCTACAGTAGGCCCCCACACAGTATTATATGCTCCACTTTGGTACCCCCCACAGTATTATATGCTCCACAGTGGGCCCCCACACAGTAGTTTATGCTACTTACCCAGTATGGCTGCAGTCCCACGAAGAGCGTCCTCCTTCTTCTTCTGATCGCAGGTGCTGATGACTTGCGTCGGAGCACAGGTTACACTCTGCAGTCAGTGTAAGCTGCGGTCTGCATTTGCACATATAGCCAGAGCCGTTTTAACACATTGGTGGGCCCAGTGCAGAGTTTTCATAAGCCGCCCCTCCCCCATCACCACCTGCTATTATACCCATCTGAAAGCTGCCAAAAACTGGAATTTTATATGGTGACATTCAATTTATGACAATTATCTGACTGATGGAACTTTTCCGCCTGTCAGAAATGTTTTATACGTTCATCTCTAGTAATAATCGCTGTTATTTTAGCGTGCAATGGATATCGCTAGAGAAGCGGTCGGAGTATTTTACTCTGTAAAGGTACGGACAGGACAGGGACAATTTAAACTTTATTGATGACTTTGTGTTGTGTAAGTGTTTGGTGAAACTCTTTTGGTGCTGCAACCTAGACAATGGTAAACGTCTGGGTCACAGCGCCAATAACTTCCTGGTTATGTTATGTTCAGAGGGGTATTACATAAAATACCCCTGTGATTAGGCTATGTGCGCCGCAGCAAATTTAGCTACACCCACTTCTATGTTGATTCCGCCCATTATCATCCATTTTATAATGTTCCCCTCCAATTGTCCTACAGTATGAAGTCTCCTCTTCTGGTGCCCCAGTTTAAACTGGAGGAAACTAGAGGGGGACATTAAACTGGGGTAGCTGGAGGGGGACATTAATGCCCCCTTACAACTTGCCCCCAGTTTAATGTCCCTCTCCAGCTGCCCCCAGTTTTATGCCCCTCTCCATCTGCCCCCAGTTTAATGTCCTCCTTCATCTGCCCCCCCAGTTTAATGTCCCCCATCATCTGCCGTTAGATTGATGTCCCCCTTCATCTGCTTTCAGTTTGATGTACCCCCTTCATCTATCACCAGTTTGATGTCCCCCCTTCATCTGCCACCAGTTTAACATAATAAAACACTGATACTCACCCCTCCTCGCTCCGCTGCCGCTCTGTGAGGTCTCTTCTTCTGGACTGTTCAGGGAGCTGCAAGCGCGATGTAAGGTCATCACATCGCGCCCGGAGCTCCAGGGACCGGAGCACACAAGGATGTGCTTCACACACAATGGTGAAGCAGGGGCTGTCCGTGGATGGCTCTTTCTTCATCACTGTATTTAACTCATCTGTGTCCAGAGCGGCCCTGCATATAGCTGAAAGAAGTGATCACTCACTAACGGGGAATCCTGTACCGGATTCCCAGTTAGTGAGCGATCATGGCAACGGTGTACATGCCCACGCGTGCATAGGTTCGCCAACACGGGCCTAAACCAAGATGTTTAATAAACTTTTAGGCTAAGGCCCCATATTGCGTAAACACATTATTTTTTGACTGCTGCGGAAATGCGTTTTCACTGTGTTTTTTCCTGCAGTGTTTTTTAGCTGCAGTTTGCTATGTGGAGCCTTAGCCTTGATCATACTTCATGTGCCTCTTATAGAAAAACATTTTCTTTATTGTTTTTGGTTTCTATGAAATAAGACACTTTAATACATGAGATCCAAAGTGACTTATCCCAATAGACTAACCTTCTTGGCTACTCTTCCAATGTAATTTTTTTAACCCTCTTCTTGCTCTTCTGTTTACTTATTTACACAGACTTGAGGAAATATATCAACTATGTTTTTTTACTAAGCAAAACCAGATAGTGAAATTTATTGGGAAGAATTTATCAATGCATCTAGACTAGTTTTCTTGCATAGATGGGTGACAATATGGCGCATCTTTGGCACGAATTCTTGCTCCAGCAATGTGAGACATTCCCCGTTCTGAGCCTCAATCACCACTTTCTGTGAATGTGAGCGTAGTGGGGTAGAGGGCAGGCCAGGGAGGGAGTGCCTCGGCCTCACCAGTTTTCTGCACCAGTTCCTGACTGGCGTAGACTTCCATAATGGTGCACGGGTATGCACCTGATTTATTAAGAGGCCTCTTGATAAATCAGGCACGCCTTGCACCAGTGGGGTCTTTGCTGAGACTAGGCATAAAACATCAGTTTTAATATATTTGCCCCAATATCTTTTTAAATCTGTCTATACTTTCTAATTGTATATCTTTTTATTCTATTTTGTGTACATGTTTATGGGGATGACCATTTTTCCTGAGCTTCAGCATTTAGAGATATGCTTTACAACTCTAGTGTTTGTGTGTGTTTGTTTAGGATTTTAGGAATTTTTAAATGTAGATACTGATGTGAAAAATGTAAACAAAAAAAAAAAAAACAGCGAAGTTTGAACAAATTTTTTGGGAGTAATCTTCCGAGGAAAGATTGTTCTCGAAAGAGAAATCTTTCTGGGAACCCAAGATTCTTTATCTAACTATTGATATTTGTTGATTTCTTCCAGACAATGCCAGTATGTCGACTAACGTGATCATTTGTTGAAAATTTTCTACAAATCAGTATCCGTTATAGTTGAAAATATTTTTTTTTTTTTATCCAGCGTATATATAGACTGTGTATGGTCACCTGTAGTTCAGATCTATATCTTGCAGATTGCTAAAGACATATCTGAGCCTATATTTATCATCCCTGAGCCTGTATTTATCATCATTTCTGGCATAAATGACTGAAATCTACGCTAGATTTCATTCTAGGAGTCATGCACCTCATCATAAATTAAGCTTATCCTTTGGGAGTTCAGGGATATCAAGACTTGCCTAGAAAACACCGGTCTTCATAAATTTGCCTTATTTTTTTCCCACACGTTGCCTTAGAATCAAAGGGAAAACTAACCCAGTGTGCCCCATTGCAAGCAATTGTTTTGGAGCTGTTCAACTATACTGTAGATTCATTGCTCCTACGGGAGAATATGGTTGTTCACAGATCTACTATATCGTGGAATGCCTAGTGCCTATGAATCCATGTTAGGGCCTCCCTGTCATGTGTGAGACCTTCAGATAGAAAAGTTTGGTTTGGTTTCTTTCCCTTTTTGCTTTTTTTTTTCAATAAAGGATGGCTTAAGTTATCTCATGGTTAGGCAGATGGCTGTTTCAAACTAGTCTGACATGATGTTTGTCAGCAGCTGTCGATGTGTCTGTGAAACAGTGAGCGGCAGAGAGAGATAGCGCAATTCATTTAAGGATTTCTGACTGTGTCCTAACAGGACTCCACCATTAATATATGTTACCATCTGGGACTTAGGATTCAGAACGGCATTGAGACTTGCCATCCACCACATAACTGGTTTCTTTTTTCCTAGTAACTTAATGATGAAAAGAATATTTTCCTTTTGCTGACTTTTCTGTCTTAATCAAATGTTGTCTTCTGCAAAGTTTTGTAATGAAAGCGGCCCAGGGGTGCAGCACAAGTTCCTGTAATTGTCTCTGTAAGGAATCTGAAATAATCCATTAACTCGCTCTGCAGTCACACAGAAGCTGCTAGCAGGACTTTATGTCTTGCCAGGAGAAGGCGAGGGTCGTGGCTCCTACATCTCTTCTCTTCATACCCTGTTTATAACAAAGTGTTACAATGTCTCTTCATACATTTCTCTGTTCTGTGCATTGGAGCTTCTTGTTTCCTTCATCAAATTGATGCCGCTTTTTAGATTTTTTTCAGTATGGAATGTTAGAATTCCATCTTAATGATGATAATCTTTTCTAAGCACCTCTGTGGCAACTGTTGATATATTCCTCATCCCTCAGTCATTCATAACATAATAGGTCAGGGGTAGGCATGGAAACCTTAGAGGGGGATGTACTGTACAGTGCTGGCATATCTTAACAATATGCCGTCGCTTTATAAGATGTGAATAACCATTTTCCTAATGTAAATTATATCGATATTAGCAGTCACTAAGGAGTTCAGTGACCATACAAGTCATGGAATCCTAAATTATTAGGGTTATGTAGATATGCCATAGATTTAACTACTCCTGCAATATCTGATATAGTAAGTCATGAATTATTCCTTATTATACAAATATAGTTACATAGCATATGTAGCTGCAAAGGTTGATCATCAAGTCCAACCTATAATCCTACTGTCTTGAGCAAAACTCCCTATGACGAAGGTATTAATTGCCCCAGATCAGAAGAAAAGACTTTACCGACTCCAAATACAGATGTCACAATAAGTTCCTAGTTCAACCTCCCATCTACAGAAATCTAGTACCCATCATAATATTTTTATAGAACAGCATCCAGACCTTTCTTGGACTTGTTAAATTAGTCAACCATGGCAACATCTTGTGGCACAGTTCTCTATAGCCTGACTGCTCGTACACTAAAGAATCCTGTGAATTATGGTGGTAAATCGTTTTCATCTAGACACAGAGGATGCCCCTTTGTCATTGCTAACGGCCTATGTATAAAAAGATTCTTACACAATCTGATTTAATACTTACCATCATGCCCTTCAGACTGGAGGGTTGTAGGAGCTAAGGAACAGATGTCGCAGAGTTAACTGGAACTTCTGCAATTGGCTAAAATGCTGCAGCATGATATCTTATCACAGAAGTCAACAAAAATCAATGAAAAGTCACTGGGAAAACATTTTCCGAAGACTTTTCATTGTTTTTTTTTGTCCTTTGTGATAATATCACTCTGCAGCAATTTAATCAATTCCAGAAGTTCGGGTTAACTCTGTTATATCTGTTTGTACTACAATACCAGCCACAGTTCCAACCACAAATTGCTTCATACTGTTCCAGACATAAAACCCAATATACAGTTTCCCATGAAATAGAGATTTGTCCCCATCATGTTCCCATTTCACTGTCATGCAGTTACTTGAGAGCAACCAGTCAACAGCTGATGAAAAGTTACATCCTCTATCTGCGCCATCTGCACTGTAAGAGGACTTTTATGCATTTTTTACACTATAACTGAATCCATAGGTTACTGCTCTTAGTTGGTCCTTGTTAGTAATGGAGACATTGGCCTGTGGTTGTTTACTATGGACTCTAATGATGGAGGGATCATTGACTACTTACAGTTTCTCTGATCTATCTGGTAATAATATATTTATTATAAATATGTAAGTTATTAGAGATGACAATTATATATGGATTTTCTGTATCTGATATCAAGTTTATAGTTATCTCATATGTACAATACAGATGTTTTGGACAGCAATATGTTAGGCATTTGTTTTGTAATTGATAGTATGTAAAACACCACTTATTTTGCTGTCATATAGCTCTCTTGGATTGTGATGCACTACACATAGATTTTGACTTTAAAATAAACAATGTAATAAATTGACTTTTTTTTGTTTCCTGAAGAGTTAACCCCAGAAGAGAGAGCCCAGAAAATTGCCAGAACTATGCGGAAGCAGTCAGTAGAAGTTAAAGAGAAGTGGGAAAGCCTAAATTCGCAGGCTGTCAGTTGGCAGAAGCAAGTGGAGAAAGCTTTGGAAAAATTGAAGGTGTTGCAAAGTGCAATGGATGATCTTGATGCAGGATTGGTGGCAGCAGAGAAAGTGCGCAGTGGCTGGAAGCCGGTCGGAGATTTATTAATTGACTCGTTGAAGGAACACATTGAGAAGACAAGTGTAAGTCATTTCAATATAGTTGAACTGTCACCTTCTTATTTACCTGTTATAGTTGAAGGGGTTGACCACAATTTTCCAAAAGCAAGCAGTAGCCAGTGTTCAATCCCAATGGTCAGGTGGACTTCCCTACAGCAGCGACATGCATGAGACCACTGAGTGGGGCCAGCGATTGGCCGCAGCTGTTATTTAATGTCACCACTGCATGGAAATAAGCAAAATCCACAAAAAAACACCAGAGTGAGGGTGCTGGAGTGTAGAGTGGATTTAATAGGTGGCCATTGGTTACTTTGTATTTCATCACATTTCCTTCATGAAGCACTTTTTTAAAAATCCCAGGCAACCCTTTTAATATCTGCATGTACATACAGTGGGGAAAAAAAAGTATTTAGTCAGCCACCATTTGTGCAAGTTCTCCCACTTAAAAAGATGAGAGAGGCCTGTAATTGTCATCATAGGTAGACCTCAACTATGAGAGACAAAATGAGAAAACAAATCCAGAAAATCACATTGTCTGATTTTTAAAGAATTTATTTGCAAATTATGGTGGAAAATAAGTATTTGGTCACCTACAAACAAGCAAGATTTCTGGCTCTCACAGACCTGTAACTTCTTCTTTAAGAGGCTCCTTTGTCCTCCGCTCATTACCTATAATAATGGCACCTGTTTGAAATTGTTATCAGTATAAAAGACACCTGTCCGCAACCTCAAACAGTCACACTCCAAACTCCACTATGGTGAAGACCAAAGAGCTGTGGAATAGCACCAGAAACAAAATTGTAGACCTGCACCAGGCTGGGAAGACTGAATCTGCAATAGGCAAGAAGCTTGGTGTGAAGAAATCAACTGTTGGAGCAATAATTAGAAAATGGAAGACATACAAGACCACTGATAATCTCCCTCGATCAGGGGCTCCACGCAAGATCTCACCCTGTGGGGTCAAAATGATCACAAGAACGGTAAACAAAAATTTCAGAACCACACGGGGGGGACCTAGTGAATGACCTGCAGAAAGCTGGGACTAACGTAACAAAGGCTACCATCAGTAACACACTACACCGCCAGGGACTCAGATCCTGCAGTGCCAGACTTGTCCCTCTGCTTAAGCCAGTACATATCCGGGTCCGTCTGAAGTTTGCTACAGAGAATTTGGATGTTCCAGAAGAGTATTGGGAGAATGTCATATGGTCAGATGAAACCAAAGTAGAACTGTTTGGTAGAAACACAACTCATCGTGTTTGGAGGAGAGTGAATGATGAGTTGCATACAAAGAACACCATACCTCCTGTGAAGCATGGGGGTGGCAACATCATGCTTTGGGGCTGTTTCTCTGCAAAGGGACAGGATGACTGATCCGTGTACATGAAAGAATATATGGGGCCATGCATGTATTGTGAGATTTTGAGTGCAGACCTCCTTCCATCAGCAAGAGCATTGAAGATGAAACGTGGCTGGGTCTTTCAGCATGACAATGATCCCAAGCACACCGCCAGGGCAACGAAGGAGTGGCTTCGTAAGAAGCATTTCAAGATCCTGGAGTGGCCTAGCCAGTCTCCAGATCTCAACCTCATAGAAAACCTTTGGAGGGAGTTGAAAGTCCGTGTTGCCCAGCGACAGCCCCAAAACATCACTGCTCTAGAGGAGATCTGCATGGAGGAATGGGCCAACATACCAGCAACAGTGTGTGCCAACCTTGTGAAGACTTACAGAAAACGTTTGACCTCTGTCATTGCCAACAAAGGATATATAACGAAGTATTGAGATGAACTTTGACCAAATACTTATTTTCCACCATAATTTGCAAATAAATTCTTAAAAAATCAGACAATGTGATTTTCTGGATTTGTTTTCTCATTTTGTCCCTCATAGTTGAGGTCTACCTATGATGTCAATTGCAGGCCTCTCTCATCTTTTTTAAGTGGGAGAACTTCCACAATTGGTGGCTGACTAAATACTTTTTTTTCTCCACTATATACATTGTATAGTTCCAACCTTGCTCATTGACATTCAGTTGTGTACTGTAGAAGCGTGAACGTTGTACCTTGTCTAGCAGAAGACAGCATTCCTTCAAGTGTTTGCGGATTGCTTATTTTGGCATGGCTTGTTTAGTGTACATGACTATAGGGAGCCTGACCGCGCTTCTTCAGCTGCAGACAAACTGAGAGACAAGTTTTGGATTTAGCTGTGTTCAATGTCAGGGTTTTGCTGTGGATTTATGTCAGTTAGACTCTGTTCACATCACATTTATGGTCTTAGTGTAACATATACACTGGGGCAAGTTATTAAATACATTCCTCATGGATGCTATAGTGGCATGCGACCACCAAATGTTACATATTATGTATGCTGAGCAGACAGAGGCAAAAAGGACACTCTTTTACTTCCATCTAGCTCATATAACACTATGAATATGTAACCATTGCAAATGTGATCTGAACATAGCCTTCGGGTGTGTTTACATGTTCAGCTTTTTTATGCAGTTTTTGAAGGCATAACCAGGAGGAAATTGAAAGAAAAAGAGGAAAAGTACGATATATTCTTTATATATTCTCTTTCTTTATGATCCAAACCTAGTTTTGGCGTTAAATGCTGCATCAGAAACCTTTCTATAAAAACACCTTAGGTTTCATGGATACGACCGATTTTGCAATGCTAGTGTCTTCCATTCCTCATGTCCATTCCAATTATCTTACAGCATGTCCTATTTAGAAGTGTTTCATGGATCTGAGCCGGCCATTGAAATCGATATAAAACGGTCCAGTAACAAAGAACAGGCAATAATGAATAAACGTTTCACTATGTTCAGCAATAACACAGCATTGGCGTGCCAGGCTTGTGGCCAGAAGCAGACTGATAAGAATGGCTATTCCTGGTTATTGGCCTATGTAATAGTGCTCCTAATAGTGCACCCCTTTTTTCAGTTGATCGTAAAAGATGTAAGATCATCAGCAGGACATCATGACAATCCATAAATCTGTAAGGGGGCAGTGGTCATTGCTCCCCCATGTATTTTGCATATCATAGGGGTACATTGACTTTCCTGACCTGTAAACCTTTTATAAATCCTCTCATCCGCCCAGACTTGTTGGCTAGACTTAACGTAAGTCCTTCAAGCTTTGAGTAAACACGACAGATATCTTTCTGACCCTCATTTGAAATACTCTTTGTCATTTTTTATTTGCACTCCAGTGTGCCATTCATTCTAAGCATCTCTTTTTTTATCGTAACTCAAGGGGTTGTGGTATTGCGGAAACCTTGTTAGGGCATGTTGACCTTGACTGATAGATATCCTACTATTTCTATCCTCCATATTGAATAAGACCCATATCTTAAAAACAACCTTCCTACTTATATCTCAGCCCCCCTTTATGGGGCAAGCCCCGAACCGTGTTGTGTCTCACCACTTGGAATAAAACTCTTTGCACCTGGACCAGCTCTTGTGTACCTCTTTTTTGAGGTATCCATCTATAACCTACACCGCTTCACTGGATCCCCATTGCACTGTATCTTTCACTGGCTTGTCCTATTGCAGTACAATACTGTAAGAAGATCACATTGAAATGTCTATGGTCATTTCACTTTCAGGAGGATAGGTTGGATACAGATTGAAGCAGACTACACTTCAACATGTATAATATTACTTGCAATGTATTTCATTACTGTTAGTATGATTCTGTTACTATGGTGTATAATGATAATATACAATGGAGGACAGCTTCATAGATGTGATGGATATATTGTGCCTTAAACTCTTTAGATAAGTTTCCTTTCACTCTTTTGGCCTTGTGCATTACATCACACTTGACCTCAGGCAGTGATGTCATTTGGAATTGTACCGTGTGAAATAAGAGCGGTGACCGGTAGATACGGGGTGTAATTACGATTTCTACGACCAATTAATTAGAGTGAAATATTGCTTTGCTTTTATCACCTTCATACATTTCGTGGAAAATGATATGTTCAATTATACTGAGGTTTTGCAAGCCGTAGATCTATAAACATGAATCACTAACCAGCTGCTGAGATATAATAAAGTCACAAACTATCATAATAATTTCATTTCACGTCTTGTTTCGGATGCTTTATGCCTTGCCTGGCATGCCGGTTGAATGACTCAGAATTTTAGAGGTGCTAAATGCAGGTGATATATTAGCATCTGTCACTAAGAGGCAAACATTTGATCATAATGGGAGGAAAATTGTCAAAAAAGGATTGCACCAAGGGTGAACTATAGGGGGTCCAGGGGCAGCAGTCACACCTGACTTCTAGGGCCAGAGAATGCCAAATATCTAATCTGCATCCAGATCACTTTGTGCAATATCCTTGTTATTATGATAGTGTTTGTCACTGTTATGTGTCTTTGCTATGTTGTATTATCTTGATTCTGTGACACCACTTTGTGCATTATGTTTATACTATGATGTAATATTTTGTTTATTGTATTGCAATGTGACATCACTGTAGTCCCGAGTCTTTAGCGGTATGATTTCTATGCTTTCTATCTCTGTTCCGTGACATCACTGTGTGCATTATGTTTATACTATGATGTAATATGATTGTGTTTATGGTATTGAACTGTGACATCACTGTAGTCCTGAGTCTTTAGCTCCCATGTTTACAATCCATCTATGTGTGCATCATCTCTGTGCTGTGACATCATATTAGTATTTGTGTGCTGTTACTTCATTTTGGGCATTAACTGTGTACATACTATATTTTTATACCCGTTTTTATACTGTACTGTGTACCTTATCCATGTTCTGTGAGGACTACTATAAATTTCATGTACAATTACAGAGCCCTACAGATTTTGCACTGGGACCCAACAACTTCAACGTATGCCCTTAGATTGCTTAGATGTGCAGTCCTAAAGGGAGTCTGTCACCAGCACCCAGCATATCAACCCAGACCCACAGATAGATAGGTTAGGGTCACATGAATCAAATAATGTTTTCCCCTAGTTAGTCAGTGCCTCTGTTGCTGAGATTGTGTTTTTTACTAATATGCAAATTAGCTCTTTGGCGCAACAACAACACCCTCATTGCACCAAAGAGCTGAATTATGCATTGACATAAACAGTGAAATATCGGCAACAGAGGCAGCGATTCACAAGGGGAAAACACTGTTTACTTTAGGTGAACCTAAAATATCTATTTGTGTTTGTTTTGGTGACAGACTCCCTTTAACAGTATACTAATACCAATCCTAATATGTGTTTTTTCTTAAAGAGGACCTTTCAACAGGTCTTGAGAATCCCATTGACAGTGGATAGGCGCTATAAGGATTTTTGTGTTTTGTTTATCTAAATCTGTTCAACCATTCCCCCTTTTAGTATTGATGCAAATTAGGGTAAACTAGCCAAGTGGGTGGTAACATTGTGGTATCTCTGAGGTCCCTGTCTTCAGAATGGCTGAAAGGATTTGGATAACAAAACATCAATATGCTCAAGGTAACAGCGTCTATTAGGTGATGTATGTCATTGGGCTTTTTAGACCCGGTGACAGGCCCTCTTTAATAAATCAGTATATGTGTTCACTAAGGCTAGGTTCACATCTGCCTCGGAGTCTTCATAAGAGATTCCACCGCAGAGTCTGGCAAAAATCTTCAGAGAGAAAAGTCCTACAATGATGACACGGAAACCCAACGGACACCTGGATCGCATTATAGTCTATGGTGTCCGCAGGTAACCAATGTTTTAGTGGACGGGCTCTCCATAGTTCAGGTCCCCAGCAGACCCAAATGACGGAGATCCCAGCTCAGGTGTGAACCTAGCCTTACTGATAATTAGTTTACATACTGTAATTCCAATCATTGAATACCTGCATTGAGCTGTCAGAATTATTCATATCACTGCCAGACCATATTTATCATTTCTGTTGACTGGAAACTAGATACTGTTGTGCGAAAATGGCCACAGATCAAGCTATATATGCAACCTAACCATATTTACAGACCATACTGTAAAAAATATCATTGATTAGGACTATGTGGCTTTGGTGAGGTAGAATTACATGGCCTCCATTGAGACAAGTACAACAGTGCCACCTGGTGTTTAAAAATGCAATAAAAAAAGTTCTTATCACTGGACCTGTTTAAAAGTAATTTTTGTGGGCATATAAAAAGTATGCATATTAGGAAAATTGCACCTCCATCTTTACCTGTTAGAAGATGACAACCCTATCAGTCAATGTCTTGCAAAATGACTTGGGATATAAGTTAAGTGTTATTGCATATATTATTCTGTTATATTATTTAATGTATGCACTTAACAGCAGATTTGTAATAGATGAGCATGCATTAGGAATATTTCATTCTCACCCTTTGTGTCTGTTTGGTGGCATCCAGTCTATCTGCTCCCTCTCAGTGGTTATAGACATGGACATGCTACACAGTGGTTAGATAAAATTCCACTTACCATGTATCCAAACAATCTCCGAGAAAAACAGAATTCAGCCTTCATTGTCCATATTTTAGATTGGTTGCTTTAGGCAATAAAGACATTTTTCTTTAAGACAGTTTTGATAAATGAGACTCAATGTGTATTACTTTATATAACAAAATGTTATGTGATGGTCCAGATCCATTTAGCTCCGGATCCCAATTATTGAGACCTGAATGGTTTTTGAAAAATAGCTACAATTACATATTACATTCTCTTACTTCTGTAAATTGTAAAAAGTAATCCTGTATATTTCAAATATCATCAAATGTCACTGTCATCCACCACGGTTAAAGGGGTTTTCTGGATTTATCAATTGATGAACTATCCTTAGAATGGGTCATCAATTAAGGATCATGGGAGTCCGACACCCATCCCCCCTATCAGCTGTTTGAAGAGGTTGCATCATTCAGGTTAGCGCTCTCGACTCTTCACAGAAATCCAGGCATAGCACTATACAAGGACCACTGTGCATG
Source organism: Leptodactylus fallax (assembly GCA_947044405.1). Taxonomy (NCBI): domain Eukaryota; kingdom Metazoa; phylum Chordata; class Amphibia; order Anura; family Leptodactylidae; genus Leptodactylus; species Leptodactylus fallax. The sequence continues at coordinate 839,242 of CAMRHE010000530.1, forward strand.
GTATCACATCTCAGCCCATTTACTTGAATGGGAATGAGCTGCAAACCATGAGACTGATGAACGTGATGTCACACGTGAAGTGGAAGTGCCCCTCAGGGAACGCCACTACCACTTCAAACAGCTGATCCACATGGATCCTTGGTTTAGGACCTCCGCTGATCTTTAGTTCATGGGCAAAAAAGCACTGCGAGAAAAACCGCAGCGGCAATGTATCACAGTTTTTACACAGCGCTTTTCACAGAAAGTCCGCAGTGGTTTCCGCTGCCGACTTTCTGCTTTAATTTTACCTATAGGGAAACCGTCGCCATTTCCGTAGGTATAATTGACATGGTTTGATTTCCTAAATCGCAACGCATTTTCCCACAAAGTGTGGATGGAATTCGCTAGACAAGTTTAGTGAAGACAGGGGTATGGTTTGTTTACATATGTAATACTGTATAGGTTTCTTTAAGGATATGCACACAGAGGCAGATGTATCGATCTCCCATATAGCAGCTTTCTTATAGCTGTGGAGGACCTGGTATGTTGGACAGCCCATTGATTTAAAAGGCAGAGTGTAATTCTTCACTTCCCCTGTGGTGGCACTGCAGGAAAACAGAACACTTCCTACTGTATTCCTCAACAGGACACCCTGTGCTTAATTTTATGATAAATCAAACAACCGCATTCCAAGTCGGAACAGTTCATGGAAATAATTTTCCATCACTATCCAAGGTCCCCTAAAAATAAAATATAATGTAGTAAAGTGTAGGATGAAGTTCACAGGGCCAAGAGTACCAGATAAAAAGAAATAAAGCCAGAAAGTCTATGGTCATGGTGTTCTGAGGCTTCGACGTTTTCCGTTAATAATAATTGCAGTATCTGACTACAGCAGGGGCCGGGGAGAAGCGAGTACATTTTATGGACATATGACAAGCTCTCCAATACTGCTTTTTTTAATCTAGAATGAATTTTCTGCCTTCCAGGATCAAAACTGTAACCCTGATGTTATAAGGGAGTATATATGACTCGGTAGTGGGAAAGCCATGATCTGCTATAAAGTACTAGAAGATATTGTGCTTTCCAAGTGGTGGCTGATGTATTTATTTAATAACACCACACACCACTAGCTATTTGTGTCCAGGTTTTTTTTTAAATATAAAAATTTTATTACTGTTCTTTAATTTCAGTCTATATAAAACATTAAGAAAATGTATAGAAACAATAAGAAATAATGGTCTAGAAGTAAAAACAATCAAATAGACCTAATGTTCCATAATATCATGAGAAATAAGTAGAGGGCAGAACATGGGGAATGAGGTGCTTTACTTTTCTATTATTTGTATTATTTGTAGCTTCTGTTAGATATAAAATACATAGAAGTGCGGATGTAGAATTCTAAAATAATATATCCAGGGATGATGAAATTGTGTGTCAGGATATACAGTACAACTCAGTTGTCTCTCTTGTCATGTTATAGCTCAGGCATAGGATGAGAAGCTAGTTACTTCCTCTATTACTCGTGTTCTCTACTAAACTACAGTTCGACAGTATTCACACCCGAGTGCTTGCTTTATGAGGTCAAAGGCCCTTCTGACAAATATGAAGACATTGGTATTATCAATGGCACATGCTAGAGTTATACCTTTGCTTGTAAATTATAAGTTTTGAATTGGGTTCATGGCTGTCTGAAACATCTGTCGGACCAATAGGTACAGATAGAGCCAAGCATACCTCTGCACTTTTAAGAAACTGATGCATTTATATTACTATTTATATTCCTTTTTCCACACGGCAACATATCTGCTTGTGCTGGTACATTATAAAACTCTGTCTTAGGGATGTTGTCTGGGCCCAAATCATTAAACACATATGCAATATCTATATACACTATACATTCCGGTTAATGTGCATGTTTTTATCCCAAATTTGCTGGGACTGACCTGAACTTTCAAAAACATTCCTGAAAATTGTAGCCCCCAGATAAATGTCACTTTACATAAGATGGGGTTTATGCAAATCCTACACACAAGTGGGCATTCCAAGGCTGGACCTAAATATGCACTGTATAAATGTATAGTACAGGCTATACTTTGTAGTATAGTTTTTCAAAGAGAAATGCCTTTCTGCTATTATTAGGCATTTCCATGATCCCCCTCCTTCTGCTAACCTGCCCTTAACTCCGCAAAATTACTGCTCTATCTGGACACATTGCAGGTCACATGACTCAGATGACTCATATCTATAGAAGTCTATGAAGAGGGCTGGGGGAGACACTGAATATAAGCTCTTTATTGCAACCTAACCACTTTCCTCACAGCAGTACATGATAATACTTCTCTATATATGTCCTACACAATCCTAGGACTGTTTCTGAGTGAGCAGATTATCCTGTACTTACTGTGTGTAATGTATGGAAGGTAGTCTCCACCCACCAGCTCAAAGAGAAATGCAAACTACAGATATAACATGCGAAAACTCCTAAAAATTGCAGATTATAAGTCATATAATGACCAGAAAGTTACTCCTCATGTACACATATAACAGCTTATGCTGAAAATCACCTGAAACACCAACTGAAATATTAATAACAATGGATGTGGATGGCTGTTTGGATCTACATTATATCCCTATGATAAGACAGAACAGTGTCAAAGCATAGATAAAAAAAATTGTGGCCATGTAAAAGCTGCCTATACAGCACTTCTTGTCGTTTTAGTGGTCTCAGGTGACAAGTTTTATTCATGGTCCATTTAGAGCATATGTCGGTCAGAAAGTGAAGGTCAAATGCTCATTTGCCCCTTTATGTACCAGAACGAAGAGTATCTCAACAAGAGTGGCTCCCAGTCTGGCAGATGGTTAGTTATCTTTTTCCCTCTGTAGTATGGTAATGTGCCAAAGTGACATGATCAACACTAAAAAAGTTCAGTTTAAGTATGATTCTTGTGAAGTAGATATTAAGTATATGTTAAGTCATAATTCTTAGCAATTTTTCCAAAACCCAATAAACAAAAATTTTCTCCATTAAAATCTGCACTCACCTTCCAGTGTTCTCTGTGCAGATCACAGCTTATAGTGCTGACCTGAGTCTTAAATATTGTGTACTTTATTTCTTGACAGGCATTTGGAGAGGAAATTGCTCCCATCAGCTTGAAGGTGAAGACAGTGAATGATGTGGCTGGTCAGCTCTCCGCTCTAGATATTCAGCCATCTGCAAAAAACGCTCGCCAACTGGATGACCTGAACATCAGGTGGAAGCTCCTACAGGTATAACTGTCTTACCTTGTAAAACAGAAATGAGACATTCTCTGAGCTCTCAACCTCTTTAATGTTTGATTAATGTCATGTATTTCACAACCTTATTATATTTATTACTTTATGCCCAAAGCAAAAGTTCTGCTTTTTGAAATGCTGAATTTTGTGAATATATTTTCTTAATTTCTTACATTTTGATGCTATATAAGTATATATTGTGCATTATTATTTGTAAATGTATCTGACATTTAATACCAGTTATAATACTGTAGCGTTATCACCATATTAATACTAGTATTTTTTAGCTTTCCTTCATAGTTATGATGTTTTTGACAGCACAAACAGTGTTATTTACAACATTATTTGGGCCATCAAAGACTTGGAACACACTCTTCACTCCCTTCTAGAGGTAGTGGGGGTCTCAGCTGTTGGATGCCCACTAAATATACATTCATCACCTATCCTATTTTAAGAACGCAGCCAGGTTTGACCTTCAAGACGCAGCCCAATTTTACAAATCGAACATGTGTCATCTTATGTGACAGTAACTTTGGAATGCTTTTATTTATCCGTGTGATTCTAAGACTTTTTTTTATTACTCATTGTACTTTATGTAACTAGTACGTTTTGACCAATATGTTTAGAATTTATTTATAAAAAGATCCAAAGTTTACAAATTTCAAGATTTACATTTTTAAGCTTGTAAGACAGATAGTCAGTAGTCATAACAAATAGAATACTGTAGGTAACAATTAACATTTCACATATGTCTATTTTATGTTAGCATCATTTTTTACACACTCTTATTTTTAAAGATGTTAGAAGGCCTTTAAGTTTAGCAGCAATTTTTCCAATTTTCAAGAACATTTCCAAAATCTGCTTTTTAAGGGACCGATTCAGTTCTGAAGTCGTTTTGCGGGCCTAAACATTTGAAACCTTCCTATATATCACCCTATTTCAAAAACTGGGGCCTTCAAAGTATTCAAAACACTATTATGCAGGGCAGAACGGGACGGCAATGTGCAGTTTTATGACAGCTCTTAAATTAACAGGCTGCAGGCACAAGGATCAGCTCTGCAGCCTATTAATTTAAAGAGGATCTGTCACCACGTACAAAATCTTAAATGCCATGCATCACTTGATCCTCGCTGTGCCCCTGAACAAGTTGGTGTTTTTATTTTACAATCTGTCTATCTAGTCAACAGATATGGCCACATTTTTAGTTTCTCAGAGAAATAGAAAAGGTTCCTGTCCACATGGAGTCTCAGAGCTAGTAACATAACCTTCCAGTGGCCATATCTTTTGAATGGGTGGATGGATTTAAAAAAGAAAAGCACCAAATTGATCAAAAGCACAGCGAGAATCAATGAATGTATTAGATTCAATCAATCCAAACAGATGAAGTAAAACTTAAAGGGAAACTACCATCTGATACATTAATGAGATATCCTAAGTATATTCCATAAATGCCTGATGTCAGTGGGTGCCTAATGGGCAATTCTCTCAGGCCCAGTAAAATACACTCACCCATGACGTATTATGACTGTGACGTGGAAACCTTATGTGCCTTTATGTCATGACATAAAAATGGGGCATGGCCAACACATTGGCATGTATGCGTCACAAAAAGAGGTCTATCATGTCTTGAATGGGGCATGGGTTCACAAATAGATGTGCAGCCTTCCCTCAAAAATGTCCACAGCGCATGTTTTCCTTGATCTCCGCTACAAATGGTATGCTCGAAAGGGTTTAGTGCAGTTCAATGTATTACGTGACTGAAAAGAATTGTATGACCTTGGTAGTTGGTAAGGATCTATGCCCAGTCCCTCTGTGAATTCTGTATATATGGCATTACAATTGATATGGGAACAAACCATAATGTAACATTTATGGATGATGAGTGTATTCCTGTATATATTACTTGTGGAGCCCCTAATAATTAGTTTTGTATTACTATATATTGTTTTAGACTTACAATACATATTCATTAATGCAGATCCTGACCTTGTGGGGGCTAAATTGTTTCTGTCAGCATTCTTTCCACAGCTAGAAGCAAATTATCCCACCGGGACAGGATTTTATTTTTCTTTGATACTCTGTATTTGTAATTTTTATGTATTTATCTGTTGCTCCCTGGCACCTCTGTGATACATATATTGGATGCAATTTGTAAGCAGTGTTGTAACTCCATAAATCATGCTGCCGTTATTGAGAGCTACAAAACTTGGCAGAAGAAAAATCTGCTTTATTGCCACCCGTGCAAAATGTTGATTAAAACAAATTTAGTTTTCACAGGATGGACAGTGTGTCCCCAAAGAGATGCTGACTGCGCACAGGACAAAGATTTCAGTTGTAAAATAATGTGGGATGGGGGTGGGGAATTAAGTGAATTTGGTACTCCTTGAAGAAACTGTGACGGCGTGACAATCAATCAACTCCAGCTAATATGACATCTTTTATAAACTCTATAGTCCTATACATTCAGATCCAAGAATAAGCATATATGTAGTCATCTGTTCAGTCCACTAGTAACACTAAATAGACAAAAAAATACATATATATACTTATGGGCTTTGTTTTTGAGTTTACTGCATACACATTGGCACTGCTTGGTCTATTTTACTCTCTACTTTTCGAATATAAGTACGGTTAGGTTATGGTTGACTGAATCAAACAGTGGTTTCCTCTTGTGAATTGGTGGCTCTGTTGCCAAGTTATCACCTTTTTTTTGTCAATATGCAAATGAGCTCTTTGGATTAACCATGCCATTGTCGTTGCTCCAGAGAGGTAAGCAGTCATGCCTTCATTGCTCCAAAGAGCTTATTTGCATAATGACAAACATAGCAACATCTCGACAATAGAGGTACCAATTCACAAGGTGAAACACCATTCGTTTTGGCTCTCCCAAATCAATCTATCTCCAGGGCTGGGTTGATATGCTGGGTTCTGGTGACAGACTCTCTTTAAGTATGTAGAATAAGTGAATACTTTGTTTATCATGCCTTCTTTTGTGTCTCTCTAGGCAGCAGTTGAAGAACGTCTCAAACAACTTCAAGAAGCACACAGAGATTTTGGCCCTGCCTCCCAACACTTCTTGTCTAGTAAGTTCACAATGTAAATGTGGCTGTACTGTTTGTGTAACTGATAGCAATGGTCTGAGATATATGATAATATGTACTGCTTATTGTAGTCATGTCTAGCATTTGTCCCATATCCTTAAAGGGTACCTGAGGTTTTCAGAAATGTTGAAATACTGTATGTGCAGAGTCTTACGGGGCAGTCTGTTCTATGACTGTATAAAGTTTCTTATGTGATGTCCTATCAGTTTTTCTGCTGCTAATGTCCCAATTTTGGCTGAAGCATGTACAATAAGGAGCAGTCTGCCCCCTCCCCTCTCCATTATAACTACATGAAATTTTGCCAGGAGTAACTGTACAAGAGCAAACAAATAGCTGAAAAAGCCCAAGTGACCATCATATAAGAGATACAGGAACACTAAACCGTAAATATAGAGCATATATATGCAGATACCAACTACATTCTAGCATCAAACATGCAGATATGACACAGGAAAGAGAACAGTCTATGATAACAATCAGGACAGCTGCTGCTATCTGTGAATAATATCTCATCTGTAATCACACAAGCAGCCAGAAGTACATGCAAGTGCAGAGAATACTTTTCTTGCAGTGTAAGGTGTAAGATTTGCAGAATGTTCAGTTTCAACAGTTTGCAGACATGTGTCAGACTGTGAGCAGAATCAGCCCCTCCCATCTGCATTCACTTTGGGAAGAGAGAAACCCCCTCCCCCTTACCTCACTATCTTTCAGTTTTGCTGCTAGGGACATACTTCCCTAGTCACAAAGGAATAAACTGTAAATTAGCTAGAAGGGAGACCCCTAGTGGCAAGAACTTTAAAGAGGTTTTTCAAGTAAAAAGCAGCAACATTTTTAATTAAAGTGCATTACACGTTGATTCAGAATCACATGCTCTATGAAATGAGACTAAGTTGTCTGAAAAGTTAGTGATCATTTAAATCATCCTTCATCATTAATCTGCAGAGGATCCAAGCAGAAAGTATACTATTGTCCTGTAGGACGACCATAGGTGAATTCTAGCATAAAACAGTTCCCATCTAAATTCATGGGCTATCTGTGTAAAACTTGGATATGCCAGGTCCTCCAGAGCAAGAAACTCTTTGTGATTTCTGTTCACTCTAGTTGAAATTGGAGGGTTCTGAATGGAGACCCGTCCCTAAGACCACTCAATTTGGGTTATTTGAAAATGGTCTTCTAAACCAGACAACCACTTTAAGAGTTACATATGAATTTACTGTCTACGAAAATTTATGTCTTTATAACAAGCTATAATAAAAAAGGACAAAGGTAATTCTGCTGTCTATACTGCCTATACTGCCTATACTGTCTATGCTGTCTATGTATCTCACTGTAGGTAAAACTTTAATCCAAGGAAAGTGAGAATATCCCACAGTACTGCACCCGGTAAAAAAAAAAAAAAAAAAAATTGTTCAGGTTCTGTGCTATACTGGTGTCCTCTTATGTTGTACAGAGGCCTTTGGGCCCCCCTGAGGCTCTAGCGCCTGGTAGCGATTGTTACCTCTGCACCCCCTGTAGCTACTCCCCTGCATGAGTGAACATCCTAAAGCAAACTGCCAAACACAGCCTCATAGAAACACATTGCCACTGGCATTGAGGAGTGAAAGTGTTAATTTTTTTTTTTCAATTTCTGTATAGATGTATATTTAATTTGCTGCAGTATGGTACTTTTAATTTGTTTTATTTTTCACATTTTTTCATTATCAATTATATCTCATCAGCTAAAATATAAAAAATATGTAATTACCTACTTCATTTTTTGCATTTTTTTTCAACAGTAAATATCTAATGGTTCTATTTTTTCTTATTCTCTCAGCTTCAGTACAGCTTCCATGGCAACGATCCGTTTCACTTAACAAAGTGCCCTACTACATTAAGTAAGTTTTTCATATTGTTTCTGCTTTGTTGTTCTGGTTATTGATGTGTAAATGTGTATTGTGTGGCTAAAGAGACAGGTGTGACTGCGTAGTCTTATTTGAAATGCATTTATAGTTTATTTTTGCTGAATATATTCAGAAAGATGAAGTAGCTAGTTTGGTAAGGTGTTAAAGTAGATGGAATTGAAATTAAACACACAGAAATAAAATGTGTTTCTGAACTACTAATTATTATCATGTAGACAGAAGGAATCACCCCGCAGTCATTCTTCCATTCAAAGGAACATCAAACACAAAAAATGCACAAAAAATAAAAGAAAATCCCAGAACTTCCTCCTTTAGTTTCTTCTTTTACCTATATCCTATTTTATCTCATAGTTAAAACTGAGACATGTACAAAAACATCTCTTTGTGCCGTTCAGCCATACCCCACTGCTCCTCCTTAGTTCTATGACTGTCTGTAAGACAACTGGCAAGAGCATGAATCTCCCTGCAGTGCTCTATCTGCATTAGTGCCAGATATTAAGCCCTTCCCCCTCTAGTTGGCCAGAGCGGAGATGGAGCAGATAAGCAGGGGAGTAGAAGTTATTCTGTAGAATAATAATGTGATTTTATTTACACATTAGGCTTTCACTAGATAAAGTAGCAATGTTTTAGACAAGGGTTTCATCATGCTACACTGCCTGCTGACAAGACTGAAGAAGGACTCTGTCCGAAACATTGCTACTTCATCACGTGAAATCCTGATGATGTAAATGCAAGAGCAAACGACTGTAATGTAGTTCCTTCCCTGGATTGACGATTTTGTGGGCCTCATGCCAGTAGGGACCTGAGTCAGCCACAGCACCTCAACATTATCCTAGTATTGAGACAAATCGGGCGGTCGTCAAAATAATTAACATCTGACCTAAAACTTCTCATAATAAAGCTATATGCTGTTTATAATGTCCAAATACAAACTAATTACTAAACTGTATGAAAGGGAACATTTAGAAGCACAAATCAGCCAATGCAATTAAAATAGGGAAGTAATGCTATATATTTCTGTTATTATTATTCTTGTAAATAAAGCAGACCTTGTAATTTACATATAGTTTCCAGGTCCAATTTGTAGACTCCCTGTAAATTTTCAGAAACCTGCTCCTTTCCTAAAAATTCTTGTAAAGGGAAAAAAATCTTAAATTAAATAGAGGAATGACACTATGACACTGGTAAAAGCTTGAGAACAGCGTAGACTAGTTGTGTAAGGTTTATATTCTTGTGAAGAGAAGTAAGTGGTTTCTTTGACTCTAAAAGCTCTTACAGTGAAGATTGCTACAAGCCTTTGAGTCCAAAGTTGCATTCTAGGAACAGGTAAGAGCACAGTGTGTGCATGTAACCCAAAAGCATGTTTTCTCTATGGTATATTTCAAAGAACTTAAACATATAAAGTCAATTTTAAAGGTTATAAAACAAAGCAAAAGACTGAAACTGATTTAAGAAGTCAGTAATTTGAACATGTAGAGATAAATTTGTTCTTTATACAAGAGCTGGTTTTAGATTTTTTAGATTTTTTTTTGTGAAAGTACAGTCTTCAGGCCTTTACATTTACAGGCCGATGATCGCCAGAACAAAACATACTGGGCTCTCATTGCAGACAAAACCATGGGGTAAGGCCCCTGCTACAGCCAGTTGCTTTACAGTGAGAGACAGATTCATTATAGGTATGAAAGGATGGACAAAAGAGAAGATCCCCAAAAAAACATTTTTGAAGAATTGTCCTAAAGAAACGTGTAGAATGAGCTTACCCATTGAAGATAGTCTCCATGATTATTCAATGCATCTCTAGGAAGGTTCAGAGCCACTTGCAGGATGTAAAGCTGAAGGTGGCTCCCACAAAACCATATGTAGAAAGGACAGACTGGCTCAAAATGCATAAAGGGATTGTAAACGCCAATGGGTTTTTTAATATAAAGCACTGAATAAAGTTTTGGACTTTAACTTTTCAGTGGTGAACCTTACCCATTTGGTATTCTCCACGAATTGTTCATTGCAGTGACACAGAGTAATATCAATTTAGGGAGGAAATTGAATTTAAATTTTTCAATGAATTTTTATTGTCTTTTTTAAAAAATAGAAGTGACAAAAATGACCAAAATGCTTTATATAACTACAGTAGAGATTGCATAAACCTGTATTTTTTATTTTATAGTTTTTTTCTATGTGTACTATGCCTTTATGTAATGGCGGATCCTTTCATTATCAACTGAAATACAACTTACTCATCCATGTTCTGACATTACAACCCATATGATGCTGCTGTGAGAATATAGTACATTCAGCAAAATATACTACTCAGTTTTATTTTAGTATCTGGTGTCAAAAATTCTACACTTTAAAAAACAATAATATCACATTCTTAGATGTAAAGTATTGCCATACTCAGCATTTATCCACTGGTATTGATACAAACATTACAGTGGACTTACTTTCTTGATGGACTTGAAGGACTTTATTTCTTCAATATAAACTTAATCTCTCTGTCTGAAGGTCACCGCTTTTTCCATCGTTCACAAAACAGCTCAATGAATATGATATGACCTTGTTAAAGGCAGAGTTATTATTTGATATGAATCTTAGCTATGTAAGATATATATTATAGAAATGACCTGCAGGGGAGGGTTTAGAGGGGAGGTGCATGGTGACAGCGTCAGTTAATGTTACTCACTAGCACCAAGTACTTAGGCTGTGTTTCTGTGCTCATGTCTTTTAAAGCAGTTTCTTAAGAGGACCTATTACCAGGTACAAAATCCTAAATGCCATACACCATGGAATTGCAGCTGTGCCCATATAGCCCCTGGAAAGTTATATGTAAACTAGCACTGATTCTCCAAGTGGGCAGTAACTCTTTGTATTTCTATGAGAAACTAAAAATGTTATCGCTGCCCATTTGGAGAATCAGAGCTAGTTTACACGTGGGCTTGCAGGGGCCATATCTTTTTAATGGGTAGACAGATTTAAATTTAAAAAAATAAACATCAAATTGATCAGGGGGACAGTCCTCTTTAAGGCCGGCGCTTCGTGTTGCGTAAACGCAGCGGTTTGCCCGCGGTGAAAACGCAATGGAAAAAAAAACACTATGTTTTACAGTCACAGCAAAGTGGATGGGATTCTAACAAATCACATCCCCACTTTGCGGTAAAATCCACGCAGTGGACACGAAATCGCAGCATGTCAATTACACCTATAGAAATGCCCTATAGGTATAATTGAACCAGAAAATCCACAGAGGAAACCTCTGCGACCTTTGTGTAAAGCGCTGCGGGAAGAACCACGATGCGTTGCTGCCACGGTTTTTCCCGCGGCACTTTTTTGCTGCGGGACGCCACATGGAGCCTTAGCCTCAGAACTGCATTAATAAAAATGAGGCTGAAGCCAAAGGTCGTAGGAAGGCTAAGGCCCAAGGTAGCGAGCCGCAGCAAAAAAAAAAAAAAAAAAACGCATCACGTTTTTTTCTGCAGCGTTTTCCTCTGTGGACTTGCTGTCCCTTTTACACCTATATGGAAAACACCAGCGTTTCCACAGGTATAATTGACATGCTGCGATTTTTTAAAACGGAGCTTTTTTGCTGCAGATTTTTCTCTGCAATATGTAGATGGGATCAGCTTTTTTTTTCACAACGTGGGGCACCAGCCAAAAGCTGCTTTTTTAAAGCAGATTTTACTGTAGGTTTTGAGTCAAAGCCAGGAGTGGATTTAGCAGAAGGAAGAAGTACAAGTGTTTCCTTTATATTTACTTTGTGAAGCTATTCCTTGCTCAAAAAAATACACAGCAAAATCTGTAAAAAAAAATTGCAGCCCTTCTTCAGTGTGTAGCCTTGGCCTTAACATGGGAACACAGTCTGATAATTTTCTTCAAATACTAGTTAACTTTAAGTGTGGAGGAGAACCACCTTGCTATTTTCATGATTCTGAATCATAAAGTAGGCATAAGATGCGTGGACTATGTGTAATAGAAATATGTACAGAAGCTGCTGTATAAAAAAAAAAAAAACCAGGAATAACACATGAACAGTGTGCTAGATAGATAGATAACTAGATAGTATATTTCAAGATGCATGTTTGTGACTACTCAACAATTGTAGCATAATAGATTCTTACAGGTTATAGTAATGTAAATAGGAAGCATCACGTTTGTGTTTTTTTAAGTGTGTAGAAGAGTGTAGACTACCCTGGCCATAAAAAAAAAAAAAAAATCTGCCACAATGACAGAACATAATATTATGGAGACAAATGCTAGTGTGAACAGAGCTATCATATAAAAAGTGTTTATACAGCTGTCAGATTACAAAGATTGTGCAGAAAAGATTCTAGTTTAGAAAACCCATTTTAAGATATCAGTTTGGGAATTCTAAGTTAAGACCAGCTTCCCCATGCTGAAAACACAGTGAAAGTATGAGACAGTATATCTGAAGGGGACACAGGGACGCATAGATGACTATGATGCTGGGAGTTCAGGGTTCCTGGCTCAAGGTTTGGACCGAGAATACATTCGACATCCAGACCGTGCAAAGCTGGCCTAATAGAAGAAGATTTCCAGATTCCACTGTACCCCAACATATTAAAGCTGGGTGATTTAGAAGCAGAACATCCCGGGATTAATTTCTTTTTAGGAGAGTCTTGTCCAAACTAGGCAACACCTTTAATTTTTTTAAGACTGGGGAGCATAATACTTGATAAAAGGGAATTTCCAGCATCTAGTTTGAGAGTTTAAGCTTCATAAGAATATGAAGGTATTTTAAAGTAGTATTCCCATCCAAAAAGGTAGTATGATGTAAATTCTAGTGAATGTTCTCATCAGTGGCTATATTTGTAAGTTATTCATTCCTTTCTGGTCCTCAGCTGTGTCATGTGACTGACACTCTGATTCACGAACTGACACAGTATCTCATACGTGGACAGGAAGTCAGTTTCTCTATTCATATCTATGAGAGTTTTGATGTGACTTTCAGGATTAAATAGAGAAACTAACTTCCTATCTACATATGGGTCACTGTGTCAGTTGGAGAGTCAATATATCGGCCACATGACACAGCTGAGGACCAGAAGGGAGTGAATAACTCACAAATATGGCCACTGGTTAACATTACTTTCTCTTCAATTTACATTTTCTAATGGTCCAGAGAATATTTATTTTTGTGGAAATACTTCTTTAAACTGTTCAGAAGTTAATATTCACATTAATATCATTGGGCTAAGATTTAGGCAGCAGTAAACTGTCAGCAACAGAGGGTAGTGCAGTGCATGACAGCTGGTTCATGCCTGCTAAAGGGCATATCTTGTCATGATTTTAAGGGGCATCACAAATAATGTAAAATATTATTTATTTGCTGACATCTTGTTGATGTGGTGTGAATGAAAAATACCACCAACAACAACAACGTGGATGTGCCATAAGGAGCAGAACATTGAGAAAATCTCAGTAATTTATCTTTTGTTATAAAAAAAATGAAATGTGTTTTGTGCTGGTTTAATAAAAAAATATGAAGTTTCATACACATCTTTCACAAGTGCATATACGCTGACGTTGTGGTTATAAACACACTTAAGGCTAAGGCCCCACATTGCAGAAACGCAGCGTTTTTTGAACCAAAGTCAGGAGTGGCTTGAAAAGGAATAGAAAATATAAAAGAAGCTCTTAGACAGTTCCCTTCTGTTAAATCCACTCCTGACTTTGGCTCAAAAAAACGTATCAAAATCTGCAACAAAAAATGTATGCCAGCTAGGAGCAGAGCTGACATAGAAATCGGGTATAATTTACGACTTATGGTGTGAATTATAATAGTGGTCATGTCCTGCCCCACTTTCACCAACTTTTTCAAAAAGTGATGTTTGCTGTGTGAAAACTGTGAAAAAGCACAGTTGTGGTATAAAAATACAGTGGGACGAATATTTTGCCTTTTCCGTGTCAGAAAACCGGTGAAAAAAAAAATGATACATTCCCCGCTATGTTGCTGTAAATTTATCAAATGCTGCATGATGCACAAGTTTAAGGCTAATGCTTCTATCCTGAGATGTTACTTCACGTTCTACGCTACCCACACTAGCAGTAAGGTTTTGACAATTTGATGTTGCATTTGATGTAAAGAAAACTAGATAGGATTACCCATTTTCCCTCCCAATGGAGGGATTGGCAATTAAAGCTCAAAACCCCTCTTTTGCCACTTTTTGATACAAGAATTATAGAGTGTAGGATTTGATAATTCCGCCCCCCCATTGTGTCCATATATGTGTATATATATATATATATATATATATATATACACATATATTCAGGTGTAGCAAAGTTAACTGTGACGTCTGCAACTGCTTAAACTGTAACAGTATATATTTGAAATCCCTTAAAACATATAAAAAGTACATGAAATTAATATTTTAAAATCATGAGTAGTAAGGGGCCCATACATATTTCCTATTACAAAGAGGCCCCTGCTGATTGTCAGTCCACCTCTAGATAAAATAAAATCCATTTTAGATGCTAATATAAGAAACATTAGTAGGTGACCTTTATTAGATATTTCAGATACAATAAATACAGAATTTGCTTTTTTTTGTAACATGGAGAAATGAGGAATGATAGCCGATATTCATAAGACAGCTGGGGATTGCCTTATACAAACAGCAGTTCCAGTATGTGGGATGGAAGCCCAGCAGTGGACATAAAAATCAAATATGAGCTGGTATAAAAACTCGAGGCCACCATGTAACATTTACATTAGCAGAAACTCAGGAGAGGGACAAGATTACCCAAGCATTGCAGCTATACATTAACTTCACGTTGGGCTGTTTTATGCTGGGCAAGTAAAGGTTTTGCAGTCATGTCAAGCCCTTTTAATGATGAGCTGAAGGCATACAGGAAAAAAGCAGGATGCTGATATTTTGTAGGATTAATGATCCTGAAGAAATTAAACTGGACATCATGAGATATTTCCCATGCTTTTTAATCTTACAGTAGAAAGCCACTCCGAATGTACAGTACAGTACAAACTATATAACTATCCATTGTCGCTGAAGTATGCACAAACCCTGAATGGGTCCTTAGAGTAAATGTTTTTGTGTGTGTGTATATATATATATATATATATATATATATATATATATACAGTACAGACCAAAAGTTTGGACACACCTTCTCATTCCAACATTCCAAGAGTTTTCTGCATTTTCATGACTATAAAAATTGTAGATTCACACTGAAGGCATCAAAACTATGAATTAACACATGTGGAATTATATACTTAACAAAAAAGTGTGAAACAACTGAAAATATGTCTTATATTCTAGGTTCTTCAAAGTAGCCATCTTTTGCTTTGATTACTGCTTTGCACACTCTTGGCATTTTCTTGATGAGCTTCAAGAGGTAGTCACCTGAAATGGTCTTCCAACAGTCTTGAAGGAGTTCCCAGAGATGCTTAGCACTTGTTGGCCCTTTTGCCTTCACTCTGCGGTCCAGCTCACCCCAAACCATCTCGATTGGGTTCAGGTCTGGTGACTGTGGAGGCCAGGTCATCTGGCGTAGCACCCCATCACTCTCCTTCTTGGTCAAATAGCCCTTACACCGTCTGGAGGTGTGTTTGGGGTCATTGTCCTGTTGAAAAATAAAACTAAACGCAAACTGGATGGAATAGCATGCCTCTGCAAGATGCTGTGGTAACCATGCTGGTTCAGTATTCCTTCAATTTTGAATAAATCCCCAACAGTGTCACCAGCAAAGCACCCCACACCATCACACCTCCTCCTCCATGCTTCACGGTGGGAACCAGGCATGTAGAGTCCATTCGTTCACCTTTTCTGCGTCGCACAAAGACACGGTGGTTGGAACCAAAGATCTCAAATTTGGACTCATCAGACCAAAGCACAGATTTCCACAGGTCTAATGTCCATTCCTTGTGTTCTTTAGCCCAAACAAGTCTCTTCTGCTTGTTGCCTGTCCTTAGCAGTGGTTTCCTAGCAGCTATTTTACCATGAAGGCCTGCTGCACACAGTCTCCTCTTAACAGTTGTTGTAGAGATGTGTCTGCTGCTAGAACTCTGTGTGGCATTGACCTGGTCTCTAATCTGAGCTGCTGTTAACCTGCGATTTCTGAGGCTGGTGACTCGGATGAACTTATCCTCCGCAGCAGAGGTGACTCTTGGTCTTCCTTTCCTGGGGCGGTCCTCATGTGAGCCAGTGTCTTTGTAGCGCTTGATGGTTTTGGCCACTGCACTTGGGGACACTTTCAAAGTTTTCCCAATTTTTCGGACTGACTGACCTTCATTTTTTAAAGTAATGATGGCCACTCGTTTTTCTTTACTTAGCTGCTTTTTTCTTGCCATAATACAAATTTTAACACTCCATTCAGTAGGACCATCAGCTGTGTATCCACCTGACTTCTGAACAACACAACTGATGGTCCCAACCCCATTTATAAGGCAAGAAATCCCACTTATTAAACCTGACAGGGCACACCTGTGAAGTGAAAACCATTTCAGGTGACTACCTCTTGAAGCTCATCAAAAGAATGCCAAGAGTGTGCAAAGCAATAATCAAAGCAAAAGGTGGCTACTTTGAAGAACCTAGAATATAAGACATATTTTCAGTTGTTTCACACTTTTTTGTAAAGTATATAATTCCTCATGTGTTAATTCATAGTTTTGATGCCTTCAGTGTGAATCTACAATTTTTATAGTCATGAAAATACAGAAATCTCTTGGAATGAGAAGGTGTGTCCAAACTTTTGGTCTGTACTGTATATATATATATATATATATATATATATATGTGTGTATCTTTGTACGAATTTATTGAAGATTGTACATACTGTATAACCTTGACATATTTTATATGTATTATATGTGCTACTCATGGCTAGCAGTGTAGTAGCGTAGAGAGATGGCTACTATACATATATGATTCTTGAAAAATGTATTACAAAAGGCAAGTAAATATAATTTACTGGATCTGGGGAATACAAAAGTTCCCTTGATCCTTCTAAATGGTTTTTGTGGTATATGTTTGCCCTATGCACCTTTTAATGGAAACAATATATGCCAAAAGAGTGTCTTTTCAGCGTGCATTCAGGCGTTGTGTCAGTATGTTTTTACTTTTTATTACATAGGGGCTTCACAAATGAATGCACTATATACCGTGCTATATTCAGCATTTTAGAATGGGATTCAATGGGGGACATACAGTTGAAACCAGATGTTTACATGCACTATATAAAAAGACACATATGTATGTTTTTCTCACTATCTAACATGAAATCAGAATAAACCTTTCTCCTTTTCAGGTCAGTTAGGATTACCAAAATTATTTATATTTGACAAAGTCAAAAGTTTACATACATTTCATTAGCATTTGGTAGCATTGCCCTTAAACTGTATGACTTGGGTCAAACATTTTGGATATCCTTCCACAAGCTTCTCACAATAGTTTGTAGGAATTTGGGCCCATTCCTCCTGACAGAACTGGTGTCACTGAGCCATGTTTGTAGGCCGCCTTGCTCGCACGTGCCTTTTCAGCTTTGCCCATAAATTTTCAATAGGATTGATATCAGGGCTTTGTGATGGCCTGGTGCAGGAGGGACTGGTGCATGTCACAAAATAGATGGCATCATGAGGAAAGAACATTATGTGACAATACTGAAGCAACATCTCAAGACATCAGCCGTAAAGTTAAAGCTTCCAAATGGACAATGACCCGAAGCATACTGCCAAACTGGTTACAAAGTTGCTTAAGGATAACAAATTCAATGTTTTGGAGTGGCTAATTCTGGAGCCATCAAAATGCATATATAGACTATACAAAACTAAGCATTTTTTCTCACTTCTATCACATGTTTGCCTAAAGAATATTTTCAACTCCAAAGGAATATGAAATCCCATCTAAAGATGTCTTCAAAGTATTGGAGATGTTCAAAAATAAACTTGGACTTTTTGTTTTCTTAAATATTTGATCAATTGTCTCTTAGACAGTAAAATATTGGAACTGCCATTCGGAGTGAAGAAAAAGTATATAGTAACAAGAACCTTTTGTGCAAAAATATACAAAAAAGGTAAAAGCGCGTCAGCTTAGATAAAAGCACATATAAATCAGTCCTATAGAATTCTCCATATTTTAGCGATCCAGCTTTTCAGCTATCAAATCTGAAAACATTTTTTGCTCTTGATTAAAGAGGGAGATGACACTTTGAACTAACACTTGAAAGGAACTGCACAGAGACTTGTTATTTATGAAGGTTCTTCTGAGATAACTGGAGGGAGCTTAAATCTAGAGATAAAAAAGACATTATGATATTTCAGAATTCTAAAGTTTTCATTGTTTTTTTATTCATAAACCTGTGTTTTGTGTGAAGGAGCCTGAAAATGCCGGGTAGAACACTTTCACCTTTTATTTAAATTGCTACCTGATCCTCTCATGTGTATGATTTCTCCTAAACTAGCACCATAAATGCTACAAAATAAGGGATCAAGCAGTTTAGCAGTACAGACGTCTTACCACATATTTTGCTCATTTTTCATACAGCCAACATAATCCTCAGTTCTGAACTTCATTCATTGTGTCGCTTAAAATCCTTGAGTTCACACAAAACATCTATCTGAGTTTGTGGTAGACTTCAGAATATTCAGCATTAATGTTGACTCATTTATATGGATCCAGCAGTCTGTCTAGTTTTCCTCTGATGTTTGCAGAATTCAGCCAGTGCTCTCGGCACACCTGTGGACATCATTGTCTGTATACAGATAGGTTGTCTCAGCTGGAGTAAAAAGAACTCCAATACTCTCTGTATTTCCATATACAGTCTCCAAGCACATGTCCAGTTTGGCTTTTACTATAAAGTGTTACACATGCAAATATCTTGGCAGGAGCTAACAAGAAGAGTATTGCAGGTGGTTATCGCACATTAAGTTCATACAAGATAAGGGGTTACTCACCTTTACAGAATTGATGGTCTATCTTTAATACATTCCTTTACCAATATACATAGTACAGGTTGAAATGTGAAACTTTGTAATATATCTTATTAAAGAAATATGTTTTCTTCTCCACTTCTCAGTTACTTTTTACAAATTAGCCTATGAAGAGGGGAGGAGGGATAGAAAGGACACTCTATGTAATTGCTACTCCTACGCTCTGCTGTACTGTACACTTTTAACACTGCTATGTTTGTAGCTAAGAGGCTGCTAGTATACAGAATAAGGCAATAAATCAATTAACCAGCAGGAGAATCCCACTCCACCCCCTCCCTGCTCCGTAGAGCTCTGTGTGAGGCTGAATATGGAAATCAATATAATGTGAACAGGCAGTCATATTGCAGATAAGGAGCAGGAGAACAGCTTAATAAGTGGTGAAGGAAACAGACTCCTTAATAAGAAACATCACAAAGTTTCTTACATTCACCTGTACTATTTATTTATGAAAAGTTGCTTATAACTGGAGATCTAACTGCTTTAAGATAAGCTATCCTGCAGATGAGTTGTTTCCTGGAGCATGCAGCTCTTGGAATTATTGACATGCTTGTGCTGTGGTGCTCACTTGCCATACATTTAGTACTAGCGGTTATTGGTACTGCAGTGGTTTCTCATTCAAGTCTTTGGGATACTGCTGCAGTACTGATAGCCATCACTATTAAAAGTACTACAAATGAGCTGTGCTCCTGAAAACAGGTGATCTGCAGGGGTCCAGAGAGCCACTCCCATCTGAAGTTGATGGTTTATATTAAATTTAAGCTATCAATTTTGTAAAGGTGGGAAACTATTTAATTTTTATACCTAAAATGTGTTACCTGTACTACTTCCTGTGTGCCATTGGAGAGCAATATATTTTCAGTACTTATGAAGTTTAGAATGCATGCATACTAGTCTTTTAATTTGTAGAAATCATATACAGTACATTAATTTTTAGTTTCAATAATTTTTATTCAAAATTTTTCAAAGAATAAAGGTGAAATACATTATTGACATATATCACGATGTACATTGGTATGCAGTATAGTATAGTATGCGAAAAAACAGAACATAGTACTTTCTTTACCAAAATACATCTGTAAGTCATACATCAACAACACGGATATGCAACGTACTAACATAGTAAACCTAAACTATAACAACAACTTTCAGGCACATTCAGCGGGCTATCTTGAACCATTCCTAGGGCATGTTCCTCAGTGTCAACCTTCCCTTGGTTGTAAGGCTACTATTAGTGTGTAGACACCAAAACTCCACTTTGACATTTCTGAATTCCCCCCTTTTGCTGCTTCCTCTACTTCGAGGTTGGCCGGTTTGACAATTTTGACTGGTTTGACCCCCCCCTTTGCCCATTTATTGCAATCATTGCATCAGTGCACCCCCCCTTCCCGGACTTCCTGCAACCCCCCGGATCTCTTTCAGGATGAATCGAGAGTAAATCCATGCTTCCCAGATTTTCTCAAAGCTGTGGAAAGAGTTATTTCCCAGGGCAATTATTCTTTCATAAGTGTATGTGCTATTTATGGCTGTTAACAGATCCGACATAAGCGGGGGAGCTGCCGTCCTCCATCTTTGCACCAACATCAATTTGGCTATAGTTAGAATTTTGCAGATAAGTTTTTTATGTGCCTTTAATGCATTGGGAATTCCGATAATTAGGATAGCCGTGCTAGCAGTGTATGGGAGTCGGAAATCGAATAGCTCCGAGAGCATCCTGAAGACCCCGTCCCAGTAACCTTGAAGTATGGGGCAATTCCCCAAAATATGGATAAGGGATCCTCTACCCCCACATCCCCTCCAACAGTTCCCTGATTCAGAGGGATAGGCTAACTGTAGCATAATCGGGGTCCTATACCATCGTAATACTATTTTCATGGCCGTCTCAATGTGCGTGCTACACTTTAAGGATAGATGGATCAGCCTAATTGCTTGCTGCCATTCCTCAGGGGTGATGACTACCCCCAAATCCCTCTCCCAATAACGGAATGGGGCAGATCTAGTGAAGGTCGATATTTCGTCCATTTTATCATACAGGAAACGCAGTCCTCTCACCTTGGTTGAAAGCCAAGTGAAAAGGGCGCCACTGTGAGGCAAAAGCGTCACGGGGTGCTTAGACACGAAGTGCCATATTTGAAAATATTTAAGGAAGTCACCTGTAGGGAGCCCATACTTCTGTCTAAGGTCTGCAAACAATATAGGTTGTTTAGTGTCAGAGTATAATTGAGAAATCTGTGTGATCCCTCTCGACTCCCAATCTGAAATTCTTAAGTCGTCGATTACCCATGACATTAGTGACAAAGGCATCTCAGAAATATGAAAGTGTTTCATAGGATTAGCTTTCCCGTGCATTATCTTCCATGCCGCCAATGAGGCAACCATGACCGGGGAGAAGGATCTAGGAGCTAAAATGTTCCAAAAGGGTAACCACAGCGCATCCTCCAGTTTTAGAGGAGCGATAAATGCCTGTTCTATGTGCAACCATGGAACTAAGGTGTCCATTGATTTCCACCTAGCGCACTGAGTGACCAGTGAGGCTAAATAATAGTTTCTTATCAACGGAACTCCCAGCCCTCCTGCCTCCTTTTGTTTGAATAGGCAGCTTTTGTTGATTCTGGGTCTCTTCCTATTCCATAGAAATTTTGATATTACCCTTTGTGTTGTTTCAAAAAAGGAAACGGGAATGGGAATCGGGAGCGTGCGAAACAAATATAAAAGCCTAGGTAGTAGTAACATTTTAAAGGCCGCTACTCGGCCTATCCAGGAGGTATCTGTTTTTGACATTCGCTCCGTCTCTTCCTGTAGTAGTTTTAACATTGGTATGTAGTTACTTCTGTAAAGGGTCCCTGGGGACGTTGTCATCTGTGTCCCCAGGTATTGGACATTGTCCACCCTCCAGTCAAAGTCATAATTCGACTTCATTTGATGAAGCGAAGAAGGAGGGACATTCAAAGGTAGCGCCTGTGATTTGGCCATATTCAATTTATAAAACGATAGTTGCCCAAACTTAGTAATAATATCCATTAAACGGGGGACAGAAGTTAGTGGCTTAGACAAGGTGAGAATAATATCATCAGCGTAGAGTGATATAAGATGAGTTTTATTCCCTATATCAATGCCCTCTATGTTGGTATCTAGTCTGAGCATTTGGGCCAATGGTTCCATGGAAAGAACGAATATCAGGGGCGACAGGGGGCATCCCTGCCTGGTCCCATTTGTTATCTGAAAAGGATCCGATACTGTTCCATTAGTGAACACTCTCGCAGAGGGCGCGGAGTATAACGCCTCTATCGCCCTCAAAATAGCTCCAGAGAACCCCATATTTCTGAGCACCGAGAAGGCATACGACCAGCAAATGGGATCAAACGCCTTCTCAGCGTCTAACGCAAGGATCACCGTCTCCACTTTCCTACTATCAATGTAATGCATGAGGTTCAAAATGCGTCTGGTATTGTCATAAGATTGCCTTCCCTTGACAAATCCCACCTGATCGTTATTTATCAAGCTCGGGAGACAGGCTGCTAATCTGCTTGCTAGTAATTTGGCATAGATTTTCAGATCGGAATTTAGCAAAGAGATAGGTCGGAAGTTTTGGGGCTCAGTGGACGGTTTTCCCGGCTTCGGTAGCGTGACCACCAAAGCCTCTTGGTTCTCCTTTGGGATGACACCGGAATCCATCGCAGCCGTCAGAAAGGACAGCAGCGGGTCTTTCAGGATAGGGAAAAATCGTTTGTAGTAATCATTGGTAAGGCCATCAGGGCCCGGAGACTTGTGAGATGGCAGCGATTTGATAACTGACACCAACTCCTCTGAAGTAATGGGTGTGTTCAAAGAGTCCAGCTGTGACTCGGTGAGCTTGGGTAATTGGGCAGCTACAAGGAAGCGTTCAATGTCATCACTCGTTGGGGGAGCGACCGCTGTGTCTTCCACGATATTGTAGAGGCCTTCGTAAAATGACCTAAAGGCATCAGCTATGCCTCCAGGGTCATATATTTTATAAGTGCCATCTTTTTTTAAACTCGTTTTATTGAAAATTGCATATCAGACACAAGAAAAGGAATCAAAACATATACATAACATGTTGCGCACCAGAAAACGAGAATTTAAATGTAAATTCACTCAACACACCACATCCCACCTCGCCAGGCCCTCGTCCCACCGGACCCCACAACTCAGACTCGGTACAGAGAGGATATAATCAGGACATGCACAATACAGTATACATCAGTTATCATGTACAAAACATGCAGTCAATAAGTCAAAGGTAACAACAAGGATACTCTCCAAAATGAGAGGTCGTGGATACTCCCGGTGTCTCGCACCCCTCACGGCATGAGTAAATGAATGGCAGAACGCAATGAGGGAGCCGTATATTGGGTTACCGGAGAATTGCACCATGCTCCCCACACCTTATGGAATTTCTGAGGGCACCCTCTCCCTTTATACACAATCTGGTTATAAGGAAGAACAGTATTAACAAGTTTCTTCCACTGAGATACTGATGGGGGTTTCGGAGCCATCCATCGCAGTGCGATAGCTTTCCTAGCATAAAATAAAGACTCCCTCAAAAGGATTCTAACATGGTGTTGCCATAATTCTTCATCTAATACACCGAAAAGGCATATCTCTGGGGTTAATGGTATAGGTTTAGCCAGAACTTCCACCAGGAGATCCACGACCCCTTTCCAAAAACATTGTATGATCGGACATTCCCAAATCATATGCCAAAAGTCTGACTGTAGACAAGGGCACCTAAGGCATCCTGGGTTGGGCAGACGTCCCATTTTGTAGAGACGGGAAGGTGTCAAGTAACATTGGTGTAGAATATATGTTTGAATCAGTTTGTTGTTAGCTGAAGGTGACACATGTTGAGGAGATTCAAGGATGTCTTGAAACATCTCATTTGTGAGAGTTGGGATATTGATGCACGACCGCGTCAGGGCCGGGGCGTCCAATGTGGATATCTTGGCCTGTATCAGATGTGCATATAAAGTAGATATCAAACCCCCAGGGCCCTGTGAGCGAAGTATGCCGATAAGCGGATACTCAGATATATTGTCCAATCGATCCGGGAACTGAGAAGAGAGTGCATGTCTAATCTGTAGATATCTAAAGAACTGTGTTCTAGGGATGCCATAGGAGGAGCTCAGCGAGTCAAATGTTTTAAAAACACCTTGTATATACAGGTCACTGAGAGAGGACACGCCATACTGCGACCAGGCCCGGGCGCCAGGCAGGGCAAATAACGTCGGCAGACCAGGGTTGTGCCAAAGCGGGGTCTCCGCAGGTATATCAGAATAGGCGGACACCTTTTTCGCCTGACGCCAGACCTGTCCAGCCAGGGTATGGATGGGCAACAATCTCCCCCTGAACATGGCCGGGTGTTCCAACACCGGCCACAAATTACGCAAACCCAGGTGGTGAGCCAGATGTGCCTCGGACCCCGGTAGGGAATCAGATGAGAGCCACTTCCTAATAAAACGGAGCTGTCCTGCTAGGTAGTAAAGAAACAGATCAGGGAGTGATGTGCCCCCGAGCTGCTTCGGTCGTTGTAGAGATGACAACCTAAGCTTAGATCTAGAGTTTCCCCATATAAAGGAGATAATGAGGGAGTCCATTTGTTTAAAAAATCTAAGGGGCACGGACACAGCAGAATGGCTTATAGCATATAGACATTTGGGTAGTACTATCATTTTAACAAGGTTGATTCTACCAGCCACCGACAAAGGCAGTGTAGCCCAAAGATTAAACTTAACCCTAAAGTGCGAGATGAGTGGAAAAATGTTCTGTTCCAAAAAACACCTATGGTCCCTAGATATAAAGATGCCCAGATATTTGCAAGTTGAGACTGTAGTCAATCCACATACCACATTTCCCTCAGCTACACTTGATGCGCGGCCAATATGCATGTATGAGGACTTAGTCCAATTGGTTCGCAGGCCAGAATAATTACCAAATTCGTCAATTATAGCCATGGCTCTGGGCAGGGACCGGGAGGGGTCGCTCATAAACAGGAGTAAGTCATCGGCATAGAGTGCTGTTCTCTCCTCCCGGGTGCCTATCAATATGCCTTTATATATGGGGTCATTCCGAAGCAGTATCGCCAAGGGTTCCACCGCCAAAGCAAACAATAGCGGTGACAATGGACATCCTTGTCTTGTACCCCTACCCAAAGGAAAGTAGGAAGACAACGTGCCATTAATTGACAGCGCCGCTCTAGGGGAACAGTATAGAAGGGAAATCCAGGTAATAAACCCCTCTCCAAATCCGTATCCCCGCAACACCTGCAATAGGAAAGGCCATTCGACAGAGTCGAACGCCTTTGTTGCATCTAAAGAAGCCACCGCCCAGTCATGTGAGGATGATGAATCTGAGTTATCACCTGAGCCCTTCTAAGATTATCCGATGTGGATTTTCCAGGCATAAAGCCTGTCTGATCCGGATGGACAAGGTCGAGAACAACAGAATTTAGCCTTTTCGCCAACATTTTAGTAAGGAGTTTATAATCTATATTAAGCAGTGATATAGGCCTATATGAGCCACAGTCCAGCGGATCCTTGTCAGGCTTAAGTAACAGGATAATGGTGGCATCATAAAAGGACTCCGGGAGACTGCGGCCCACAAAGGCAGCATTGTAACATTCAAGCAACACCGGGAGAAGCAGGCCCCCATACTGGGCGTAAACCTCCACCGGGATACCGTCCGGACCCGGTGATTTGCCCTTTGCCATATCTGCCAGGGCTCCCGATAGCTCCTCTAGCGTAAAAGGGGAATCTAAAGATTCACGTTGGTCTTCTGACAATGTAGGAAGGGGGATCAAACCCAAATAGGTAGCGAGCTCTCCATCAGTGACTCTAAGCTTGGAGAGGTACAACTCACTGTAATACCTATAAAATCTGTCACTAATGGCCAAGCTATTGGACAGTACCTCCCCCGTCTCTGAAGTAAAGCCTCCAAGAAGGCCAGTAGCGGAGTGATGAAGTACATAGGCTGCCAGGAGGAACTATAGGAGGACATATGGTAACTCAACAGTCCAGTAGTACATACCGCAACCTTCACCGGATTATAAGAAAAGCCTCCCAGAAGAGCAGTCAGCGGGGTGACAAACAAGAACTCCAGACTCAGCGCTCCCCCCATCAGCAGATGGCCGACCCGATCAGGATGAAGATGGCCGCCCACCACGTGGAGAGAGGGGAAACCGCCACCCGGGCGACAGCAGGCTCAGCGGCCTCAGCAGTGCCCGCACAGCTCCAGGCCGGTCCACTAGCGCAGCCCCACAACGGCAGCTCCAAGCCCCCGCGGCACGGGACAGAGCGGCTCCGGCGGCGCAGGTGAAAGTGTCCAGCCGCCGGCCACGTGTAGCGGCCACCGACTACCACCCAGCGGAGGAGGATACCGGCAGAACGGGAGTCCCGGGACCAAGAGGAGGGCCCCAAATGTGCGTTCCTGCGGACGGCTACCCCGGGCACCGGTAAGTCAGGATGTAACTCAGGATAGATGAGCGGCTCTAACCGGAGCTCCGCTCACATGCGACCCTCCATGTTCAGCGCTAGCCACGCCCCCCCCATAAGTGCCATCTTTACTGTGAAGGAATTGAATTCTAGATTTCGCATGTTTTTGTTTGAGTTTGGAGGCTAGGAGTTTGCTTGCTTTATTGGATTGAGAATAATATGTCGCTTTGGTCCTTTTTAGATTTTTCTCATATCTATGCAATAAACAAGCTGTCAGTTGGTGGCGTAATGTCATCAATTTTGCTGCATTGGATGGAGAGGGAGACTTTTTATTGCTACTGTCAATGGATTTAATTTGTTGGAGCAATCTATCTATCTCTGCCAATCTATTTTTCTTTTCTATATGCCCCAAGCGAATGAACGTTCCTCTAATAAAGGCCTTATGAGAGTTCCACAGGACATCAGGGCCAGGGGCAGAGGGGGTATTAATCATAAAAAATTCCTTCAGATCATTCTCTAATGTTGCTTTTAATTTCGGTTGTGACATTAAGAATTCGTTGCACCGCCATACAAACGCTCTTGGGCATTCATATTTTTCCGCTAAGGTTAAGGTTATTGCTGCATGATCTGACCAGGTAATTACTGAGATATCAGATTGCAAAACCATAGGGAGGCTGGATTGCTCAAGTAAAAATAAATCTATCCGTGAATAGCTATTATGTGCAGAGGAAAAGTAAGTATAATCTCTCTCAGTATTGTGGAGGATGCGCCAGGCGTCAAATAATTCATGGCGCCATAATGCTTGCGAGAGAGAAGGGCGGCGTGTCGACACACCAGAAGTTGTGTCAACCATCGGGTCCGGAGCCACATTAAAGTCTCCCATCAACACTACACATCCCCGTTTCCTTTTTGCTACCGCTTTCGCCAGTCTACCTAAGAATGCCACTTGTTTCCTGTTGGGGGCGTAGGCTGATACCAACGTATAGGTAATATTGTTGAGACTGCAATTTAGTATTATAAATCGCCCCCCCGGGTCTGCGTACTGTGACAGTAATTGGAACGCTACCGAGTCCCTAATCCCAATCAAGACCCCTCTGCGTTTTGAGGAATAGTGAGCATGGAATACATTTGGATACGCTGGGTGTTGAAGGCGAAAGGCGTCCACCTTTAAGAGGTGGGTCTCCTGCACTGCCAGAATGTCACAGCCTTGATCCCGTACCTCGCGCCATAAATTGGCCCTTTTTTGAGGAGAGTTCAACCCTCTGACATTCATGGACATAATTTTAAGCACCATAGTACACAGTCAGAAATGCATTAAGAGTCTTACCACACTTGCCCATACCCAAGGATGTCCCTGTTTTCAGGAGGCGAGAATGTCTCCACCAATTGTATTCATTTCACCCAGTGTGCCAGAACCATAACCAGAAAGGAAACAAACCACATGAACTACAGAACCGATGGGCGACCCATCTTAGCTGCAACAAAAGAAGAAAAAAAAAAAAGGAGAAGAAAGACAAACAAAGTACAGTGGACCAGCAGCTGTCGCGATCTTGGGGGGACAAGTTCAACATCCGTGAACATATGGAATCCAGGATAGGTGAGTCTCTAGCTTTGTAGTCCTCTTTGTGGACGTCTTTGGGTTTTCGCTTGGCGCCACCCATCCGATATTGGATCGGGTGGGTTGTGGAGTGGAGGATCAACCATCGGAATATTCCAGGCGCTTAACAATTTTTTTCCCTTCCTCCAGTGTCTTGATGACATGTACCAAATTGTTGCGGGAGATGATCACCCGGACCGGGAATCCCCATTTGTATAGAATGTGATGCTGGCGTAATGCTGCGGTAAGAGGGATGAATTGTCGCCGGATTTGTAATGTCGTGGCTGAGAGATCTGAATAAATAGAAATCTTGTGATATGGATCAGGTAGTCGGTCCATCTTTCGTGAGGTCATCAAAACCAGCTCTTTTGTACGGTAAAAATGGATTTTTGCCAGAACATCCCTGGGTACTGTTTCATCTAAATGAGAGGGTCTCGGAACTCTGTGAGCCCTATCAATAGTTAAGTCCATTTCCTTGAGATTCGGTAGTAGTGTTTTTATCATATCTTGGAGGAAAACAGTTAAGTCTTTTGGAGGTACTGATTCTGGGATCCCTTTAAATTTTAAATTATTTCTTCTGGAACGGTCTTCTAAATTGGCTATCTTAGCTTTAAGAAAGGTCACATCCCTTTCTACGTCGTAGTGCGCATCTATAAGCACATTATGTGATGCAGCAAATTCCGCCATTTTAGCTTCAACATGTACCGTGCGACTTTTTAACTCTTGAAGATCTTTATCTAGCGGTTTCACCATAAGGGACATGTCTGTCTTTAATGACTTACAAAAGGCCATAAGCATATTTTTCATAGAAGCCTCAGTTAACAAACTTTCCGTCGCCGGGATATCTGCAAAGAAATCAATAGCTGGGGGTGTATGTGGTATAGTGTCGCTCACCTCCTCTCCTTGCAGACCAGCGCTCTGTATCCTGGGCTTTTGCCTTACCGGACTCGCGGTGGGCAATTGCTGCACTTCCAGGCTTGCTGCTGTTATAGGCCCTGCGTCGCCATTTTGTGTAGGCCCGAGATCTGCTCCTGTCCCGGCCCGCCGGGAGGGAGATCCGTGCGGTCCGGAGTCCGCCCGCTCCATCAGCTGATGCAGCGACGGGGCCGACAGCGCTCTCCTCTACGCAGACAGCGAAAGTGAAAGCGCATCCTCCGGAGGGTCTCCTGAAGGAGTCGAGGCCCCGAAGGTCGCTTCAGTGCGCGGGCCGTCGCCATCTTGCTCCTCTCCTCCTCCGTGAGAGAAGAAGAAATCCAGGATCTTCTGCAGCTTCACCACCGACTTACGCTTCCTAGGCATCTTCCCAGGTAAGTTCCCGTTCCTAGAGTAGTTTTCAAGTGTCACTCCACGGGCTGGTCGCTGTGTAAATGTCGCTTGCTGAGACTCAGACTGGGAGCTCAGAAACTATGCGACCATGTTCTATCGCGGCTAGGCTCCGCCCCTACAGTACATTAATTTTTAAGCGCAGGCAGTCACTTTTATTTTAAGCTATGGAAACCTTTGACATGGAAACAATGATTGTTACCTATACTATTGGTTACCATGAGTTAAAAAGATCTACTAAGGCTGCAGCCTTCATTCTATCATTTCTTTTCACAGCCTTCTGATATGCAACTTGGTACCTGCTCCTAGTTTCAGAATAAAACCTTCTCATGTGGGCTTGTCCATCCCAGCAATACATGTGTCACGGATGCTGCTGCTATCACTAGCTCATATATCTCATAATATAAACTCCTGCGGAATCCCTTCTCCCTTGTGCTGACAGCCATCAATGCTGTGAAGTGTATGATTTTCCCCTCCATTCCTCTGCAAAGTTTGCCATACATTCTCTGTTTTCTCCCTGCACTTATACCAGCCTATGTAATTCACCCCCCTTACTTGTAGACTAGTTCAGTGTCTTCTGTTCTCCCTGTTTATACTGTACAACGTGAGTAATTTGCCTTCCCTGAAGACTTGGATGCTTTCCTACCTCTCTACTCTCTGATTTGATGTGTACAACCTGTTCCCCCTCCTTGCTGGTTCCTGTAACACTGAAAGAACTGAGAGGGAGAGTAAGGAGTGCATATGAACTGATAGCAGCAACTGACGAGTGTATGTAAGCAGCAATACATCCAGCTATGTACAGGAGTTGTACAGCCTCTAAGGCAAACAAAATGATTGGATATTTTTAATGGAGATTGTTTAGAAAGTTGCTTAATTTTGCATATAGGAAAGACATGAACAAAAACAAAATATAATTGCAAAGTTGTCCAAAGCCTTTTACCCTATGATTATGCAGGAGATTTTGAGATCTAAATAAGACAAAAACGTAGCACACGACTCAGAGCTCAACATTATATTCAAGGGCAGCATGTCCTAACTATACCGTTGAAGGAGCATGCATGTTTGTTTTTTTTATCAATCAACATTAAATGTTGGAGATTACAGCAACATGGAAATAAAAAAAACTTTCACTTTTAGCCTAAATGAACGCAACATGTTTAGAAACTCCTGAAGATGTATTGTTCTATTACTGTAAATGACTTCCTTTCTTTAGTTGAATGGTGGGAATATGTCTCAGCATTTATGTTCTGAGTACATGAGACACCTTAATCTCCAGACATCAATGTAGTACATCAACTGCACCAAATCACACAGACTAGCACCCATCATGACTTACCATGCTTTCCATTTGGTGTTAGTCTTCATCAAAATATCCAATTTCCTCTTTTCTCCATCTAAAATGTATCTGATGTGTCTCTGTTACACATAAATGTATATTAATCCTACTCTGCTCACACGGGGACTGTCAATAAACTTTGAGATTTGCCACAAAAGTATTACTGCACAGATCTGCTAGAACAGATCTATAAAACACATGATCCCTGTATCTTGTAATTGGCAAAGAGCAGCATCATTTATTGTGCTTTTTATAAACTCAAACATAATGGAAAAGAACTACCAGAAATAAACTAACAGTGCATATAGGTGATAATGTGCCATATAGTGCAAGCACTTTGGCCATTTACAGCTTTTGTTTTTTCTTCTGATTATTGTAATATTGTACAGACATTACCTATGTTATGTATACTATATATATCACCACATACTATATATGACACCTGTGTGCTGTGTTGTCAAACTTGAAATAATAATAGTTTATTAAACACAGGGCACTTCCTTTTGATCGCGGCTTCATGGAAGTGTCATGTGACTTTCAAGGATCCTTTTTATTGGCTGAAAATGCTTATACAGGGGAGGCCTGGACAAATTTTTAACCAGTCCCCTGATCAGTATTATTGCATCTTACAGAAATAGAAATATAGGGACCAGTCAACTAATGGTAACTTGTATATATCCATCTTTCCTCTAATATACAGTGAAACCTCCCATAAAAGATCCATCTCATAGAGAAGATCACCCACTTACCCAGACCAGATTTGTGGAAATTTAAAAGGGTTGTCCAGGATTATTATTATTTTTTTTATAGCCTATCCTTAGCTGTACAAATCAGCATTCAGGGCTGCATCAAATCAAATACCCTTCCTATACAGTGTGCAGAGCCAATAACAGATGGCTCTGTACACTGTATAGTGACAGGCAGAAATTATTGCATCTTAGCTCCTATTGACGTCAGGACGCTGTAATGCTACTAAACGGTGTAAGTACCATTTACTTTTAGCTATATACACTATCTAGTTCAGGGATCCAGTGTAGTCCTGAACAGATTGTCTGTAAGGAGACTGGCTGTAGGCAGATCAGATATGGTCTATACTAAAGAAAGGTAAAAAATAAAAAAAATACCGGCAAACCTCTTTAGGCTAAGGCCCCACGTGGCATCCCGCAGTAAAAAAGCGCTGTAGGAGAAGCTGCGGCAACAACGCATCGTAGTTCTTCCCGCAGCGCTTTGCACTGAAAGTTTGCAGAGGTTTCCTCTGCGGACTTTCTGCTTCAATTATATGTATAGGGAAACCGCTGGCATTTCTGTAGATATAATTGATGATTTTGTAAATCAGGGTGTGTCCGCTCCGCATATTATCCCTCACAGTGGGGATCCACTTTGCTGTGACTGTAAAAAAACGCCGCGGAAATGCGGGCTTAATGTTGGTGTACCATGCAGGTAGTGTACTAGTTTTGTAGAAAATTGCACGGGTGCTTTTTTATTTCTTATTGTATTTGCACCTAAAAACTGGCATAAATGCTTTGATAAATCTGTCCCATTGTGTCACATTTTCTGTAATTAAAATCTCTACTTCTAAGTGGTTTGTCCACTCTACGGAAAGCATTGGCAGCCTAAAATCACTATGGAGCAGACTTACTAATCCAATCTAAGAATTGTGTCAGTCTAAAAATATGTCAGATTGATCACAGTAGCTAATGCTAAATTTGGTGCATTTTAAGACTCTCTAGTTTACACTCGTACCAAGGTTGTACTAAAGTTTTGGTGCACATTGTTGCATCTTAAAGTGGTTTTCCAGGCTAAAGATATTTATGAGCTATCCTAAGGATAGATCACCAGTATCACATTGGTGGGGGATCAATTGTGGCACCTCTATTGATCAGCTTGTCTCATCAGCTGGTGCACAGAGAATAGAGCAGGAAGCAGACAGCTCTGGTGAATGTGTAGTGCAGATAAGCTCCCACTCATTTATATGGGACCTAAGCTGCAGTTCCGCCACCAGCACTGTCAGCCATTCTCTGTGTACCAGCTGCTGAGAAAAGCTAATTGATGGGAGTGCTTGGTGTTAGACCCCCACAGATGTGATACTAGTGACCATCTATAGGATACATTGTCAATATTTTTAGCCTGGAAAACTGCTTAAGGCCGGCTCCCCATGTGTGTAAACGCTGTGTAAAAAAATGCGTCATTTTACAGTCACTGTATAGTGGATGGGATTCTAGCGAATACGTACTGCGACAACACTGCGATTCCCAAAACCGTTGCAGTTTTTGAAATCACAGGATGCCAGTTATACCTTTGGAAATGCCGGCGGTTTCCATATAGGTATAATGGAAGCAGAAAGTCCGTAGAGGAAACCTCTGCAGACTTTCTGTGAAAAGTGCTGCGGGAAAAACCGTGGCAGCAACACATCGCAGTTTTTCCCACAGCACTTTTTTGCTGCGGGACGCTACATGGGGCCTTAATTTTAAACCATGGCCAATTGTCAAGCAAGACAAAAAAGCTTCTAAAGCATATACAAGGCATATACATTGGAAATCTGGCTGCTTTTGAGACAGAATTCAGGACTATTTTGAATATATACACTCTATATGATGAAGGCTAATCTATATTGACATGTGATATATATGGTAAAAGGTGACTGTTACAGTGTAATTATATAAAACATGCTGAATGAGAGAATTATATTCCAGGTAACCGCAGGTTTTTTTTCTTCAAATCTCTAGTACTGTCAGTCTTGATATAACAAAGGAGTAAAAAAATCAGGTTATCTGCTTTATAAACCTATTGAATGACAATAATAAGTGAAAAAAATGCACATAAAAGCAGTATCTATTGAAATATACCATGTATGAGCTGCTTAACATGGAGATGAAAGGAA
The DNA here is from genome assembly GCA_947044405.1 of Leptodactylus fallax. Classification (NCBI taxonomy): domain Eukaryota; kingdom Metazoa; phylum Chordata; class Amphibia; order Anura; family Leptodactylidae; genus Leptodactylus; species Leptodactylus fallax. Next base: position 873,041 of record CAMRHE010000530.1, read on the forward strand.
CACTTACAAATGACTTAACTTTTAGAGATTGCAATTTGCAAGCTAACAAAACTAATAAATATGCATTCCGTAATTAACTGATTGCATGTAGATTTGTGCTGATTTCATTCTTGCGAATGGATTACCTCGATGTGGTGATGAAAATAACAATTAAAAAATATATTTAATTTGACTGTTTTGGAAAAAATGTATGAGCAAAATCATTTCAACATGTTGCAGTTTGCCGGAGATCTCATATTTTATGCAGGATATCTGACTCCGATTTGATTAAAATGTGAAACAGATGAGATGATCGTGTTTTTTTCCATTCTGCTTGTATAGATTCTCTTATTGGTGTATCATATACATGTGTTTACAAGAGCAATGACAACTGATAATAGTGCGAGACAAAAGGATGTACAAAAAATGATCTTCATTGAATGAATCCCATATGTTAAAGGGGTATTCCCATAAACATAATCATATCTATATTTGTAGATAGTGAAAAGTTAAACATTTTTGCAAATATAAGTAGTTAAAGATTCTGCATCGTTTTAAAGATTTTCTCTAACCATCTTAATGGTGACATCTGTTGTCTTGATCGGTTGCCAACGGATACGACCACGAATGCAGAAACTTTCTATGGCCTGGGACTTGTCAGGAGTCCAGCTATTATTTTCTTATTGTAGCTGAGTTATCAGGCAGAGTCACTACATGTTTCAGAAGATATCCGGCCACAATAAGGAAATCATGGTTGATTTTCTCTTAGAAAGGTCCTGTATCCATTGGCAAACAATCAAGACAACAACTTGTGACAGCAAGATATTTAGAAAAAAATCTTTAAAACTCTGCAAAATGTTTAATTACGTATATTTGCAAAAATGTTTAATTTTTAATTATCTACAAATTTAAAAATGGTTATGTTCGTGGGAATACCCCTTTAAAGTAGATTAAACATGGCAGTACAAAACCAGGAGGTTAATGGGTAAACAATGCTATACCAAAAGAAGCAGATAATAGATATATATAAATCTAGCCAACCAGCATCACCAACACATATGGTAAATTTGATGCAACCAAAAGAAGGTTTCTCAGTTTTCCCATTAATAACATGTATCCAATAACTAGGATATTGGATATGTCTGATCACTGGGGAACTGACTGCTAGGATTCCCACCGATCATGAGCACACAGCCTGGAAAGTTCTCCTGTGTTCTCTTTGCAAATGGAGCAATGGAGCATATCCATGGTGACTGCTTCATTTACTTGCAGACCCCATCTGTGGATAGGAGATAAGCGTCTACAGGGGGAAAATCTCTTTAGCTGAGGAATGTAGGGCATTATGCAAAGCTCCCATTTCTTAGGTTTGTGCACCTATTATGGGATTGAAGTGTATAAGTTGTCAATGCCCCTCCCCCTTAAGTAGTGACAGCTGGCGCACCCTGTGCACTCACTGCAAAAGCAGAGCCAGGTTACTTATACATAGTTTATAATATATAATATTTTTGCAAATATATAATAGCTTTAGTATATGTTATTCCTCCTATGAACTCATAATAATGCGGAACTTGCTTCCTCCTATTGATTTTCTCTTCTGTCTCTGGAAGAGGATTCAGGTTATGTGCATTGTCTAAAACTTGCAGATTTATTTGCTACAGTACAACATTTTTATCCACCGCCATGAGTGATTGTCTTTGCTTAATATTTGAACTTTACGTAGTCAGATAATGTTCCAGTGAATCGGTCTCTGTCACTCTGGAGTTATGTGCTAAGATGCTCAAGTATTGAATTCACAGAAAGCCGCCTTCTGCCCCGTGATGACTACTCATCATGCAATTCTGCCTTTTCTTTTTTAACCTCACCATAAATTATGTTAATTGGGGACTCTAATAAAAGACCAAATTGATTATGGTGGAGGATTTGACAAAAGGATTACTTGTGCTATAATGCAACACGCCTTGAAAGGCTGCCAGGATCATAATGGAATAAAAACAATTCCTTCAAAGATGAGGGAATCTGTTCTGCTCATCTGTCTCCATCAAAATTGATCACATAACGGCATCATTGTTGGCAAGAAAGGATGGTCTTTTTCTTTTTTTAAGGTTTTTAAGTCCCTTTAAAAGAAACATAGTCTATTTGTTATTTCTTCTGCCTTTCCGCTCTTGGATTTAGTCATATCTCTACTGAACACCTTGCTACTAGCAAATACATTTCATGTATTTAATATATTTATCAGCGCTTGCATGAGCGAATCCTCATTTCCAGGTGTGCGTTACCTTTAGAAACAATTATGGATTGTATATGCTGTGTGGATAACACTTTTCGATTCCTTAATTCTATCATGGAACATATACTGTGAAAACTAGTCCTGAAGCAATATGTCTATACAAACTGGCACATACGTACAGATTTGATAAACTACTTTCTGTAAATGCTATAAAAGATAGACTGTGCCAAAAAAAGACTTAATATGACCCTGTGTGGATGGATGATTTGTTAATACCTACATTTAGCCATCTTTGGATTTTCAGATTGTGATTATTTATGTAATGACAATAGGATTTTCCACATGCTAGAAAGCCTCCTGTGATAAGCACTTCTGATCTTTAAGCTGGTATCATCACAAATATCAGCCAGTTTTCAGCAATTTTGGAGCATGAAGCCAAAGGACCTGATAGTGTATGGTCATATTATTCAGAATGAAAAGTATATTTGTACACCACATCATTACAGTTAGACATAAACGCATGTATATAGGGTGTCTCTACATGGCCTGTATTCCCTCTCTATATTTTTGGCAAATTTCGAGTGTTATGAAGTTCACTACCTCATTTAAATCAAAAGAGCAATATTTCTCATTCTTTATTTCCGTACATGAATATGAATATTAACTATGCCCAAAACATTTCGTCAGTGCCATTTTAGTCACTAGACCTCAGAGTAAAGTCATTCTAGGGAATTAATGAACATTTTTCCTTAAAGGGCTTTTAATATTGAGGTTTGAGGGGAACATCTAGAATGGAATTTCTTAGAATATAAAGGCAGCAACGCATCTGAAGGTAACATTGCCTGTAAGAATTATTTAATACGTTAGACGTTTACACTTCAGTCATATTAGGAGACAAATACGTTCACAAACATCAAAGAGAAAACCAGCATGCATCATTGAAATGTAGGATATATACAATGTCCAAGTGCTTTCAGTACATCAAAGGAGCAGTAGATTTTCACTTTGCCCAGTTAGTCTGGCACAGATATACTTGGAAGTTTGAGCATGAAATCTTATTTTTGGTGTTTAATTTTTAATAATGACACAGATAACAGATGGAAATTGTTCCAAATTATTATTATTCTTAACATTAAAGGATAAACTTGTAAAATAGAATCCAGAAAAGTTTATTACTGTGAAAGAATAAGTAAATCCTTTTATTAAAGCAACTTATTGTACAGGATGAGTATATGCAGCTTGTTAGTATGGTAATATAAAGAAATGTGAGCCTAGGGATGGGTTCATGCCGTGTTTACAGCATCCCTTGACAAGTGCTCTCAGAAGAACAAACCTAGAATACTGTTATCACATTTACACCAACCACTTCTGATCATATACTCAAGACAGTGTTAACAATACTTAGGAAGTGCCATCCTCTTAGTAATATCTGTTATGCCAGCCTTACAGTAATAACCCAATAATGGGGAGGCTACAATTATGCTGAGATCTGTAATGTCAGACTCCTGACAAAACATATGGTTTCTCCATTGGAGTTTGTGAAGATGGCAAAAGATCCTCTTTAAAGGGATATTTCCATCTTAGACAGCTAGGGCATATCTGCAGAAAGTGTGCTTGGACATTTACAGAACTCCCAGAGAAGTGAATATACTCATACAAAACCACCTTTCCATTTACAACGGCCATGGCACCAGGTGGGGAACTCTGATTGTAAAATATGGCATGTCCAATGTATATAGGAATTCTCTTTTAGTGTAGGGTAGATGGCACATTTAACAAAATGCTGCCTCCCTGTGGTCAAGAAAGATTTCTTTCCTTAGATAAAGTAGATGGATCATTTAACCATGACTCCCAATGTTGAGATGAGAAGGAAAATTCCAACAACCTTTACAAATTTAGAGCACTTCATAAACTGGTAAGTCTGTTAGGAGATCAGTAGTGGCTGACATAGGACTGTCTGTGAATGTTGAGCCTGACTTTGGCATTTTTTGCTTGAGAGCTGTAAGTAGACAGGGAAAATTAGCGATTGTCTGGAAAACTTGAAGTGCACCTTTTATGGGACAACATGAAAACATATGGTCAAACACAAAAGTCTGTAGGTGGTGAAGAGAGAGAAGAAGAAAGTTAGAGCAGGAAGGCATTATAACATTGCTTAAAGCAAGCAAGGAAGGAAGTCATTATATTGCAGTGAGAACAAAGTAGCAAGCGTCAGAATTGGGTGTACTCGAAAAGTACAAGAAAATAAAGAGATCAGACAGCATTGCCAGGAGAAAAGATGATTTCATTTTGAACCCATCCCATTGAGAAGCTATTCTCTTTTGTAGAGATTTTATCTGAAGCCTTGTAAATGGTTCAGTCATTTGAGTTGAGTTTTGATAGAAAGGCTTGCATAGTACATAGGCAACACTGTAACTGTGTTTTTCATCTGTATGACAGTAATGCGTTTGCTTAATATTAAATAAGATTGGAAAAGACAAAAATGAGTCTTCACATAGCTACAGGTTTAATAATTTATTTGCACTAGATCAGACGTAAAAGTAATTAATTAATGTCAACATCATTCTTCATTTATTACTTTTTGAAATCTGGCTCTCTGCTGTTAGAGTCTTCCTATCTGAAAACATCCTTACTATTTAACCATTTCCTGGCTCAATGTATAGAGTATAGGGCAGCACGGTGGCTCAGTGGTTAGCACTGTAACCTTGCAGTACTGGAGTCCTAGTTTGTATGTTTACATGGGGTTCTCTGGTCTCCTCCCACACTCCAAAGACATACTGATAGGGAATTTAGATGGTGATATAAGTAAGTAAAATAAATAAATATACAAATGTTATCACAGCCGCAGCCACTCCACTACAGCACCTCCCTCTTAGCGTAAAGGAGAGGAGATGAAGAGGGCACGATGCCACTGCCACACAAAGTGTTTAGAGAGAGAGTGCTAGTTAGGGTGGGTTCACACCTGCGCTTCAGTCCGTCCGTTGCCAATCCGAGAGAAAATCTCGGCGAACGGGATTTGCATCGGATACAGACAGGTCAGCGACCTGAATGGGTTTTTAAAGCAATGCAAGGGTGTCCGATTGCACCCTCTGCGCTGCAAATCCTTTTTTTTCGTCGGAAACAAAGTCGGACATGCAGGACTTCGTGTCCGAGGAAAAAAAACGGCTTCGCAGCGCAGAGGGTGCAATCGGACACCCTCGCATTGCTTTAAAAACCCATTCAAATGAATGGGTTTTTAACCAATGCATCGCTGACCTGTCTGTATCCGATGCCAATCCCGTTCGCCGAGATTTTCTCTCAGATTGGCAACGGACGGACTGAAGCGCAGGTGTGAACCCACCCTTAGTTTAAGTACCACTGACACTGCACCATCAATTTGAAAAGATTTTGATTCGCTCTGGTGCCCGAAAAATAAGATCTACCTAAAAAATAATCCCTAGTTTATTAAGACCCTGTCTTATTTGTGGAGAAACATGGTATTAACTGTTACAACAATCAGGGCATCAGTTTTTCTGCCAGACGTGTTTAAAGTGGTCGACTAAATAACCTGTAGTGGCTTTCTGTGCAGATCCTTGAGAGATCTGCCACTGTGCAACACTGTAACAGAGGGACACCAGGAGCCATTGGTCTAGCATCAGTTTTTTACATGATTTGGTGGAGCGGAGTGGAGACCAAGGCAGCCTAAGGTGGGGACACCTCGGCTTGACAAACTTACATCAGAAAGCTGGAATGAGTTCTGATGAGTTGAGCAAGTTTTTCTTTTCTACCAAGGAAATATTCCTATATGCATATAGCTTTTACAAAAGCATATGATAACATACCATAAATGCAAGCACAGATGCGTGAAAATATATGTCAGGTAAAGTATGACGCTAGGTTCACACCTGCCTCTTGGGGACCCGAAAAACTGAAACCCAATCGGCTTAAAAAGCGGTTATCCCCTGGGTTTGTGCCCGAAAAATGCTGAAGGATTGTCACCTAATGCAGGTGTGACTGTAGCCTTAATTGTTTTTGTAGAAAAATGCATTCATATTAATATCAGATTATATATTCTAAATGTACAGTAGCAAAAGTAAATTGTCACAATAAAAGGAAAAGAACATAAAATGTAAAAGTGAATTATTCACTGATGTGTTTTGAATTTGCAGCCATGAAACACAGACTACTTGCTGGGACCACCCAAAAATGACTGAACTCTTCCAATCACTTGGTAAGTGAAACCTTTGCAATCCATTCTATAGAGGAGGGCTTACAATTCTAGAGCTATAAGATTGTCTGCGTTGAGTCAACCACGGTGACTGCTGCTGAAACCTGTGACAGAAAGTATTCAATTTCCCTGCATCACCATCACAGAACTCCAGGCTATATAGACATTTGCATCAATGTTTTCTTATTACCAATTTGTATGTATTTTAGAGACAATTTTTTTTTTTCTAATTGGGATTAATGTCAAGTTTAATTGGTCATCAGCTAAAGGAAGGATGAGAGAGGGACTGCAAACAAGTCCTCAGACAGACGATCTGACAGATTAGCATTGTCATTGTACAACTTGTATGGTAGTACATATTCATGCAAGCTGTAGTAGCCAAATGAAGCAAGATTTTTAATTAAACCCAATTACACCAAGTTCCAAATTATTATGCAAATTATATTTTTCTCTGATTTTCCTAAATGGTTGGTGCAATTGACAGTCAGTATAATGCTCAAATCTTCAACCGAATATAAATCAAATTTTACTGGATAAACTTCCCAATGATAACATTTTTTTTCACAAATTAAAAAAAAAAAAAAATCTGCTGTTTCAAATTATGCACAATAGAATTTCTATACATTTTATAGGTTGTAAAGAACTGAAAATGGTCATTTGTTGAATTAGCAGCATTAAGAGGTCAGATTTACTGAAATCAAAAACATCTTAGCAGGCCGTGTTACATGTTAACATAGGACCTCTTCTTTGATATCACCTTTACAATTCTTGCATCTATTGAACATGTGAGTTTTTAGATAGTTTATGCTTCAGTTTCTTTGCAGGATATCAGAATAGCCTCCCAGAGCTGCTGTTTTGATGAGAACTGCCTCCCATACACATACAGTCCCTGACAAAAGTTCTGTCGCTTATACATGTTGTGGAATCAAAAGCTTATAACCTGACTTTAAATTCATCCATTGGTTTTAGAAATGACTCATATGAAAGCTGAAACCCTCCCAAATGATTTTTTGGTTAAGAAAATAAATTGGCTTCACTGCTGAAATATTGATCATTTAATGAACACAGAAAGGTCAGATTTTGGCAAGACAAAAGTTTTGTCGCACACATAAAGTAATGTGAAAATCAAACCAATAATTCTGTTCATAAACAAAGATATGTTTCCTAACATTGGTGAATGAAGTTGTGGTGCTATTAGAGCCATATTTAATATTTTGTGTGACTTCCATGAGCTTGAAGGACTGCATCCATGCGTTTCAACAATGATTCATACAATTTATTGATGAAGTCATCAGGAATAGCAAAGAATGCAGTCTTACATGCCTCCCAGAGTTCATCAAGATTCTTTGGTTTTGTCTGCCAAGCTTCCTCTTTCATCCTACCCCAAACATGCTCAATGATGTTCATGTCTGGTGACTGGGCTGGCCAGTCCTGGAGCACCTTGATCTTCTTTGCCTTGAGGAACTTTAATGTAGAGATGGATGTATGAGATGGAGCACCATCCTGCTGCAAAATTTGACCCCTTTTATGATTGGGAATGTAAGAGGAAGCTAATACTTCTTGATATTTTAGGCTATTGATATTGCCTTCCACCTTGCAAATGTTTTGCACACCCCTATACTGAATGTAACCCCAGACCATGATCTTTCCACCACCAAACTTAACTGTTTTCTGGGTGTATCTTGTATCCATACGGGCTCCAGTAGGTCTCCTGCAGTATTTGCGGCGGCTGTGGTGTAATTTAACTGAAGATTCATCTGAGAAATCCACCTTCTGCCACTTTTCCAGCGTTCATCCATTTAGCAGGCTGTGGGCCTTGGCAAATGCCAAACGTTTTTTAATTGCCTTTTGTTTAGTGCTGGCTTCTGGGCACTGATTCGACCATGGAGGCCATTTCGAGACAGAATCCTACAAACTGTTCTAGTTGACACAGGGACTTGAGGTGACCAGGCCTGTTGGAGCTCTGCTGCAGTGGAAGAGGGGCTGGCTTTTGATTTTCTAACCAACAAACGTTCCTCCTGAGCAGTTGTCTTGCAGGGTCTGCCGGACCTGGGCTTGTCAAAAACATCTCCAGTCTGTTCAAATCTTTTTTTTTATTCTTTGTACTTGATGCGGAGACACAGTAAAGGTGCCAGCCACCTCTGCAGTGGATCTGGTCTTCAGCCTCTTGATAATCAAGGCTTTGGTCGCAGGGTTGATTTTTGGCATGTTGTCAGAGGTGAAGTTGCAGTTCAAGTGAAGGTCTGGGGTGCTGGAGTTTTTTTTATACACACCCACTAATTAGCCGATCAATTAGTGAGCACAGGTGAGGCTTTAAACTAGGACTGGGTGCATTATATGACAAGGCGACAAAACTTTTGTCTTGCCAAAATCTGACCTTTCTGTGTTCATTAAAAGATCAACATTTCATTAGTGAAGCCAATTTATTTTCTTAACCAAAAAATCATTTGGGAGCGTTTCAGCTTTCATATGAGTCATTTCTAAAACCAATGGATGAATTTAAAGTCAGGTTATAAGCTTTTGATTCCACAACATGGATAAGCGACAGAACTTTTGTCAGGGACTGTAGATCTTTTGTTTAAGGATACTCCAAAGGTTCTCAGTAGGGTTGAGGTCAGGGAAGGATGATGGTTACACCATGAGTTTCTCTCCTTTTATACCCATAGCAGCCAGTGACTCAGACGTATTCTTTACTGCATAAGATGGTGCATTGTCATGCATGAAGATGATTTTGCTACAGAAGGCACGATTCTTCTTTTTGTAGTATGGAAGAAAGTGGTCAGTCAGAAACTCTATATACTTTGCAGAGGTCATTTTCATACCTTCATGGACCCTAAAGGAGCCTACCAGCTCTCGCCCCATGATTCTGGCCCAAAGTATCACTTTTCCCCCTTCTTGCTGACTTCGCAGCCTTGTTGGGGCATGGTGGCCATCCACCAACCATCCTCTACTCCATCCACCTGGACAATGCAGGATTGCACAGCACTCATCAGTAAACAAGACTGTTTCAGGATTAGTCTTCATGAATGTCTGGGCCCACTGCAACCGTTTCCTCTTGTGAACACTGTTTAGGGACAAATAGTAAGTTTATGCACAACTGCAAGCCTCTGAAGGATCCTACACCCTAAGGTTCGTGATACTCCAGAGGCACCAGCAGCTTCAAATAACTGTTTGCTGTTTTGTAATGGTATTTTAGCAGCTGCTCTCTTAATCTGATGAATTTGTCTGGCATAAACCTTCCTCATTAGGTCTTTATCCGCACAAAGCTGTTTGTGCTCTGAACACCCGTATTTTTGAAAATCGCAGCAGGTCAATAAAACTTCTGCAGAGATGCTGGAGTTTTTCATATAGGTATAATAGGGGCAGAAAGTCCGCAGAGGAAAACTCTGCGAAAACGCAATGAAAAAACACTGCAGAAAAAAAGTGATGTGTTTCCGCCAGTTTTTTCCGCAGTTTTTTTTTTTTTTTTTTTGCTGCGTTTCACTATGTGGGGCCTTAGCCTTAAGTAGAGTTCCTTTAAATGGGATCACCTGGCAAGCTAATTATCATGTGTTTGAGATTGATTTTAGTGATCCAAAGAGCCCTGAGACACAAAACCATCCATGAGCTTAATTCAAAAACAAAAAAGATACATCTTTGACACTTAGATCCGATTTGCATAATCATTTGGAACACGGTGTAAGAAGAAATGGTTTAGCCCAAAATACATACAAATCAATATATTCTATATATAAACATTTTTTGCCATAAATGTTTATATAGCCTTTAAGCATTGCACGATGCCTAATTTAATAAGTTTGGTTTCGTTGTAATGCCCATATGGGTCGAGTTATCCAAAAAGACTCTACTCGAGTTAATTGATGGAAATCCTTAATGGCCTAATAGGGTATATGAAAATGTTTTTACCAGACAACCCCTCTGGGTACAGCCTGCTCATTATAAATCTAAATATTCTGGAACATTTTAAAACTAAGGCCCCACGTTGCGGTAAAGCTGCTTTTTATGTTGCAGATTTTGCTGCATTTTTTGAGCCAAACCGCAGCAAAATCTGCAACAAAAAAATAAAACAGTTTTTCCCCAATGTGGTGCCTTTCAGGGCTTTTATTTCCAGTACAGCAAGCCATGGCATCAGCAAACAGCTGATCAGCAGTGGTGCCAGTAGTTAGTCCACACCGATCTAACATTAATCCTAAGGATAGGTCATCAGTAGTAAAATTGTGAGGAAGCCCTTTAATGTCGACTGAACCTGCTGATTTTGCCTGAGCTGACTGACGATCTGATGTGTATGGGCGCCTTCTGACTGTTCCAGGACAGATAATGTCAGTGAAAGAAGGAGTGGGCATGTTGAATTTTACATGCCTGTTTCGTATGTTCCCAGGAAGTGTCACTCAGATTCTTACTCCCCTTTCCTTAATGAGAATCACGTGAACACTCGGCCGAGTCAAGTCTGCATATACTGTATGTGGGGGGTGGTTTGAGCAGTATATCTGTTGGCAGAGCAAGAGTGGCTTGTGCAGTATTGACTGTCAAGGAATTTTATATAAAACAGATGATCATACTTACAACAATTCAGACAATCTTGGCTGAATGTCAGAATTATGAAAAATGGGCCCTGTTCACATTAAGTATATTTTAGTTATAAAATGTTTAGCAACATATTCTTTAACATACTTGTCAATTGGAATAATAATCCAAACTTGTAACATACTTCTTTTGCATGGTGTATATCTTCAGTACACATTTCATTAAAAATAAAAAATATGTATATTTTAATCATCTCCAACTGTATACCAAAACCACCACTTTACTGTTGAGCCCAAACATGATACAAAGTCTGCAGACTAATAGTCGCGGGCATTTTATTGTGCCAACATGCCGCCTGATCATCTGGTCGATTTTATAAGGCATTCTGCACTGACGGTAGTTACATGAAGTTACAGCAGCTGTCACAGTAGAACTAGGAAGGTTTCATTTTATATATGTTAACACTGACTCCTACCTGCTGATAAAATAATGCCATCTGTAAACTATGAACTGAAGATGCAGTTACATCAGTAAAGGCTGCTGCTCTAATCTTTCTTTTATTATTCCCAGGTGACCTGAACAATGTGAGGTTTTCAGCCTACCGCACTGCTATGAAGATAAGGAGACTTCAGAAGACATTGTGCTGTAAGTGTAGACATCTTGCTGTTCAACATATTAGGGGCTGTATATATTAATCTGCCTGTCTGTGGGTCACCTGTATGTCTTATACTTACTATATATCCCAATGCAGGATTTGTGAATAATATTATATCTATGGAACTGTGTGAGCTACTGGTTATATTTTTTATCTTCATCTTGTATTCATATTAAGAAGATGCAAGTCATTGTTACTGTGGAGTGTTATGGTAAATTGCATTTGGATATGCTGGAGTAAATTGTAAGGGTATGTTCCTGGGAAATGATAACACATGCCACTATCACATAATATAGAGGACCTTTCACCACATCTTCCAACTCCAGTTCTTTGCTTTCATGGGCACCCATCCCCTGATTCCAGCACAGCTGGAATTTTTTCTCTAGCCCCCACCATTTCCGAGCAGTTAGTGCAATTAGATTCTCTTATGTCAAGTGGGTGGAGTCAGGCAGGAGCAGGCAAGGGGGGGTGACTCAGAGCTCCAATCAGAAAAACACTCAGCTCTGAATCACACCTTCTTACCTGCTTCTACCTGACTCCACCCACTTGGCATTAGAGAATCAGACACCAAAACTAACTGCTCTGATTGCTCAGGAACGGTGGGGGATAGAGAAAGAGTTACAGCAGTGGAGGGAGCATATTAAAGGATGAAAAGAGTTTGAGTTGGTAGAGGTGGTGAAAGATCCTCTTTTATGAGAAAACACTGAGTAAAAGTTATATAGAGACATTCTTACAGGATTATTGCTTGACTGTAAGGCAGGGTTCACACTACCGTTGATGTCCGTTAAAAAAATACAAAAAAAAAAAAAAAATGGACAACTATCATAACAGACATTAACGGACACTAACTGATGTTAATGTGTCCGTTTTTTTAACTGATCCAATTAATGGACTAGTTAAAAAAAAATGGATACTTTAGCATCAGTTAGTGTCCGTTAGCATCAGTTAGTGTCCGTTTTTTAACACTGTCCGTTTTTTTTTTTTTTTGTCCTGCTTTCTGAGCATGTGCAGAAAAAAACGGACATAAAATAACGTACAGTAACTTATGGCTATCAGTTACTGTCCGTTATAAGTCCGTTACCCATAGACTTCAATGTTAAAAAAATAACGGACACTTGCTGTCTGTCAAGAATCCGTTATTTCAAACAGACAAAAAAAGTCCTGCATGTAGGATTTTTTGTCCGCGAAAAAAAAAAACTGACTTCTGATGGATTGGGTGTAAACGGACACTAACTGACACGATATAAAAACCCATTGGAATGAATAGAAATTTTAACGGATTGTGACGGTTCAGCTAGTGTCCGATGCTAAAATCTTGTAACGGACAATAGCAACGGACACTACTGACAGTCACCAACGGTAATGTGAACGCCCCCTAAACTAATCTTTAGTAACCAGTGTCAGGCAGCTTCTGCCAAGTCAAATAGGGGGCGCATCAAAAGGGCACAGATGTCCCTGAGAAGAAAACAGCAGTTTTACCACTTTACACATGAGGCCGTACATGAAATATTGTGTAAGGTTTGGGCACCAGTGCACAAAAGATATAGTAGAACTTGAGAGGGTTCAAAGGTTATCCCATCAAAGATTGGTGGGTTCGACACCCAAAATCCCAATGGATTAGCTGTTTAAAGAGACCACAGGGCTCTTACAAAGCCTCTTCACTGAAAAGCAATCATTGTGTTGTACATTGTATAGAGGCTGTGCTTGGTTTTGCATTTCCACCCCATTCACTTTAATGGGACTGAGCTGCAAGTAGGCCATGGGACTGATGAAAATAACATCATAGGGCCACAGGGATCCTGGATGTCGGATTCCTGTTGATCTAGGATTGATGACCTGTCCAAAGGATATTTTATCACTCCTATAAGACTGGAAAACTCCTTTAATAGATGTAAAATTATCAAAATTAGGTGTCATTAGTCTGGAAAAAAGATGGCTATGGAATGAGAATCTAGACTATGTATTAAGAGGCGAAAAACTTGAAGTGAAAAGGTGAATTCTATAAAATTCTTTACCAGTTCACCATATGTTTTAAGGTTTTGGTGAAATTTTCCATTGATAAATTTACTAGGTTATAACAATGTACAAAGAAACAGATAAGCTGCTACATCTGTATTTACTTATTTACTGTGTTTGGTCACTTACTGTATTTAAAATGTAATCCGTATGTCATAAAGCTGCAGCTTAGTCTCACAGGCGCCCTACAAAACTGTTCTGGCAATGACTATTTTCTTAAGTCATTGAGGACATTGGATGTAAGGATTAGCACAAGCAAACATTCACAACTTACAGTACAGTACAATGTACCATTCATCCCTGGCTGTTCCAGCGCAGCTACCCCAGTGTTTGCCATCATTATTCTGGTTTTGGAGCAGGGTTGACCTTCTTGACCACCCCACATGACTGCTGCAGCCAATCACTGGCCTCAGTAGTCATGTAGAATAGTTGGGGACATCATTACTGCAGTGCTGGAAACAAAGACCTGTTGGTTTGGAAAGAGACAAAGGTGGGTTGGGGCAGTGTTGCCTTGGCTTGACGAATTTACTGTAACTCATGCCAGAAAACTAGCTTGAGTTATACCTAAAATCTACACCAGTTTCTGAATGCAATAAAAATTCTGGCTCACAAGCGTGCACCTGAATCTTGTATCTCGCAGAAGTCAGAGAACTAAGACATCAGTCTTGACAAATCCCCCACGTGTACGGATCTAGAAGTACACATCTCTGTACATTGTGTCATGGCTGAGCCAGGTTCAATGAAATGGAAGTTGTACGGCAGTAATCTGGCTCAGCTACCGTACAGTGTACAGAGCTGTCTGTTTCTGGCTTACTGTGTCTTTACTGATGCCCTGAGCACTGATATCAACTAATGGTTCTTCTGGGTGTCAGATCGACCCCTATCTGATATAATCAGTCTCAAAATTCAGGAAAACCTGTTTTCTGAGATTTCTAATGTGTATTTTCTAGATATATTGTTTCTGTAAAAGAGCGTAGACTAATATGTTGATGTGTTTCATAATTTACTCTCCTCATTTAACAATATTGCTAATTCTGAAAGTAGCCAGTGCTGAAATGGAAACAATGTGAAAGTTTAGGAATCCGAGGCTTCCTATAATTGGCAGGCGCTTTATGCGCAAAGCAATCATTTCTTATTTGATAGGTTTGTTGCTTCATTATTACTGTGGCGTGTTTCACCAGTTCCCGCTTAATCTCCTAGCGATGGTCTGCTGATGTCTATACAAGGATTCATTTCATTTTGTTTATGGAAAACAATAATTTCACAACCAACAGCTATTTCAGGATGATATTCCTTGTACGTAAATCACAGCATGAGGCGCAAAATCATTGATGGAAACTATAAACCAAAAAGAGCTTCTGGTAATCTTTTCATATCTCTGAAAATGAAAGAATAACTGATTTTTTCCACAGTTTTGGAAGCCCCTTCTATCTATCTATCTATCTATCTATCTATCTATCTATCTATCTATCTATGTGCCTTAGCGTCCTCTACAGAGTCCTTGATCTTTTTGTGCCTCTTTGTATTACAGACATAGTAGTGTGCACCTGTGAGCATTTATTTTACTACGGAGGTGCCGTCTGATTTATATTTGTTTTTGGTTTTTTTTTTTACATTTAACCAAAATGGTCAAAATTGGAAATATTGAGCCTCTGCATAATCTTGATGTATTTGTAAGTAAAAGTGTAAAAAATTAAATGCTTATAATTATAACTATACAAACATCTGACTAAAAGATCTAAAAACACTGAAACAGCAAACTTTGTGAAAACCAAAATTTGTGTCAGACTCAAAATGTTTGCCTCACAATTCTTTGGACCATCAGCCTTGTGATCAGTAGATATTGCAGCAATTGGATTCTCACCAAACGTTCATGGTGTATCTGATATATAGGACAAACGTAGTGGGCCGCAGCGAAAAAGTGCTGCGGGAAAAACCGTGGCTTAAACGCATCACGGTTTATCCTGCAGCGCTTTTCACAGAAAGTCCGCAGAGGTTTTCTTCTGCAGACTTTCTGCTTCAATTATACCTATAGGGAATCCGCCGGCGTTTCCGTAGGTATAATTGACATGTTGCAATTTCCAAAAATGCAACGGTTTTGGAAATCGTGGCATTTCCACTGCGGGCATTTTTCTGCAATGTGTGGATAGGACTCGCTAGAATCTCATCCACTTTGCAGGGACTGTAAAACGCAGCGGTTTTTGCTGCGGTGTTTACACCAGATGGGGCCCTAGGCTAACACAGTTTTCTGTCTTTGATAACAATATGTCAAAATCATCTCAAAGTGAGAAATTTACAATATAGTTTCATTACTGAGGTAGCTTTTTCTAGTAACACAGGATCATTTAGCATATTCCTAAGGGGTACTGTATGCTGTAGGCTGTGTTGGTAATTGGTATGCAGAATATCTCTTGTTATTAGCTATATTTTCACTCTGAATTTCACTCTTTTTAATATGAGAATTGATATTGGTAGTGCAGAATTTGCTGCAGATTCAAGGCAAAATCCTATATCGATCCGGGCAGAAAAATTTTCCTTTGTGCTAGTGTTCTACAGTATATTTTATGCAGTACTAGTAAATCTTCCCCACTTCTGACTCCTTAAGTGATATAAATCTGACTGCATCCAGCCATGACGTCAGGAAGATAAAAGCATATGGATGTATACAGTATATTAAAGAATCTGAAGCTGTATAGCTCTGTTTGCCCCTAGGGGTGTTTATAGGAATCCACTGTATCCGGTATAGCCCAAGCAGGGGAAGCAGTTCCTATGGCCCATCCTTTCTACCATAGGTCTCAAAACATTCTCATGTCCCATCTCTGAACTAGGTATAACACAAGTCACGCTTGGTGCGATCGTCACGTCAGGCTGTTTTTATTGTGCATATTTTACGTTCCGGACATTTTGATCAGTAATTATTTCACTCCATTGAAATAAATTGGCTTTGTGCTTCATGAAATATCTGAATAGATTTATATTTACTCACAATTAAATATCTTCATTCAAGGTGAATTCCAGTTGTAGCTTTTCATCTGAATACTAAGTGTACATAACTAAACCACGTGACTTTACCTCACCTATGACCTCCTAAATCTGCTAGATATTGCAGTAAATACCTGAATGAAACAAAATAATAAACCTATCTTGTGAATCCAACAGAACTGAATGTCCTTCAGCTAGCAATACCTGAAGCTTCTAAAGGATAGTATAGTAAAAAGGATTGACACAATAACCAAGAATAGCTTGACGTTTTTAAAAAAATACTATAATGTTTCTGTCTGTCACAAGTTCCCATTCTGATTCTGTTCAGTGCCTGCTTCAATATTGCAAGATTGGCTACTCTTGTTTAACCACTAAAGTCATTCATCAGCGCTCAATATATGTGTCAGTTACGTATAAAAGGACATATAAAGCAGGAATTTATAGCCGGGTGTCCTCAGATGATGGACATGAATGGTGTTACTGCTTGTAAAGTAGGCATAAAACAAAAAAACTTATTACAAGTGTTGAAACAAAATTTGCTAAGGTGATCCTGCAAATCATTTTTCTTCTCCTGTTTTATAATGTTTTTTAGTCTTCGTCCCTTTTTTCTTTGTGTAGTCAGTATACCAGAATATAAAAACAGAATAAAAAATTATACTTTTATATAAATGACAATAATTATTATTCAACAAAGAATATAGATCAAGTTTTGTAGAAGTCACTAAGTACTGCTGGGACCCATGCTGATCATGAGAACTGGGCTCCCTTGTACCCCTGTGTGAATGGAGTGATAGTAGTGCCTGCTCTGCCACTCCAGTCATTTACACAACAACAAACATTTGTAATACACAATAGACTCAAAGCGCAGTCCAATGGTTAACTAAACCCTATTTTGCAGTATCCATTGTATAGTGAGGGTATTATTTGTCTTCAAGTACCAAATGGAGGTGCATTTTGAGTTTTAATTTAAAATTGTCCAAGGATGAGATCCCTGATCAGTCTGGATAGTGTGTTCCATAGAGTGGGGGCTGCATGGCAGAAGGGTACAAGTGATCCTTGTTCATGTGGATAGGAGATGCATTCGGGGGACTATCCTATACTATGTATTGTACCACAGCCTATGCTAACATGACTGCATCACTGCATACTGAAAAAACAGCCTGCAGCAGTCCTGCATAGTCCCTAGGCTTGATGGGCATACTCCTGGGTTATATATTGGATATTATGTGCTCTGTGACATCTTTACTATGTCCGAAAGTTGCATTGTTGCTCTCCTTCCATATTGTTTCTCCTTGAGAAAGCAGACAACTAACATAGGGAGTCTTATAGGCCAGGCAATGCTGCCTGGCAAAAAAAAAAAACTATGTGAATTAGCTATCCTCCTGGCTTTCTTGTTCCATCTACCTTTTAGAGGCTAACTGAGTATATTTGATAGTAAGCTTTTGAGAGTCTAGCTCTCTTCTTCAGAGCTAGACTCTCGAAAGCTTACTATCAAATATACTCAGTTAGCCTCTAAAAGGTATTGCCTGATTTCTTCACTCTTCCACTACTTTCTATGGCTAACACGATATAACATTATACTACTTGTTCCATCGACATTATATTAATCTGCCTGGAAACCGACTCAGTAAAATGGTTTTGATCATGACCAGAGAAACCAAAGTCTTCTCCAAAAGGAAGAGACACCCATCTGTAGACAGCTGTTTAGGGGTTCTTGCACCTTGGCAGTACAGAGCATGTTGCTGGTTGGCAGAGTGAGAGACTTTTGATGTGTCTTTTAGGAGTATTGCTTCTCCCTGCATAGACCGCCATTTTAAGAAATTTTGCCAACTGGTTAACACTCGTTGGGAAAGGGTATGAAAATGAGTTTTCTAGAGGACATTGTAATGTATGTGCATGGCTAGGTTTGTGTATATATTTTTCCAAAAATATGAACACATCTAGATAACAGTTTTTAGTTAGAATACATAATAATAGTCTATATAGTACATAATACAGTCCAAAATACTCATATTTGTGAGTGTGCCCACCTTGCTTTCTCTGGCTCCCTCTGATATATAAACCTTTGATGTCGTCACATTTGAGGCCTCCACAATTAGAAGTTGGCAACCAGTTCTATATTGCGAGCATTTTAGTGGGTGGTGCCGCACCCTGGGAAGGGTACTTAGTAGTAACTCCTTTCGAAGAGCCTTATCGAAAAACCTGCTGAATGTAAATGAAAGTGCTTATCAACCCGATTGATGTGATAAATTATCTCTCCAAAGTACTGTAACTATAAAAAAAAGTTATGTGTAAAAAAAAGAAGCAGCTATGCAATGAAATACAGCTTAGGGAACCTAAAATGTTGAGCTTTTGGACTTCAGTAGTATAAATCCAGCCCTAGCTTATTCATGAATGCTGAGATTACCCTGCCTTATGAAATCTCACATTTTAGGCTATATTGACAATGTAGGGATATATGCTCTGAGATTCTGTGCATTTACTTATATGTCTGCTGTTCAGCCAAATTTAATCACAAATGCTGCTTTTGTGCCTCAGACGACAATGTGTTGGCAAGTAACTTCACTTGAGTCACCAGCAGAACTATTAAGTGGTTTTCCATGTTCAAAGTAAGCGGATGACCCTCTATCACATCCAGCCAAAGCCTTTCTCGAGGCTCTTGCCCTCCTCAGACACTTGCTTTTCATTGTCGAAGTGCAGTGATTTATGGTGTTTCATAGACCTGTCAAATTCTATTACCATAATAGAATGACATTTGTAATTTTAATTTACTATTGACATCGAGCCAAGGTATACCTCCTAGTTGAAGTTCTAGACACACACACACTGCTGCAGAGAGAGTATGCCAAAAAGTGATTTTTTTTTTTCCATTGATGATCTGAATTTTCCTAGAAAAACGTGACTTTATGGATCATATTACCTTATACACTACTTGTCCTGTAATCCTTGTCAGACATTTGTTTTATGCTCTCTAGTATAATATTTAGAAGTCAAGACCTAGATTGAACTTCTACACATCTCATGAATTCTTCTACACATCTCACATTCTATAGCAATTGTCATTGAGTCTACACATGATGACCAATGGATTGGAAAGTAGTCTAGTGATAGGAAATCATACCATAATACAAAATCTGCAAAGCAACACTATAGTAGATGGGTCAGTTTCTTTTTATATGGGTGCTTAGGGACAGAAATAGAATGGAAAATGTTTCTTTTTAAAGGGTGTAACTTGAGGGGGTGCAGAGGGTACGGTGGCACTCAGGCTAAGAAGCCTTAGAAGACCCATAAGGTGCCTCTTCCCAATTTGGGGAGACCAGTACTATAAACAATACATTACATTTGGGGGGCCTGGTACAGGTACAGTGTATCTCAAATAGTCTGTATCTGTGATACTGTACCTATATCTATATTACTTATCTGTATCTGTAGTACTGTACCTGTACTGCACCTGTATCTGTAGTACTGTACCTATATATGTAGTACTGTACCTATACATGTAGTACGGTATCTGTATCTATATTACTTATCTGTATCTGTAGTACTGTACCTGTACTGCACCTGTATCTGTAGTACTGTAGCTATATATGTAGTACTGTACCTATACATGTAGTACAGTATCTGTATCTATATTACTTATCTGTATCTGTAGTACTGTACCTGTACTGCACCTGTATCTGTAGTACTGTAGCTATATATGTAGTACTGTACCTATACATGTAGTACAGTATCTGTATCTATATTACTTATCTGTATCTGTAGTACTGTACCTATATATGTAGTACTGTACCTATACATGTAGTACTGTACCTATACATGTAGTACTGTACCTATATATGTAGTACTGTACCTATACATGTAGTACTGTATCTGTATCTATATTAATTATCTGTATTTGTAGTACTGTACCTGTATCTGTAGTACTGTACCTATATATAGTACTGTACCTATACATGTAGTACGGTATCTGTATCTATATTACTTATCTGTATCTGTACTACTGTACCAGTACTGTACCTGTAGTACTGTACCTATATATGTAGTACTGTACCTGTATCTGTAGTACTGTATTTGTATCTATATTACGTATCTGTAGTACTGTACCTATGTATGTAGTACTGTACCTATATCTGTAGTACTGTACCTATACATGTAGTACTGTATCTGTATCTATATTAATTATCTGTATTTGTAGTACTGTACCTGTATCTGTAGTACTGTACCTATATATAGTACTGTACCTATACATGTAGTACGGTATCTGTATCTATATTACTTATCTGTATCTGTACTACTGTACCAGTACTGTACCTGTAGTACTGTACCTATATATGTAGTACTGTACCTGTATCTGTAGTACTGTATTTGTATCTATATTACGTATCTGTAGTACTGTACCTATGTATGTAGTACTGTACCTATATCTGTAGTACTGTACCTATACATGTAGTACTGTATCTGTATCTATATTAATTATCTGTATTTGTAGTACTGTACCTGTATCTGTAGTACTGTACCTGTATCTATAGTACTGTACCTATATATGTAGTGCTGTACCTATATATGTAGTACTGTACCTGTATCTGTAGTACTGTACCTGTATCTGTAGTACTATATCTGTATCTATATTACATACCTGTATCTGTAGTACTGTATCTAGTTTCATACATTAGCGTGTAACTACTTACCTCTTCTTCCTCTCTATGTTTGCAGTGGATCTTCTGGAGCTCGGCACCACTCACAGCATTTTCAAACAGCACGAACTGAATCAAAACCAACAGCTCTTGTCTGTTCCTGAAATCATCAATATCCTCACCACTATCTATGATGGACTGGAAGAGAAAAACAAGGACCTGGTTAATGTGCCTCTCTGCGTAGACATGTGTCTGAACTGGCTGCTTAATGTATATGACACGTAAGTTACTGCTTTATTCATCTCTTTACAATTCATTGTGATAGTAAACCTGTGTACTACTTGGAAACTGATTAAAAACATACTATAGCATCATGATAACAGATATTATGTCCCAAATACAATGCTATACCACATATTTCTTCCCTGGATTATAGCTGCTGCATTGCACATAGTAATTTAGGTGACATAGAGCTTCATAGAACTTGTACAGGAGACAATAATATCCATATGCAACTATGTTTATAACTGTCAAAAATATCCTTGTTTAAAGGGAATGCCTGACCCAGATTTTTCACTAAATAGTGAAATGTATCACTTTTTTGTGATGTGCTACTGATAGTCTGTATCTTTTATACAACATAAAAACTACAATCAGCTGACCAAGTAGTGTTTGCTCAGCACTACCATTAAGCTAAGTTCACACGGTGCAGTACTGCTGGGTTTTTGTTGCAGTAGTGTTGCTTTTAAAAGCATCATGTCCTTTAAGGTAGGGAATGTTATATACCATAGCAAAGCTGATGAATTGCGTGCACTTCGGTGCTGAAGAGGAATTGGTGCTCAAGATCATAATATCAAAAAACCCTTTAGTCTAAGGCCCCACGTTGTGGAAAAGTTGCCTGTTTTGTTGCAGATTTTGCTGTGCTTTTTGAGCCAAAGCCAGGAATTTATTGAGAAGAGACTATAAGTATAAGCGCTCCCTTTATAGTTTCCTTTCCTTTTGTAGCCACTCCTGGATTTGGCTCAAAAAATCGCAGGAAAATCTCTGATTAAAAAAAGAATCTTTTCCGCAACGTGGGGGCCATAGCCTTAAAGCTGCTTGAACACTTCTTACATGATGCACTATTGGAGCTCACTTGAACAAATATTTTGGACTAGCTTGACAAGAGGGTGTTTGTGCCTTAAATGAAAAGAAGATGTGGCTTATGATGTGACATTTTGTGTCCCAAATACATCAAAATGTGTAATAGTCTAAATATACGCCAGGTTTATCTTTCGGCATCAACCACTGTGATAGATCTGGCATATTGTCAGACTGTATAAGAATAAGAAAACCATGACACCGCTCACCCTTGTAGCGCTAATCTTGCTTTTGGTTAGTGTACACTCATACATTTCAGTAATCCAGTGCTTGGACAACCCCCTTGGATAGCGGGATTAAGGAGAAAACCAATGGTGATAGCAATATCCAGGTTCGAGAATGAAAAATAAAAATTGTCTCTTTATTTCTTCATATTAAAACTGAAAAGACATCTCCATGGGTATCTGTTTACATGTTTCAAGGCACTCTGCCCTCTGACTCATAGCTATGACTAAGAGGCTGAAGTGCCTTGAAACGTACATGGATACCAATGGAGATATTTTTTCAGTTTTAATATAAAGAAATAAAGTTACAATTTTAATTGTTTTTTCTGGAGCTGGATATTGCTATCACCATTGGTATTCTCAGAATGCCTGACTAAGATTACATTGTCTATTAGTATTTATAGGCCATTCTTTTTGGATGTGAATGGAGAAAAATATTATCTAACTGAAAATCTGAACATATACTCAACTTTTTTTTCTTACCATAGATGCTTCATATTTAAAAAGAACTGTTAGGGTATAGAAAGAAACAAGTGTCCGCTGTATTCAGAGTAATGTTCTCTGCCTGTGTATCTCATACTCGCTGGCGCATTCCAAGCTTTGAAGAATATGGGGCGCTATAATCTGTCGCTTCTGAAATGTTCCATTTCTGCGGGTTAATTTGCTTTTATTCGGAGGGCCATACTTTCAACTCTACTCGCTTTGTTTCGATGTTGTTTAGGTGGTTCCGGTGTAGTGAAGCCTTCTTGGATTTTGACACCAGCTCTGTTTATAACTTTCATGTTAACCATGTAGACAAGTTCCGATAATTAAACAGTATTGGAGAAGCATCTGCTCGCTTCATGCTGTTAGCCTGGAATTTAATTACCGGCTTCTCAAAGTGAACATGTTGACAGGCTGCAGTCTAGCCCACTAACACCAGACGATTCTCAGAAAACGGAGATTTTCTTGTTAAGATCCTGACAGCAGCAGTTTTCTGAGTGCTGTCAAGATAGCAGCCACATTTTGGACTGTTCAGTCCTGCTGGAGCTGAAAATGAGTAAGCAAGTGATGACAGGCCATCAGATTCAGGGATGAACAATGCATTCTGGTCATTATTACTCTTTCTGTAACATCTAAGTAATTGTAATAAAAAAAAATCCTTACTGGAAAATTTGTTTTAAATGACAATGGCAGCCATTTATTATTGCCATGGCCATGCAACATTAAGAGTCATCTGCCAAGAACTCCTTCTACCGACAACTACTGTATGCTTACCGACCTCTCCATACTCTCTTTCTTCTGACATCCCCATATTCCCTTCTCTCTATTGAGAATACATGCATGCTTGGCCAAACCAACCATGCATGTGTTCTCAATATGGACAGTTGAATAGCTGATAAACATTACTTTTAGCCTAAAGCCCCACGTTGCGAAAATGCAGCTTTTTTTTTTTTTTTTGCTGCGTTTTTTGAGCCAAAGCCAGGCATAGATTTAGCAGAAGGTAGAAGTATAAGAGCTAAAAAGCCACAGCTAAATCTGCAACAATAAAAAAAACTGCATTTCTGCTACGTGGGGCCTCAGCCTTAGGCGTAAACGCCAAGGAAAAAAACGTGACATCTTACAGTCACTGTGTAGTGGGTGGGATTCTAGCAAATTACATGCCCACAGTGCGGGAAAATACTCGATGCGGACACAATGCGATTTCCAAAACCGTGGCAGTTTTGGAAATCTAAGCATGTCAATTATACCTACAGAAATGACGGCGGTTTCCCTATAGGTATAATTGAAGCAGAAACTTTCTGTAAAAAGCGCTGCGAGAAAAACTGTGATGTGTTGCCTCCATGGTTTTTCTTGTATCACTTTTTTGCTGCGGGAAGCTACAGTACGTTGGGCCTTAAGCAGTTTATCTGCTTTGAGAAGAAAAAAATTGGGCATGTTGAAATTCAATAAGCCCAATCCTTTTTCCCGACTTCTGCAAACAGAATGTCAGCCAAACATTTAATTTACGTTAGATGGTTGGCCAGTCCTACTGAAATCAGTAGGAGAATCTGATATTAGACTTATATGCATGGTCACCTTTTAGAGTGAATTTTATTTCATCCAGTTAGTGATCCAGGAAGTCTAATAATCCATCATTTGATTTTAATATCAAAACTAAATAGTATATTTTCCCTTAAAGGGGATGTCTCAGGACAGACATTGATGGCACAACACTAGGATATGCTATAAGCGACCAATCAGTAGAAATATAAGGCCTCCTGCATACGACCATAGTGGTTTTTACTGATCAGCAATCCGCAAAAAACATATCAGTATGTAATCCGCAGTCACAAATCTGCAAAATGACTTGTATAGATCCACTACACTTGTTTGTGCCACAAATGAAGGCAAATATAGGACATCTTTAATAATTAGCGGACCCCTTCTAAGGCCTGGACATGTATGGGTGTATGTTTGAGTCCATATCGGCAATTGCAGATAAAATTACGGTCGTTTGCATGGGACCTAACTGTTGTGAACCTAACCCAATGCTGCAGATAAGTGTCAGTGGTAATAGGAAAGCTCGACTTTCTCATGCGCCAGCATGGTTGGCCATTGACTATAGCATGCTAACCATGCAGCCGCTGTAGAAAGCAGATGAACGTGAAATGGAAAATTGGCATAACTGATTCCTAATTTTTTAATCGCAATTCATACAGATATATAGGATCCCTTGCTGTTGCAGTCATTTTCAGTTTTTATATGTCGTTTTTATACTTCCTTCCCTTGTTTTTTATGAGTCATACTTTGTAAAGGTGTGAGATCATTTTTGAATGTTCAGTATTGCATCAAAGTGTCATTTGTGGATCCATTAAACCCCCCCCCCCATGGGTAGCCAGTTAACTTCTGCAAATACGGATGGCACACTGATGCAATACTGACCGTTTTTGTGGACGTACAACACTGATATTGAAGACACACTGTTAAAACACAGACCGCAAAAACTGAACCCTGTCATATTTTGCGAACTGTTGTTTTCTGTGTCCCATCTATGGGCTAATCCATGCCGCAAACGCTGAACAGAATAGGATTTGCTCTGAGATTTCTGGCACAGACTCGAGGCCCTGTATCAGTGTCAATAATTGTTTAATAATAATGATAAATAATACATTTTATTTATATAGCGCTGACATATTCCGCAGCACTTTAAATATTATGTTCATGCACAGACAAAATGAGACATTCCAAGGTAATAAATCTGTTCACACATTAGGATTGTCATTTTATTTTGAAAAAGGGGTCTAAGTGACCAATCCAATGTTGTATGTCCAGGTTCCATCTGCTAATAGTATAATGTTGTACCGTGTTATCCAGGTACCATCTGCACATAAAAAGAAACTGACTGGGGATGGCTCATACAGCTTTATATATTTGTGTAATTAAACTAACCTTTATCATAAAAGCAGCTGGTCCACTGTATAAGTAATGCTACCTCCTATGCTGCCCCTGCTACCACTACCTCATAGATTGTAAGCTCTTGGGAGCAGGGCCCTCAATACCATTGTGTGATTTAACTTATTACTCTGTAATGTCTCATTTTGTCTGTACTTTAACCCTACGATTTGTAGAGTGCTGCAGAATATATAAATAAAATGTGTTGTTATTATTATTAATAATGTCCATTATTGGAGTTATTTCTGAGCATAAACACTGCTAGTGGACGCCTGCTCTGTAAGAAAGCAGCACCTTCTGCCTATGGCGCCGGGTCAGCTCCTGAGCCCACACTATATTTATACACTCTCTGTTTTTTTCTTCTAGAAGTTTCTGAATATATTAACAACTAGTGGTTACCATTCCTCTTGGCCTGCATAGTCTGACAGTGGTTGCACTAACCAGACAGTGTTAGAGTATGCCAGTGATCATAAATTTCTAGGAGGAATAATAGAGGAACAGCATGACAAAGCGTTATAAGAAAAGATGCTCCGACAATGTTATTCCATGGGGAATGCTAAAACATTCATGTCAGGACAGGTGGTAGGTCTTTAATATGGGCATACACTATTTGAAAACTTACCTCTGTATACAGTGCATCCATACCTACCTACTGGAAGTTTTTGCCTTTGTATAACAGCCACTAAACATCCCTTTGTATGTGTAGATATATTTGTTGTGACTGTCAATGTTCAGGCAACGGGAAATGAAGATTGTGATAGTTATAGCATGATCCTTCACAATATCCAGAACGGAACCTGTATTTTACTGTAGCTCTAATTTTAGCTTCTCCGTCGAATCCTGTAAAAGTTACATATGATGGAAACAAGAAAAACTAAACTTAGGGTTGTCTCATTCAATCCTATTAAAGCAAACCAGATGTTCCCTCAGTATAAAGGTATTCCCTGCTGGTTGTCAGGGAAGTCAAAGAGCCGGCCGCTGCTGTGAATACAACGGCTCTTGCATAATCCTCTCTTCAGTTGCTGCCCTGTGCAGTGGTTCACAGCGGGCGCCCTGGTAAATCAGAAGCAGAGGCCACATATATTTTATAAGGAAGGAATAAACCTATGTTTAAATCACTGGTCAGTGTATCCCAAGTATAGAGCGAGATGCTGAGGACACCTGGGGAGTAGGATTAGATTCCATTGTGCAGCTTTCTTTTACTCTATTCTTTGAACAAAGATACTGTATGTGCAATATACATTGTAGCTGTGGAAAAATCTACTTTATCTGTCTTTATGGTACTGTACAACAATTTTAGTTAATAAAGTTTTAATAACACTCCCCATCTTTTATATGCTATCCTTACACATGTGACCCTTAAATGTATATGGTACAACCTAACAATTCTAGACCATATGCCATATTTGTTGGCTTACAGTTCATTTTAGTAGCATTGTTGTATATTGGATATACAGTATAAAAAGTATCCGTGTATATTAAATGTAGACTACAAGACAGGTTCTCATTAGGTATGAAGCAGTCCTCCACTGCATGGCAAGTTTATTAGGTATGATGCAGCCCTTCACTATATGGCAAGTTTATTAGGTATGATGCAGTCCTCCACTATATGGCAAGTTTATTAGGTATGATGCAGTCCTCTACTGCATGGCAAGTTTATTAGGTATGATGCAGTCCTCCACTATATGGCAAGTTTATTAGGTATGATGCAGTCCTCCACTATATGGCAAGTTTATTAGGTATGATGCAGTCCTCTACTGCATGGCAAGTTTATTAGGTATGATGCAGTCCTCCACTATATGGCAAGTTTATTAGGTATGATGCAGTCCTCCACTATATGGCAAGTTTATTAGGTATGATGCAGTCCTCCACTACACGGCATGTTTATTAGGTATGATGCAGCCCTCCACTATATGGCAAGTTTATTAGGTATGATGCAGTCCTCCACTATATGGCAAGTTTATTAGGTATGAAGCAGTCCTCTACTGCATGGCAAGTTTATTAGGTATGATGCAGTCCTCCACTATATGGCAAGTTTATTAGGTATGATGCAGTCCTCCACTACACGGCATGTTTATTAGGTATGATGCAGTCCTCCACTATATGGCAAGTTTATTAGGTATGATGCAGTCCTCCACTACACGGCAAGTTTATTAGGTATGATGCAGTCCTCCACTATATGGCAAGTTTATTAGGTATGATGCAGTCCTCCACTATATGGCAAGTTTATTAGGTATGATGCAGTCCTCCACTGCATGGCAAGTTTATTAGGTATGATGCAGTCCTCCACTATATGGCAAGTTTATTAGGTATGATGCAGTCCTCCACTACACGGCATGTTTATTAGGTATGATGCAGTCCTCCACTACACGGCATGTTTATTAGGTATGATGCAGTCCTCCACTACACGGCATGTTTATTAGGTATGATGCAGTCCTCCACTATATGGCAAGTTTATTAGGTATGATGCAGTCCTCCACTATATGGCAAGTTTATTAGGTATGATGCAGTCCTCCACTACACGGCATGTTTATTAGGTATGATGCAGTCCTCCACTACACGGCATGTTTATTAGGTATGATGCAGTCCTCCACTATATGGCAAGTTTATTAGGTATGATACAGTCCGCCACTATATGGCAAGTTTATTAGGTATGATGCAGTCCTCCACTACACGGCATGTTTATTAGGTATGATGCAGTCCTCCACTACACGGCATGTTTATTAGGTATGATGCAGTCCTCCACTATATGGCAAGTTTATTAGGTATGATGCAGTCCTCCACTATATGGCAAGTTTATTAGGTATGATGCAGTCCTCCACTACACGGCATGTTTATTAGGTATGATGCAGTCCTCCACTACACGGCATGTTTATTAGGTATGATGCAGTCCTCCACTATATGGCAAGTTTATTAGGTATGATGCAGTCCTCCACTATATGGCAAGTTTATTAGGTATGATGCAGTCCTCCACTATATGGCAAGTTTATTAGGTATGATGCAGTCCTCCACTATATGGCAAGTTTATTAGGTATGATGCAGTCCTCCACTATATGGCAAGTTTATTAGGTATGATGCAGTCCTCCACTACACGGCATGTTTATTAGGTATGATGCAGTCCTCCACTACACGGCATGTTTATTAGGTATGATGCAGTCCTCCACTATATGGCAAGTTTATTAGGTATGATGCAGTCCTCCACTACACGGCATGTTTATTAGGTATGATGCAGTCCTCCACTACACGGCATGTTTATTAGGTATGATGCAGTCCTCCACTACACGGCATGTTTATTAGGTATGATGCAGTCCTCCACTACACGGCATGTTTATTAGGTATGATGCAGTCCTCCACTGCATGGCAAGTTCACATTAGGTATGATTCAGTTTTCCAGCAGATTTCTCAAGTTAACAACCCACTGAGAACAACATAGCACTGGACCACAAGACAAGTACCAGGTCAGTGTTATTGCATGTAGGTAACTAGGCCATTGATGCCCATAGTATTTATGCTCATTGTATTTTACTGCTATGGATCAGCGTGCATTCGCATATGGTAATAGATCAAGTTTTTTGTTCTTATTTTCAACCACCACCATTCTGTTGCTTCTTCTTTGCAGTCTGGATTGGTCATCAGCACATATTAATATTAATAATTAATAATGTTATTAACAATATTAATATTCATTGCTTTCTCTGAAAGTATTAGGACTGCTTTCTTCTACACTTGTATGGCATTACCTTACCTAGCACGTAGCAGGCTCTGACATCACCAAGAACCAGAACAGAACTCCTCGTAGCTGTTCTAAGCGCCAATGGTGAAATGTTTCTACTTCTATGAATATAAAGAATTTTGAAAACAGCGTGAGTGAGAGACGCCTAAGAGCCTTATGATGAATTGTGTTATCCAAAGATACTCCGTGTCAGCCACTCTTTGCCTTTCACTGTGTAATACGTTGTCACGCTGTGTGTGATGGTGTGGCTTCTGTTGCATAAATCCCTGTATTAAAGACGTGCTGTGGATAATGTAGCACTGGAATATCAATGGATTAGGGACATACTGTGATAACGCAGTTCTAATATTCATTTTCTTTGCTCTCACATCAGAATTGATTGAAATGACCATACTTTACATTATTAGGCATGTAATGGGAAACTTTAATAAAGTACTCTTAAAGTATCACTTCTGTTGTACTTTGCTCCAAACAATCTCACAAGCTGTTTTTTGTTTTGTTTTTAAAGGAATTTGTCTAGAATTGTTATTAGTTGAAAAAGAAGGACTCTTTCTAAATTTATCACCATACGTTTCATGACATGGTCAGAGACTGTGAGCTTAGACCACTGTGGTCACTGATATCTTTATAGCCCATTTACTTTGTCAACATTTCAGACTATAAATATACCTAGCAGATTAGCACTGAGTTCTGAATGGTAAGCAGATTCCTACTAGATCTCCAGTCTAAATTCTCAGATGAATCAAAACTTTTACATTGGGAGAGTTTATTAAGACTGGTGTTTCTTAGCCGGACTTAATTAACTCCCCAAGAGACGTAAGACAAGCCAGAATTGCTAAGACGCTCTGGGCTTTTAATAATTTTTGCGCATGTTAGGTGCACCTGAATTCAAATTTATGCCAGTCAGGAGCTGGCAAAGATTTCTGCCATAACTCACACCAGTTATAGTAAATGTGACAAGCTGGGGTGTCCCTCCAATGTTACATATAATGCAGATACTGAGGGGTGGTGCACAAAACCACCAGTTTTGCTTGTATAAATCAGCAATACATGGAAATACATTAAACTAATTAATATATGTTATTTTCTGCAATTTTCCCACCTTCTAGCAGCCTGTATTTCTTCTTTGCCTGCTTTTGGGCACTGAAGATGTATGTTTAATTACCTATTTTTTCCTAAGAAAATCAGTCTGAAGTAATACTTTCTTTCTCTGTATGTCTGTGAGACTGCATGAGTGAAAGGAGAATCTGATCGGCATAAAGTATGTAGTCAAGCTTTAGAATCACACTAGAAGTCCATCCACTTTTACGCTAAGGGCCCACTTTGAAGAAAGAAATCTTTTCTTTGTTGTAGATTGTGCTGTGGTTTTTGGGGCCAAAGGCAAGAATGGCTACACAAGGTATTGGAAATATATAGGGAAGCTCTTATACTTTTCACTTCTACTCAATCCACTCCTGACTTTGGCTCACAAAAGCGCAGCAAAATCTGCAAAAAAAAAAAAATGCTTTTCTACAACATGGAGCATTAGCCTTAAAGTAGGCAGAGTCGTGGAAAAAGCTATACAAAACCACCAAACTTCAGGCTGTTCCACATTGCGGTTTTTTGAGACAAAGCCAGGAATGGATTGAGCAGAAGGTAGAAGTATAAGAACTTCTTATATATTTTCCATTCCTTTTGTAGCCATTCTTGGCTTTGGCTCAAAAAACCGCAACAAAATCTGCAACAAAAAAAGCTGCGTTTCCGCAATGTGGGGCCTCAGCCTAACAGTACATATAGATTATTCAAATGAATGGCTGTCCATCATATGTAATGCATTCAGGGGCAGGTACACCCAAGGTGAGACCCCCTATTTAGTTAGGTCACAATTACTCAGACATATATTTTAATGAAATGTGGACCATGTGTTGGCCATATTTCCTTGACCGAACACTCTGCATAGTCATCTATAATGCTAAGATTCCCTGCCTTCTTACAAAGCTTCTGCCCCGAGTAGATTACAGTATGGGACAGTAGTCTAGGGGGGGACTCCAAGCATTGTAAACCACTATGATTCTTGGAGTCCAAGTCTTTGGTCAGTGTTCCGTCCAGGAAGTACTGACAACTTACAGACTAAATATACCTATGTGAAGCAACCCTTAGCAGCTCTTCACTCTGGCTCATGAAGGGGGTTCATGCTGGAGAAACCTCCTCTGTCCTCATATCCTTTACATACAATTTATTATAATTATATCAATTACAAGCTGTCTATTAAATTTATATGAAAGATATGAAAGATCATGACTGATAATGTGCTATTTGCAGGGGTCGGACTGGAAAGATCCGAGTGCAGTCTCTAAAGATTGGTCTTACATCCCTGTCTAAAGGTTTATTAGAAGATAAATACAAATGTAAGTATACTATTTCTATATTGTAAGGATTTTACAGTATGAAAAGGGTTTTCCCATGAAAGCAAGTTATCCCTGATCCCCACTGATCAGGAGAAAAGTTCCCCATGCTGAATGGAGCACGCAGCGTGCGCATCACAAAACACTGGAGATATCTGAATGCTGTACTTTGGCTAATGTTCTCCTAAACAGTGGCGGTCTGAACAGTTGGACCTCCAGCAATCTGCAAGTTATCCTCTATCCTATGGATAGGGAATAATTTTGCTTTGATGGGAAAACCCATTTAACTTTTGCAATAAAAAAATATATTAAAAAACAATTGCATAACTGTATACATTTACAAGCGCCTATTTCTCACTTGAGCAGGACTTGCAAATGAGCTGACATAGTTAGTTGTGCATATTCCAGGGCAATTTGTGTAATTCTGTTTCCATTTATAGCAATAAGACAAGCCAAATCATATTTAGAGGATAATTGTGAGTTCTACAATTGCTGCCACTATGTCCCAGGGATGTGGCAGTTTTGACCTGTAGTTATGCAGTCGGTAATTAAGGTTGGAAAGCTCAAATTACATTAAATTATGGGTTGTTTTTTTTTTTGGTTTTTTTAAATGTCATAATAAAATATAAGACTAATAGACCATACTGTAGCCCTGGGGTTCCCATATTATTTTTTTGTGCTCTTGCATTTACAATGTGCCTCATATATATATATATATATATATATATATATATATATATGTAATATATCATCACTTTTATCTTGTTTTATGTTTGCACTTTTTACTTTGTTGTACATAGAACACATTAATACTTAAGGATGCTAGGTTTATTAAAGGAGATTTCCCATCTGTAGGATATGTTTTATTTTATTTTTTGCTGGGATTTTGCTTACTGCAGTAACCTAGGCCCCGTTGTCGTTTTATTGCACAGAAGCTACCATCAGGGTGGTAAGAATAGCATGGGAAGTTAACACCATTCAAACCCATGGACTAAAGTTGTGGGGTTTTTTTTGTGTTTTGTTTTTGAGAAGGGAGAAGGGACAACCAATTTTTTTCCTGATCTTATACAGTCATACCCTTGAATAATTGTATAATGTAAAGTTCTACAACTTTCTATTGTAAATTTTTAAAATATTTGTAGTAGTTCTTCATATTGGCTGATACACCCCTTGAATATCAGTTGAAATTATTTTTTTCTTGTCTTTTATCTGTAAAATATGACACTTGGTTAACTTAAAGGGGTTGTCTATTTTCAGCAAGTAGTATTGTTTCTGTAATGAAAAGTTGTACAACTCTACAATATAATTTATGTATTAATTCCTTACAGTTTTCTAGATCTCTGCTTGCTGTCATTCATTCTGCTTACTTCCAGTGGATAAAAAACAGTCCATGGTCATGTGATATACAGTCCATGGTCATGTGATGAGCACACAGGTGCACAGCTCGTTACCAGGCAGATGTCTGATTACTGTGCTGTGACTATAACGAGCTGTGCACCTGTGTGCTCATCAAATGACCATGGACTGTATATCACATGACCATGGACTGTATATCACATGACCATGGACTGTATATCACACGACCATGAACTGATTTTTATCCACTGGAAGGTAACATAGAATGAAAACAAGCAGAGATCTAGAAAACTGAGAATTTGATGCAGAACATATATTGGAAAATTGTATAACTTTTCATCATAGAAGCAATACCATTTATCTGCTGAAACTGGACAACCCCTTTAAAGGGAGTATATCAGGATCAGAATACTTCACAAACTAATATCGCAATGTAGGAGCAGAAACAATATTTGTGGAACGACTCGCCCATAGAAGCCTATGGCCCCTTGCAGAAGACCGTGGCCGTGATCACGGGTAGCACACTGACCCATTCATTTCTAAGGGCCCGTACACAGACTGTGAATTACACGGTCACGTATGCGGGCCGACAGTCCAGGCCGCAAAATATAGAACAGGTCCTATTCCTGTCCCATTTTGAAGCCCTTGCTTCTATGGCTCCTATTCATTTAATGAAAGGAGCCGCGGAAGCACGGCTCGTGCACGGGCGGCACACGGGTGACATCCACGTGTCCCCCGTGCGCCGCCCGTGCCTTTAATTCACGGCCGGCTGGCCAGCAGCACATGGTCGTCTGCAACCGGCCTATGGGAGACTAAAAACCTAGGACGACACACTGATGTACTCAGTGTGTCATCAGTGTGCCATCCGTTTTTTCGGACAAACTAGGGACCTCATTAGATGTCTACTGTGTTTTTTTTATGTGTATCCGCAAGCTGGGATCACACACTGATGGCAAACTGTCCCTTTTTGTGAACATACAGAACTGATGCTGAAGACACACTGTACACACAATGATTACAATCTGTCCGCAAAAACTGAACACATAATACTAGTTACTAAATACACACGATCGTCTGCAAGCGGCCTAAAAGTAAGACAATGCAAAGTTGGGCGCTGATATAACATGCCTTGCAGGAAAGTTTTCTGGCAAACAAGGCATGACAAAAGACACAATTTCTGGCACAGAACATTGTTGTGCAAAACAATTTGCAACTTTTTCCAATTTTTCGTCATTCTTGCCACTTTAGTAAAAAATGGGTAGAACAGGGTGGGGATCAGTGTGGGCCCAGATGGGGACTCCTCAACCCATCAGATTTAGTAAGACAGAAACCAGCCAGAGGACCTCCCAAGATGCACCACAATTACTAAGAGGCCTGAGCCTTTTAATGACTAGACTATCTCAAACTGTACCAGATTTAGCAAAGTTTCCAAAGCTGGAATGTCAGAAGGTGTCTAAAACTATGAATGAATGTGGCGTGAAGCAGGTATGTGCTTTTTTTTTTGTAAATTGCACCTGAATTCTGGCGCATTTTCAATACTAAATCTATTCCAATGTGTTATCTCTTGTTTTACATAGGACTGCAATTAAACTTTATGCAATAATACTTGTGCATTATCTTAAAGGGAATCTGTCAGGGCAATTTGGGACACTAAACCACCCACACGTCCCTATGGACCTGGGGTTTAGTGTCCCAAATACCCTGTTATAACGCAATCCATGGCTGCATTAAAAATAAAAAAGCTTTATACTCACCCTGCCGCTGTATTCCCCGCGCCTGCGCAGTTCTTCAATGAAGCCAGAGGAGTACACCTCAGCTTCAGTGCGCATGCCCCACAATTGCGCAGTGAAGCCGGGGTGTCCATCTTCGGCTTCACTGAAGAACAGCGCAAGCGCTGGGAGGCGTGCCACGAAGAAGCTCATGAATAAGCCGGACTTTTCTCGCCGAACAGCGTTGATCGGACCCTTCTCTAGGTAAGTATAAAGGTTTTTTATTTTTAATGCGCCTGCAGATTACATTACAACAGGGCTATTTGGGACACTAAATCCCAGGTCTATAAGGACCTGTGGGTGGTTTAGTGTCCCAGATTGACCTGACAGATTCCCTTTAAAGGGGTTTTTGAGCCTCAAATACATTTTCATTTAATATTATATTTTTTATAGGGGTCAGTGCCCTATCTTTGTTTTCTAAGACTCCAAGTCCCTTGCTTCCATTTAGTCAGCCAACTACTCAAACAATAAAATTCTGCTGCACGCACACAACACTTGGAGGAGCTTATGAGCTTACTGAAGACCTACTTATAATTGAGTTCAATGGGAGCTACATAAGATCTCTTAGTGATGGCTACAGGCAGTCTGAATTTTATCATGCAACTATATGGTTGTGCACAAAGAAGCAAGGGATTTTGAGATCTGTTACAGTATAATTTATTGTTAAAAATATATTATTAAAATATATGATGGAATCGGTCATTACAGAATTTTGGACCTACTGTATTTAGAAAACCAAGCAGTATGTACTTTCTTAAATATCTGTCTTGAGAAGTAAGTGTACTGGAAAGGTTCTCTCCTTTGAGAAACTGTTTCTTGTCCATTAGCACCTGCTGTCTTGTAGGGTCCTTCGAGAGATCAATAACGAAAAGCAACAGCAGCTACACAAGCAGGATTTCTCTGTTTTATTTTTGTGTGTTCTGTCTTCTCTTTATACATGAAAATAGTAGGTCAGATGTACAGTCTCCCATTCGGCTTCCAGCTCTAGGGCACAAGTCAGGCAGCAGCACAATAAGATGGCAGACTTTTCATCTTTCCATTACGGATAGTATAACAGATATGTATTAATTTACCACCTATTGTCAGTGATTTTATGTGCACTTTTCTTTAACCTTCTTTAGCTTACTACATATTGTTGTGCTGACTTTATATTGCTGCAGCATAATAACCAAATTACAAACCTAATCAGAGAAATCTAAAGCTCCTGGGCCCCAGAGCCCCCCAAATCTGTAACAGGGACCCCTAACTTCTGTGCATCATTTATAATATTGGTGTCTTCTTTTTGGGGCAGAGGGGTTTTTGGGTACATTTAAGCACCAGGGTCAGGGAACAAATACTACTAGTGCCACACCTATAGCTAGACTCCTCATATTATGTAGGCTAATAATGCACAAGTCCTATTTTTTTGGTTTTCTTTTCATTATGTGATGTAACCCAAGGGTTCACATACAGTACCACGCCATGTGGATTGTTGAGAATGTGTTTTCCACGATTTCCTCTCCATGTGTCCTATAATATTAGTAACTAAGGTTGGGGGGGGGGTATTTCAAGTATCATAGAAAGGAGGGTAGGAGTGTAGGGTATTAGAATTTATGCACTCAACTGAGTACTCCATTCTGGCTCTGTTCAGTTCCGATATTTATAGAGCAGGCCCTACAAAAAATCGGAACAGAGCATTGGAAGAGCCTCAGGCTGCACAAACTCCCATGTGCATGAGGCCTTAACCTCTAAGGAGTTGACATCACAAGCCGGAACGTGTACAATCGCATCTTGATAATCCAGGCACACAGAATTGTTATTTCATGGCAATACAAGTGCAGATGTGTCCTTCCTTTACTACCTTAGCTTACTTGGCTCATATCCCAAGATGTGTGATGCGAAATGACCCGATGTCACAAGATGACTATCCTATATGTATCTGTGTGGCCACCCAGTGATTGTTTTGTGAATTGCAACCTGTCAAGAGTTTTGCTAGCCTGTCACGACATTGTATTGAATGTTTTATGACACATTGTGGTAAGGGTGGACACATCTGTAAGTACAAAAACACACACGTCTGGAGTGGTGATATGGTCCTTTTAAAGGATTTCTTACATTCTACCTTAGAGAACATTTTTTGATGAATTTAGTTATTTTTATTCTTTTAACTTATCTACATCTGGTTGCAAATAGTCACATTAAACAATTTTTTCACTTTTTCTTGCACAGATCTTTTCAAGGAAGTTTCTGGAGCAGCTGACACATGCGACCAGAAGCAGCTGGGGTTACTGCTTCATGATGCCATTCAGATCCCTCGCCAGCTTGGGGAAGTGGCCGCTTTTGGAGGAAGTAATATTGAGCCAAGTGTCCGCAGTTGCTTTCAGCATGTAAGTTTGACTACTATGATGGTGTATATAGGGCACATATCAAACCACAATAAAGGGTTCTGTGCTGTAAGCAAATGATCCACACCCACAAAATTTTTTTTTTTTTTTTTTGTGACAGATTCCGTTTAAATATAATGTAATTTGTCAGAAATTTTGACTGATAATGTATCAAATGCTGAGACCCCCACCAATAACTGAAAGAAAAGGGTACAAGCTGTTAAGCTATTTATTGCCCATTGGCATTTGCTGTGTGCGCAAGTTTATCACTTCCTAGATATGTGCTCAGTGCCATTCCCTTTTATGGCAAGAAATTTGCTCCACCATGACGTTTCTAGATTATATACATTATTAATTACAATAATTATTAATTATTCATTTATTAATATAATTATTATTAGCATAAATCTTACTTTTATGTAAAAATGGTAGAAATTGTAGCGATTGCATGTGCATGCTGCAGATTCTTCTAGGACCTGTAACACTGCTATTAGTCGTACAGTGTTTGTGCTAAGTATTGAATATCAATGTTTTGACAGGTAACTATCAGCAAACACAATTTATCTACAAGTTGTAAAATAGGAAAGAGTCTCGAAGTACATTATAGTCTAATGTGATCTATTTCCGGCGTACTGTATTCTCTATAAAATATGCAAGGCTTTCACTTCCATTGTTGATTTTTCTTGTCACTTGCCTGCACAAAATAAAAAGTGGATTCTAATTGTAGTAAAAATAAAATGTGAAAAATGAGCTGTAAGCATGAAATAATGGCTGTCCAGAGTGACAGTTTTATAATAATAGCAGCTTATTCTAAATTATACATCCGCGGTAAAACTACATTACAATCTACTCTGCCTAAAGTAAATGCACCTTGATAAAAATCCTATACATTTTCTAAAATACACACATGCATTTGTATTTTCTATCACTGAATAAGGTTAACAGTGGTTAAAAAAATTCTCAATTGAGTATTTTTAAGGCTAACAAAAATGCTTATTTGTAATAGCACCTTTAGGGTAAAAAGTAGGACACAGTTTTTTGCTATTTTTGAAGCTGCAACCAGGTCATAAAGGAAGGGCGGAGGGAGAATCTGTAGATGACAGATAGTACTCCTCTTTTTTTTTAATGCAGACATGGTTTGGTCTTCCAAAACTGCATCAATAAAACCTTAACATGTGGGCTTACCCTCATAGGAAGTAGTTCTTATAAGTTACTTAGCTATATCTGTTTTGGACAACTGGGGGAGTCAATTTGGATATCTCCTGCAGGGATTGTACACTGGTTGTGGTCACACTCAGGGTCGGGTGTCTAAGTTGGCCCAAAGGCCTTTTTGCTACATGAATAGACATCACTATTATAAATGACAGTAGGTGGGAGTCCCTGCCACATATTTTACATTATAGGCCATCAAGTTAGTCCTCTAATTTCACTTGCTGAAGTTTTCGATGATGGTATAGTGTATGTGTGTGTGTGTATACATACAATATATATATATATATATATATATATATATATATACACACGTGGACAAAATTATTAGTACCCCTCGTTTAATGAAAGAAAAACCCACAATGGTCACAGAAATAACTTAAAAAAGCCAGACTGGAATTTGCCAAACTACATGTTAACAAGCCACAAAGCTTTTGGGAGAATGTCCTATGGACAGATGAGACAAAAATCAAAATTTTTGGAAAGGCACATCAGCTCTATGTTCACAGATGGAAAAATGAAGCATATCTTGAAAAGAACACTGTCCCTACTCTGAAACATGGAGGAGGTTCTGTTATGTTCTGGGGCTGCTTTGCTGCATCTGGCACAGGGTGTCTTGAATCTGTGCAGGGTACAATGAAATCTCAAGATTATCAAGGGATTCTAGAGAGAAATGTGCTTCCCAGTGTCAGAAAGCTTGGTCTCAGTCACAGGTCATAGGTCTTGCAACAGGATAACAACCCAATACACACAGCTAAAAACACCCAAGAATGGCTAAGAGGAAAACATTGGACTATTCTGAAGTGACCTTCTATGAGCCCTGACCTAAATCCTATTCAGCATCTTTGGAAGGAGCTGAAACATGCCGTCTGGAAAAGGCACCCTTCAAACCCGAGACAACTGGAGCAGTTTGCTCATGAGGAGTGGCCAAAATACCTGTTCAGAAGTGCAGAAGTCTCATTGACAGTTACAGGAATCGTTTGATTGCAGTGATTGCCTCAAAAGGTTGTGCAACAAAATATTAAGTTAAGGGAACCATCATTTCTGTCCAGGCCTGTTTCATGAGTTTTCTTTTTAAAAAAATTCTGTTGAAGCAAGGTTGAAAAGCAATGTCTGACTTTCATTTGTTCATTTTCATAGAATTTTTATATATTATTACTTTTGTCAGATTCAAGTTATTTCTGTGACCATTGTGGGTTTTTCTTTCATTAAACAAGGGGTAACAACAATTTTGTCCACGTGTGTATATACTGCAACAGACACAGCCATATTTCCTCTTTGTAAAATAGTACTGATCAAGCCCCCATGGAGACATTAAGGACACCATCAAAGTGACCCCTTAAAGAGTGCCAGCGGACTGCTCACCATAACCAATGTTTGCAGAGAGCCTTCTAAAAATAATAGTAATGTCAGCAATTTGCTAGCATAGTGCTTCTCTTTACACACAATTAAATACTAAAATCTGCATCCACCACAAGAGGGAGCAACACTGCATATAAATGTATACAGCACCTGCTGAAGTCAGTTGGGGCAATTGAAATAAATACAAGGGCATAGCAGTTGCTACCAGGTCCAGGACCCTTAGAGGGCACCAAAGGTCCCTCTGCTATTTAAAACTATTTTAAATGGTACAAGGTAGGTAGGGGCCCCATTATAGCTTTTACATTGGGGTTCAAAAGCTTTAAGTAACGCCTCTGAATATATATGTTGCATTCTTACTCTAGTGATGACTGCCAGCGCCTTCCCTATCTCTGGTATTTGTTGACAGATAGATAGATAGATAGATAGATAGATAGATAGATAGATAGATAGATAGATAGTGGTGTCCTAGCAATAGTATAGTATAGGCAGGTACAAAGCCTCTCTCAGCCTGGTGCACCATTTTTGCATCCTTATTAATAATAAGGAAAAATAATGGTCCTGAATGACTTATCTTTATTCCAGTTTTGGTTATTATGTGATGCAAGTGTAGAGAGAAATGTAAGGCTATTTGAACTTTTTCTTAGAATTGCACAAGCGACCTGCACCTTCATCACGTCTGGCAGAAGATCGAGTTCGGCTGATGTTTAATTCATGCCCGTGCATTTAATTTTGCTACATTAGTTTGTAATTTGTTTGTTTTATAGCTGTGGCTCTTTGGCATTCGGAGTTGGCATTTCAAGGCATTCTGCCCACAGATAAGCACTCTATAAATGAATAACCTACTCCTGTATCTGAAAGCAGCCAAAACCGGGCATATACTGTACAAACAGGGGGCGTTATTGCCAGTAAGATATCCATTTCATAATCTGTTAAACATATCTGTTCTGCAATTTACTGCATTTATTGCATTAGTTCACCTTTCAAAAGCATTTATAAGTATACAGTACATAGAAGAAGGATTGCAATCTGCAGAAAAAGTGCAGTATCAGTGTTAATACGTTATTCTATTTTATTCAATTGTATTTTATGCACATCTTGAGCAACAACCACTATAAGTGGGGTTTCTGGGCTCACAGTATTGATTGCCTATCTTTAGGATAAAATATTGGTGGGAGTCTGGGTCCTGGCACCAGAGCAATGTCAGCACACTGCTCCTCTCTGCTCTATATGCTCCTTTCATAGTGGTAGAAACTACACAGGTCACTGCCTCTTACTCTGTGTAGATTCTCAACCTGCAAGGGATGGCTGGATTAACAACCTGTACAATGCAGTGAACACCTTATTTATGGTGAATTGCTGTTTCTTTTTGGGAATGGTAAAATGGTGCCTACAAAATGCAGCTCATCTTGTAAAAATAGGAAATCATATAGCGATGTTGAAATAAAAAATATAAATGTTATAGTTATTATGGTTATGGATGTGGGACAATAATAACAAAAAAAAGTATAGTACCCAAAAAAACAAGTATTTTACACGAATTCCCAAAGGGATTAAATTACAAACTCGTGGATACAGCTATCTTTCTCCTTTTTAACAGTATGTTCCCAAATAGTGGGTTTTTGGTGCTTTTTGGTTACCAATAATATAATAGATGGCAAAAATGTAATTGCTGTCATTATGGGTGTATAGAACACACACTGAATTTACTGCTTCGTGACATCCGCTATAATAGTATAGCTGATATCGGGTCTTTAAATATGGCACCTGCTCAGAAGTTCCAGCAGTGATAGTTGTCTCTGATCATGGGCATTAACTTTTTATATCACCTATTTTTCACCCTCATTCTTACCCAGTACTGTTTTCCCTTTTCACCACTTATGATTAGATGCCGGAGCAGCTCCCTCACTGCAATATTATGAGAGTCATGTTGTTACTATGATAGCTGGGAGCCTTCTTAAGGCTCCCACACCTGCCATAGCAATATCATTATTGCTATAGCTTCAGTAGTTATATGTTGACTTTACCATAGACTATAGTGCAAGCAATCTAATGATCACAGGTTCAAGCCGCCTAATGTGAGGGGGGTGGGGTTACATTTTTTTTTTATATTAAATAAAATATAAAAATTCACCCCCCCCCCTTTTCCTCGAATGGATATAAAAAATAAACAAAAATGAACATAAACATATTAGGGATCCCAGCATCTGAAAATTCCCAAGCTATAAAAATATTTATCCCATACAGTGAACAATGTTCTGGTAAAACAAAATTAAAATGGCCAAATCACTATTTCATCTCTTAAAAAAATGTGAGTTAAAATCAAAATGTTGGACATTCCCCAAAATGGTATAAATAAAAACTACACATTGTTCTGCAAAAAAAAGATATTAAAGCGTAACAAAAACTATATAAATTTGGTATTGCTGTGATCATGTTAACCCACAGAATATAAGAAACATTTCATTTTCACTTCACAGTGAACACCTTAAAGCCCATAAAAAAGTAAGCCCTTGTATGACTCTGTGAATGCAAAAATAAATAAGTTATGGCTTTGGTAATGTTGGGAGAAAAAAAAAAAAAATGCAAAAGTTTATATGGCTGCAATGAGAAGAGCTTAAGGATGATGGGGCATAAGGGGACCCACGGTGACTTCATCGCCCAAGGACCACATAAACTTTGAGCTGGCCCTGTTTGGCACCCCCAACTATTAGCTGTTTGAAGGAACCACCATGCTAGGACAAGCAATGCAGCCTCTTTATGTTCACTCTGCTGTTGATGGCCTGACCTAAAGATCAAGATTGTGAACCTAAAAAGCCCTTTAAAGTCCATAGCTGCATTCACAATTCTGCTGATCTCCAATAATATAATGGGTCAATTAGTTTTTGTCTCCTCAGATGGCTGTAGAGTGCTTGATGTAAATAAACTTCCCAGAATGGAAGTCAGCAGGCCAATCTCAGTACAGACATTAAGCCAGCAAGTAATGCTTAGGGATTTTATTTCTAAAGGCAGCAGAATTGTGAATGCAGCTCTGGACTATAACAAGCTCTAACTCTTTATATAACTCAATATATAAGTTGTGAAATAATGTTCCGTGGTGAATTTAAGATTTAGAGTAGCTAAAATACTGACCATCTGACATGTGATATATCACTAAATCAATGTTATGTCTTTCTTTTTATATAGAATAATCATACTAGCCTACGTAGATGTTAAAAGACAGTAATTTTCATGATTTTCTCATATATTTGCAGGCACAAAATAAGCCAGAAATCAGTGTGAAACAGTTCATTGAGTGGATGCGTCTGGAGCCTCAGTCCATGGTGTGGATGCCTGTTTTGCACAGAGTGGCAGCTGCAGAAACTGCTAAGCATCAAGCCAAGTGTAATATCTGCAAAGAATGTCCAATTGTTGGGTTCAGGTAGGTTAATCCATGTCTATGACTATGCCAAAATGCCTTACATCATGGTAAATGGTTTTCCTCAACATATTCATGAGTAGCCCACCAAGTGAAAAAACACAGGATAATGCTCTGAAAAAACAAAAATAATAAGGTTTTACTTATTTGTGTTTGTGATTATATGATATTACTAGTATTACTTTTACTAGAATATTATTATTTATTGCATAATATAATTAGTATTTATTTTTAGAGCAAAATGGTTTACATACATAATACAAAAGCAAGTACAATAGACTAAGTTAGTGACCAACTGGCATAATGAGAGAGAGGACCCTACCCACAAGGGTGTACAATCTACTGTATTTATGTCAATTTATATAAGTTTGGGTCTGTATAGGTGATATTTGGGATTGTTTATACTATTAAACCCTATGTAATAGTTTGGGGCTGGGATTTTTAATGGGTAATATGAATGTGTGTGATTTTATATAATATGTACCTTAATAAAGATGTATTAGCCTGTCTTTTTTCATTTGGTGGAATTTACACAGGTGGATTTTTGTGAGCATGAGCCCATTAACTGATTTCGGAATATTCACGAGTAGTCACATGTTTTTTTACTTAAAGAGGACCTTTCATATCCTCATGTATATGCGGTTTTATATACCACTAGAAAGCCGACTGTGTGCTGAATTCCCGTTATGTTCCCTGGGACTGGAGATATCGGTACCCACTGTCAGAAGGGCGTTCCTGACAGTCTAGCTGGGCTGTGAGGAACGCCCCCTGACAGTACTTGTCCGTAGCCCTGTACTGTGCGAGGGAGCATTCCTTACCGCCCAGCGATGATGCTGAGCTGTGAGTGCCAGTACAAGTTATGGACGAGTACAGTCAGAGGAAGGGGGGTGTTCCTCACAGCCCAGCTAGACTGTCAGGAACACCCTTCTGACGATGGGCAGAAAACTAACGACACCGATATCTCCAGCTCCAGGGCACATAACGGGAATTCAGCGCACAGTCGGCTTTCTAGAGATATATAAAACTGCAAGTGCCTGAGGACATAAAAGGTCCTCTTTAAATAACACTCCAGGTAAAACTGGTATACTTTATGTGAGGACCAAGGGAAAAACATATTATATACAGGATATGAATTTTGCTTCGAATTTTCCTTTAAATTGGAAGAGTATTGACTTTTTACTGAGACGTTTTTATCCTTATTTTGTTTCTACCGGCATTTAACATAATATGCGGAGAGCATTGTTTTCTCTATGTGTCACTAATATTACCTGGAAACTACTTGTTTACCAAGCTTAAATTAAAGGTCATCCAGGCAAG
The DNA here is from genome assembly GCA_947044405.1 of Leptodactylus fallax. Lineage (NCBI taxonomy): Eukaryota > Metazoa > Chordata > Amphibia > Anura > Leptodactylidae > Leptodactylus > Leptodactylus fallax. The sequence goes on from CAMRHE010000530.1 coordinate 917,948, forward strand.
CATTTTACTGTGTACCTAGATGCTTGAGTATCCTGGAAAATGGGATAAGAAAAAATAATGTATTGGTATAAAATTTTCAGCATCATGTTGAGTTTTGCATATTAATAAACCGGCTTATGTTCAAATATGTTTTTTTTATCTATTAAAGTTAGAATTTGCTTTCATCCACATAGTATTGATCCATTACTTTGCCTAGCATTTTAATTAGCTAGCTGCATGCTGAGCATATACAATAGGGGACAATCCTCTCTACTTTTCTAGTGTTTTAGATTAAATCTATGTTTGTGTTTCCAAAGTTTCACTGAAAGTTTTTAGATTTTTTTTGTTGAATCTACACTTATGTTAACCCTGGTGTCATGGGCTTAGTTTTTTTTACAGGATTTAATGAAATGATTCTGTTTGAATCTGCTTTAGAAATCTTACTTCCCTCTTTTTTAGCCAAATAGTGCAGTATTCTATATTGCAGTCAATGAGGCAGATTTATTATGCCTTGTACACCAGTATTCTGGTTTTAAGGCATAAAAAGTCTCACTATTTATGCGCAAGTAATTTTTTGAGCAAAAAATTATTTTTTACGTCACTTTCTTAACCTGTTAAAGGACACAGCCAGTTTTAACCTTCATGACGCAGCCATACTTTTTTTAAACTTGAAATGCGTCATGCGTTTATGTAGTAATAACTTTAGAATGTTTCTACTTATCCCTGTGATTCTGTGAATGTTTTTTGTGGCACATTATACTTTGGCTAGGTTCACTTAGGCTAGGTTCACTTATGCGTTGAAGTCTCCATAGTAGAAACCGCCACAGATTTCGCCGAAAATTGTCGGAGAGAACAGTTCTGCACAGAGGACTTTTCTCTCCACTGGTTTCAGTATAAAATCAGTGGAAATCCGACAGACACCCAGCAGACCCCGTTGTAGTCTGTGGGGTCCGTGGGTGCCCGCAGGTAACCACTCTTTTAGCAGACGGACTCTCCGTCGTTCAGTTTCCACTGGCAGACCAGAACAACAGAGAGCCAAGCACTTGTGTGAACCTAGCCTTAGAAAGTTTGTTAATCCACTAGTGTTAACAGATCTCCACTAAAACCACTTGCCTCCACTAAACTAACCATAGGAAGGTAACTGAGTGTTTTTTGAACATTTTTTTGTCTATATGTCTATACACACTACAGCTTATTGTCGCAGTGAGTCTTATCTCTCTGTGTGTGGGAACAATGTGACAGAGAGGGTGGAGAAACAAAGGTACAAGCAACATGAAACTTTGTAACTACAGCAAACTTTTATGAGAATACTATAATTGGTTTATAATAGTGATCATGTAATTGGGATTGGCACCAATCTGGTCCCAATGTCTTTCTTCATTACTAAGGCTGCTAGTTGCAGCCAGTACTGAGAGATTCAGGGTATAACAGGATCACTAAGTGCACTTTTATGAGAACACTTAAATTACAGTCATATGAAAAAGTTTGGGCACCCCTATTAATCTTAATCATTTTTAGTTCTAAATATTTGGGTGTTTGCAACAGCCATTTCAATTTGATATATCTAATAACTGATGGACACAGTAATATTTCAGGATTGAAATGAGGTTTATTGTACTAACAGAAAATGTGCAATATGCATTAAACCAAAATTTGACCGGTGCAAAAATTTGGGTACCCTTATCATTTTATTGATTTGAATACTCCTAACTACTTTTTACTGACTTACTGAAGCACAAAATTGGTTTTGTAACCTCACTGAGCTTTGAACTTCATAGCCAGGTGTATCCAATCATGAGAAAAGGTATTTAAGGTGGCCAATTGCAAGTTGTTCTCCTATTTGAATCTCCTCTGAAGAGTGGCATCATGGGCTCCTCAAAATAACTCTCAAATGATCTGAAAACAAAGATTGTTCAACATAGTTGTTCAGGGGAAGGATACAAAAAGTTGTCTCAGAGATTTAACCTGTCAGTTTCCACTGTGAGGAACATAGTAAGGAAATGGAAGACCACAGGGACAGTTCTTGTTAAGCCCAGAAGTGGCAGGCCAAGAAAAATATCAGAAAGGCAGAGAAGAAGAATGGTGAGAACAGCCAAGGACAATCCACAGACCACCTCCAAAGAGCTGCAGCATCATCTTGCTGCAGATGGTGTCACTGTGCATCGGTCAACAATACAGCACACTTTGCACAAGGAGAAGCTGTATGGGAGAGTGATGCGAAAGAAGCCGTTTCTGAAAGCACGCCACAAACAGAGTCGCCTGAGGTATGCAAAAGCACATTTGGACAATCCAGCTTAATTTTGGAAGAAGGTCCTGTGGACTGATGAAACAAAGATTGAGTTGTTTGGTCATACAAAAAGGCGTTATGCATGGCGTCAAAAAAACACAGCATTCCAAGAAAAACACTTGCTACCCACTGTAAAATTTGGTGGAGGTTCCATCATGCTTTGGGGCTGTGTGGCCAATGCCGGCACCGGGAATCTTGTTAAAGTTGAGGGTTGCATGGATTCAACTCAGTATCAGCAGATTCTTGAGAATAATGTACAAGAATCAGTGACGAATTTGAAGTTACGCCGGGGATGGATATTTCAGCAAGACAATGATCCAAAACACAGCTCCAAATCTACTCAGGCATTCATGCAGAAGAACAATTACAATGTTCTGGAATGGCCATCCCAGTCCCCAGACCTGAATATCATTGAACATCTGTGGGATAATTTGAAGCGGGCTGTCCATGCTCGGCGACCATCAAACTTAACTGAACTGGAATTGTTTTGTAAAGAGGAATGGTCAAAAATACCTTCATCCAGGATCCAGGAACTGATTAAAAGCTACAGGAAGCGACTAGAGGCTGTTATTTTTGCAAAAGGAGGATCTACTAAATATTAATGTCACTTTTCTGTTGAGGTGCCCATACTTTTGCACCGGTCAAATTTTGGTTTAATGCATATTGCACATTTTCTGTTAGTACAATAAACCTTATTTCAATCCTGAAATATTACTGTGTCCATCAGTTATTAGATATATCAAATTGAAATGGCTGTTGCAAACACCCAAATATTTAGAACTAAAAATGATTAAGATTAATAGGGGTGCCCAAACTTTTTCATATGACTGTAACAGGCTGCAGGCACAAGGACCAAAATTGCAGCCCATTATTTAAGTGGGCTGGTCAAAAATGGGTTAAAAGGGGGCCCGAGGAGGTAAATTACTGTTGTAAATGATGCCTGGCATCTAATAGTCCAAGCGTATAGCCCAGCCAGAGAATGCACCTCATTTTTTAGGAGACATGCGCCTCTTTATAAATGAGGCTCATTCTCCTCTAGCACCACAGATATGAAGACCAGTGTTCACTACGCCAGTCTTCATAAATCAATCCCATTGAGAGGAATTTATCTTTGTTTGTATGAAAATTTAGCTTTATTTTCACTTTTAGGCCAGGGCCCCACTTTTCAAATACATGGCGAAAAGGCCGTGTATTACAATACCTGCAAAGTGGATGGGATTCTGACTAATCCCATACACACATTGCAGAAAAATATCCGAAGCAGAAATGCAGCGATTTCAAAAACCATTGCGTTTTTGTAAATCGCAGCATGTCAATTATACCTACAGAAACTCTTGTGGTTTCTGTATAGGTATAATAGAAGCAGAATGTCCTCAAAGGACTTCCTGTGGAAAAAAAAGTAATGCATTTCCGCTGTGCTTTTTGGCTGTAGCTAGCTATGTGGGGCCTTAGCCTTAACATGGTTTAGTGTTTACCCCTTTTATTTATGTAGTGTTTCCACCTAAAATCATGACTGTTTCCCTGTGTTCACCTGCTTTGCTTTTTTTGTCAATGATACGGGGCATAGTCTAAATGTATTTATGGAAGTGTTATATATGACAATGTGCCTTTTTAGAAATTACACAGACTTATTATATGCACAGTATCATACAAAATAGATGTAAGAAAGCAAAGGAAACCATCTGTAAAGGGGACTGGATTATGTGGAAAAGATTACAAAATTTATCAAACAACTTGCGCCTTTTTGATACATTTGTGCAACCTACAGCACGGCATAAAACGATGCACGCATGAAACCTGGCGTAGATTCTTCCTTAAATGAAAAATGAATCTGAATATGTGCAGAGAGGTAATGCTGTATACAGAAGTCCTGCCAACCTGGAGTATGGTGAACTGCTGTTCGTCTTCTTTGTTGTCAGAACAGAGTCTAGCTTTGAGCTAAACTGAGTCATTTGAGATAGCCTCAGTGCTATAGATGCATTTTCTTTTAGTTATTGTGCTGTACATTATAGGTGTAGCATATTAGAGTTACAGGTCTATAGCTGTAACAGGAACATTGAAAGAATACACTGAACACATACTTATGAGTAGAATGTACACCTGCTTCTCCTAACTAGCCTCCCCCAGAACACTCTGTGACAGATGGTCTGCCAGTGTTATGTAAAAGGAGACCTATAAGCTTAAAGGGTTATTGCCATTAAAAGAAACATGACTCAAAACATCAAGTCAAAAAGTTATAAAGACTTGCAATCGATCTTCAGTACTAAAAATAAACAGTGCTCACCTATGTCCCCCTGGTGGAAGTAATGACCAGCTGTGGGATGAGATGGTGGATACACTTTGTCTACCCGTCAACTTGTTTTCCCTGAAAATCACTAATAAGTACATGCTAGAATAGAGTGGGTAAAATCAGGTACTGCCTGGTATGCTGTGGATCCACTAGGTGGCGATGCCTTCTGTGAATGTTAGTATGAGACACCACCTGCTGTAACAATGTCATTCAGACAGGTTAGGGTTAGGGTGCATATAGGAGAGTCATAGTTAGCCTCTACATCAACAATTCAACAGCCAAAAATGCTGAGGCTCTGGGTGTGTTAGCTGTGACGGGCTGGCAGGCGGATACCGCACAGCTAACTCACACAGAGCCAAGGCAGTGCCACCTACTGGATCCACGACACACACGATTAAACCACTCCATTCTAGACTCATCCCTACTAAGACTAGGTTCACAGCTGCATTTGCATGCCATTCAGGGATTCCTTCCCTCATTCTGCTTGAAAAATTTGGAGAAAAAGTCCCATTATAGTCTTTGGGGTCTGCGGGTTTCCACGGGTAACCGCTTTTAAGCGGATTGGGTTTTCGTTTTTCGGGTCCCCAAGTGGACCCGAAAAACAGAAACCCGAGCGAGGGTGTGAACCTAGTGTAAGTGCTGCCTGGTGTCAATGCACTCCTGGGAGATGCAGTTGCTTGACAGTCACATGGCACGTATGTGCCTGCCTACAGACAATGGAAGGACCAGAGCTGTATAGATGTAAGTAAAGAAGTTAAAAAGGGTGAAAATGACATTGCTGAATACTTTTTTTTTTTTTTTTTTTTTTGCTTTGATACTGGTAACAGAATGGTGTGCATCAATCAAGAGTTTTTGAGTTTTTTTTCCTTTTCAATTTATGTGATAACATCTTCATACCTCCCAACTTTCAAAGGACAGAAAGACAGACAAAATATGCGGTGCGCTATGCGCGCCATGGCAGATTTAGCTCCACCCACTTCCACGTTGACTCCGCCCATTCTCATCTATTTTTCCATGTGCCCCCACACAATATAATGCTCCTGCAGTCATCCTAACATTATAATGGTCCCCTCCAATTGTCCCACAGTATTAAGTCCCTCTCCTCATGCTCCAGATTAAACTGGCGGAAACTAGAGGGGGACATTAAACTGGGGCAGCTGGAGGGTGATATTAAACAGTGGGGGTAGTTGGAGGGGGATATTAAACAGGGGGCAACTAGTGGCAGACATGTCCCCCTCCAGCTGCCCCCCACGATTTAATGTCCTCCTCCAGTTGCCCCCAGTTTAATGTCACCTTCCATCTGCCCCCCCCAGTTTAATGTCCCCCTCCATCTGCCCCCAGTTTAATGTCCCCCTTTATCTTCCACCATCTTAATGCCCCCCTTCATCTGCCACCAATTTAATGTCTCCCCTTCATCTGTGACCAGCTTAATGCCCCCTTCATCTTCCCCCAGTTTAATTGCCCCCTCCATCTACCACCAATTAAATGACCCCCTTTATCTGCCACCAGTTTAATTGCCCCCTTAATCTGCCTTCAGTTTAATTGCCCGTTCATGTGCCCCCAGTTTAATTGCCCCCTTCATCTGCCTTCAGTTTAACTGCCCCATACATCTGCCTTCAGTTTAACTGACCCCTACATCTGCCCCCAGTTCCCCCCTCTTGCTCACTCATGCTGTCTCTTCTCTCCTCCTTATCTTCAATCACTCTTGTTCCCAGCTTTCTGTGTAACATCACACTGTGCCGCAGTATCCAGAATAGCTCCACCCATACAAGTCTGATCACATGGTCATGACGTCATCAAAGGTCCTTTAGCCCACTAGGATTTAGCATCTACCGTGCCGATAAGTGAAGTGACTGTTGCAAAAAGAAATCACCAACAGAAAAGGAAATATAAGTACATAATTTGGCTTAGTGGTTAACGTGAGTACTGCAGGATTTTTAAAAAAATGTTGATAACATGGAGAAAAAAAATCCTCACCAAAAATACTTAAAATATGTCTAACATAAAAACTTGATTTAAGCAAAACATAATTTTCTGATGACACATTCCTATTATTGATCCTTTAGGTTCTAGGGTTATTATTGTTGGCAAACAACTTTATTTTGAGCTCAGGTCCATTGGTCTTATTGGTCTCCGCTTCCTCTGCAGTGTCACACTGTGTATATGGTCCCTTAAACTGCAGCTTAAAGACAAATGATATCTCTGATTAAAGCAACACAGCAGAAAGACGTATCACGCTGAGAAACTGCTAACAGTTTAAAAGGACACCAATAATAATCTTAATAAAGTTGTAATTGCACTTTCTGGCCCACTGTTGTTTGCTCAATAAGAGAACTGGGGTTTTATGTTCTCTATGATACTTCCCGGAGATGTTTGCCGAAGCCAGATTTTTTTTCTTTTTCTGCTGTAAATACCTTTGAGGGAGCTTATTACAGCTCATTCTAGCGCATTTCATAAAACCTTATGCAGAGATGAAGCAGCAAATTGGATTTTTACTGAGATACATAGAAAATACATATTATTTTATTTGTGTATCTCCTCCTGGGTCATAGATAGCAGTATTAAATCCATCGGTTTCAACATCAAGGCAATAAAGACTGGTGATCAAATTACATTCCAAATGTGTTTTTCCTTGTTAAAAGGGAACATTTTACACATTTATGTATTTTCATGTTTCATGCAAATATTTTGTTGCGAACAGTAGTGGTGTGCAGCCTCCTGCTCTTAGGGCTTCTTGGCACTGATGCCTTTAGCTCTTACTGCTCATGTGACAATGTTAATAAGGCTGCTCTCATCATTCACTACTAAATTTACATGGCAATTAGAGGATAAGGTGCCCAAGACTGATTAAGAGGAAGCGAGTGTCAGAAACAAAGATAGTGCCTGGTAATAATTAATGGCGCTAAACTGTGACTTTACACTTAACCTGTCTTCTGGTGAAAAATATCAATATTCACACAAGAGTTTCAAAGTTTTTCTATAAATGAATTAAGTTTGTATTGACAAATGACTTATATAGTATTGGTACTGTACTGAAGAAAATGCCGTTTAATCTGCAAGCAGAATCTTAGAGAGCTGGAGGAGCTGAGAAGATTGGTGTATAGTTATGTGGAAAAGATTGAGGATAAGCTGTCATTTATTCATCTAAAACTCTGCTCATTGTGGTTTAAGAGTCCAATGGGTGGTTCTAATGATTGACAGCTATCTATGTGTACACACTCATAGAAGGAATGCTGTTAGTCATTTAGTAAGACTACCCACTGGACACATTGGCTGAGTATTAGATCAAGAGATTTAGAACAATAAATGACAAGTTAAATAGAATCTTTTACCACAAAATCTGTTCAGCCACTCCTGTAATATATCATGCCACGTGACGATTGGGCTACATTCTCAATGTAATAGGTTCCCTTTAAGTAGTTAAGGATCCTATTACTATTAATCTGAAAAAAAATCTGATGACTAAAATTTGATATACCTATAGTGTATATATAAGTCATGCAAGTGTAAAAAAAACATCCGCTTGCTTGCTCTTGCCTTAGACCACTTACCTGACAATACAGAGCCTAAATAGCATTGGAGGCACCAAAAGTAACTGAACTAATTGCTCAGGAATGGTGTGGAATAGAGAAAAACTCCAACTGGTAGTGAAATATCCTCTTTAGGCCAGGGCCCCACGTTACGAAAAACACTGCATTTTACAATAACTGCAAAGTGGATGGGATTCTGGCTAATCCCATCCAAACATTGCAGAAAAAAAATCTGCAGCGGAAATGCTGCGATTTCAAAAACACACGCGTTTTTGTAAATCGAAACATATCAATTATACCTAAGGAAACACTGGCGTTTTCTGTATAAGTATAATGGGGCAGAGAGTCTGCAGAGGAAAACTGCAGACTTTCTGTGAAAAACAATGCCTTGCGTGTCTGCCGCAGTTTTTTCTAAAGTGCTTTTTGGCTGCGGATCGCTACGTGGGGCCTTAGCCTCAAAGGTGTTATCCATATTGGGGAACTACTTTTTGTTAGACTATTGGGACCAAGGATATTAGTTTGTGAACCTGGCAGCAAGTGCTAAACTTTCCTGTAGCACCGGTGCAATAGAAAGAAATGTTATTTCATCCCCTTGCTCATAAATGTAGACTGTGTGTGTAATACAAATAGAAGATTGATGGCAGAAAAAGACCTCATGGTCCATTTAGTCTGCCCTTATATTATTTCCATTTTATCTTGCTGAAATTCACCTGCTGTAGATTTTCCAACCAAACCTGCTGGAAGTTTGTTCCAAGTGTGTGGCCCTTTTCTCTGGCTAATAGATGAGACCCATGAATGGCGCTGTTAACTCAGAATTTTTTAATAGAGTATTTGAAAATGCAATTTCATAATCACCCAACCCTTTTAAGGCCACTGCAAAGGGAACCACCAGCTTGTGAATCCAAAATTATTTTGATGGGAAGGCTGACATCTATTGTGTATGGATTCCTCCCAACTCTCCCCCGATGGCAAGAAGGAGAGAGATAGGACTGTTGGATTTCAACATGTTCAATTCTTTTGTTCTCCAGTTGCCAGAGGTGTTTGGCAGCAGCCTTTTACCCTTTTCCCGGTTACTGAATGTGTATGCTTCTCTGAGCATGCAAGTGTATGGGAGGTCTGGAAGGATAATAGCCAGTAAATCCTCACTAGTCACTTTTTCCAATTAAATAGTGCATTTGAATCATAAATATCTTGAATATGGGAAATAAAACAGTACTTGCAGGTGTATAATGTTTGCGCAAAATACATATTCTGTATAGAACTAAAAGTTATACATTTTATGTCATTCTGTCATTTCAGGTATCGGAGTCTGAAACATTTCAACTATGATGTTTGTCAGAGCTGTTTCTTTTCTGGAAGAACTGCAAAAGGTCACAAGCTGCATCATCCAATGGTGGAGTACTGCATACCGGTAAATACCATAACATTTATACGTGTGGCTTGGAGATCGTAAGGCTCTTCCACATCACTAGAGTTTCAAGAAAACCATTGAAGAATAAAAAACTTGTTTTTATAGTCTAATGACCTCTTTGCCTATCGATCCCTACTATTATCAGTCCCATAACTGAGGCTCCCTTAGTAAACCAGCCTGTGTGACAACTTGTGCCCAAGTGAGAGCGGCTTAAACAGATACAGAGAGAGTGATGATGTCTGTCAGCCTTTGGGGAAAGTCTAAAGGTGCCCATACACCTTCAGGAGCTGTTGGCCAAATACTCATTAAGCTGACAGCTATTCTTTTTGTGTTGTACATATACGTGCATTCTTAGTTCAGCTGAGCATTCATATGTTTAGAATACATAGTAAACCATTGCAGGCACCTCTGCTAGTGACTTATCTCCCGGAGGAACAAGTGATTGGGCTTGATAAAATTCATCATTCATCCAGTACTTCCTTCAAGAGACAGTCAGGAGACCCCCATACACACAATAGATGGCTAGCCCTGTCAAAATTGGCTGACTTTGTATTTGCTGATGTATTTAAAGGGTCAGCTTTTTCTTAGGAACAATTTGACTCTTGTCTATAGACTGTGGTTGCTATTACAGCTTAGCCTTCATTTGAATGGAGATAAATTGTGATATCAGACTCAGCTAATATCCAAGAATAGCGCCAATTCTAGAAAAAAAAAGCGCAGAACCTTTTGTCTAATACAGAACAATCCTTTTATCTTTACCCACATTTTTACGGGTTACTTAGGGGTTATCCACTTTCTAATATTGAAATCTATATTGATATTAGATCTGCGGAGTAGGCCATCAATATTGGAAAGTGGATAACCCCTTTAAGTAGAACGTGAGTTTTTATATTTTGCATTAATAAATGCTAATCTATAGTACTTTCGGTACAGATTTGGGATGTATCATGGTGTATTCACACAGGTCTTTTGTATTTCTTGACTGTTCTCTATGTCACATGACTATTCTTTTCTTCACTCCACTTAAATCAGAACTTTTCATTCCCCAGTGTGATGTGGAATTGATTTGCACACCACTTAACAGATGTGTATGTCATACTTGAACAAGCTGGCATCAGTGTCTGTCTCTGGCAGTTTGAAAAATATCCCACTGTCTCCAATTCCCTTTTCTGCATTGTCTTTCTGTGCATTTAACTCTCTGCAAGGTATCTGAGACCTTTTAGTTATTGTTGCATCATGCAGGTAGAAATAATCCACGGTCCCTTAATCATCAAGTGCTGATTTCTCGCTAAATGTGCATAAGTAATCCGCATTGATTGTTCTATCAGATTTGTTATATAGCCATTGCATCACACTTCCAAGACCATGTTTTTCATCTCGTATTTTATGCTTTAAGTTTACTTTGAAAGAGACATCAAGTATGCAAAAAGGCATTGCCTCCTGTAGTCCACAGATATATATTGGCTTAAAATTGATATTTTACTGCAATGTAGGGTTTCCTAGTCCCCGCAGTTACATTTCATGCTCAAATGCAGCTTCAATCCAGTATCCATGCCAGAAATTACAGTATAGAACCAGTCTTTACATTAAACGTAATAAACTTTCCAATATTCCCACAGTATGGTAATCTAAAAAACAAAGTTGTACTCTGCAGTGAATATGATTATCAGTGGTCAAGATCTTCATCAGAATAAAGAGCGATTAATTCCAATGTAGACAGTCACAAAACCTACATGCATATACTGGAGTGTATTTTGCAGAAGGGAGGAATATTATTACTGCTTCCTATATATTTCCTATTCCTTTTAAAGCCACTCTTGGCTTTAGCTGAAAAAAAAGATAAAAGATTTGCAACAAAAAAGTAGCTTTTCCAAAACGTGAGGCTTAAGCCTAAAGCCTATTCACTTGCTGTATCTATGGTGTATTTAAAAAATATACCAAAGACACCATAAAAACTGAAGCAAAAAAGCGCTGTGGGAAAAACTGTGGCGGAAACGCATCGCGGTTCTTCCCACAGTGCTTTGCACAGAAAGTTTGCATAGGTTTCCCTTTCTGCATCAATTATACCTATAGGGAAACCGCCGGTGTTTCCGTAGGTATGATTGAAATGCTGTGAATTCCAAAAACATGACGGTTTTGGAAATTGCAGCGTGTCCTCTGCGCGTATTTTACTCCAAAGTGGGTATGGGATTCTCTAGAATGCCATCCACTTTGCTGTGACTATAAAACACAGTTTTTTCCGCGGAGTTTCCGTCACGGACAAAGCACAGCGTTTACACCACTTGGAGTCCCGGCCTAAGGCTGAGTCCCTATGTTGCAGAAACACTGCATTTTTTTTGTTGCAGATTTTGCTGTATTTTTTTGAGCCAAAGCCAAAAGTGGATTGAGAAGGTAAATTATAAGTACTTATGATATATTTCCTATTCCTTTTGTAGCCATTTTTGGCTTTGGTTCAAACAGGCTGCAAAATCTGCAACAAAAAAATGTTGTGTTTCTACAATGTGGGGCCTTAGCCTAAGTCACATTGGCATTGTTCCTTTTGGAACAATTTTTGTTACAATTGCCACTTTTTAAAATACATTCTTTGTTCCAGAAAAGATGGGATGAAAAGACCAAAATTATAAATAAAATACAAAAAATAACAAAATTAAATTCAATGTTTGTTACAAACCTACATTTTCCAATTTGATAGCAAAAATCACTTCAAACACAACCAAAAAGTCTCTAAACACAGTAGGATCAAACTGTTGGATTTCAATATGCCGAACCTTTTGTTGTTGGGGAGATAAACCACCACTGGAGTTGTCTGACAGTTGAATTAGTCGAGTCAAGCATGCCTGTATATAGGGGGAGGGTTGTGATAAATAGCCGGCAGGAAAAGAAATGGGTTTCGACAGCGTCACTTTTTTCTAGTGGAATACAGCATGGAATTTTAGCAGATCTTAACTTGAGCAACTAATTCAACATGGTGAATCTCCTCTATATGTTCTACATGTGAACATTTTTGTTTTAAGGTTCAGTGGTCCTTTGAGCTCGCTGATCATCTCACATATTATGTTATTTTTGGGCCATTACATTTTGATTATTTTGTGCACCAAACATGAGATTAAATATCTGAATGCTGCTTATATTATGGTCTACTTAACTTCTTTGCAGCTGAGTTTTCCAAAATTCCCAGAAGCACACATCACTGTAATTCCTTTCAAGACGCCTTATATTTTAATAGTATTAAAAGAGAAGATATACATTTGCAGAACGATTGCTTTAAGGCAAGGCAGGCTATAAACGACTTATTTCATCATTTAGCAGCTTGGAAGAAGCACTTAGCACTCTTAAGTGGAAATGATTTTCTTTGTCTGTAAGTAGAAGAGATTTTGTCTGCGTAACAGTTCTTAGGGCTAAGATGGAACTTTTCAACCTTACTAAAATACACTTATTTTGTTGTTAGGCTTCATGTCCTCTGAGGCCACGCTTGGCGCTTGTCTCCCGAAGGATCGATCTGTAGTGACTGTAATTACTGTTGATGTGTTATTTGTACAATGGTGCAGACTGCTATTGTATTCCCCCATATCGTGACAGACAACGTGTCATGAATTGTTAGTCAATCACTAGTCTATTTCATAGAGTCAGGAATACTTCATACATAATAATCGACAATTGTAAGGCTAAGGCCCCATGTAGCGAGCTACAGCCAAATAACGGTGCGGAAAAGAGCGCAGCAGAAACACATTGCGTTTTTTTTCTGCAGCGATTTTCACAGAAAGTCTGGAGAGTTTTCCTCTGCAGACTTTCTGCCTCTATTATATCTATACGGAAAACACCAGAGTTTACGTAGGTATAATTGACATGCTGCGATTTACAAAAATACAAGTGGTTTTTAAATTTCACTGCAGGTTTTTTTCTGCATTGTGTGGATGGGATTAGCCAGAATCTCATCCACTTTGCAGGTAATGTAAAATGCAGCATTTTTCACAATGTAGGGTCCCGGCCTAAAACTGCTTATATAATAACTTGCGGTTAATATGGTTGCCCTCATTTACAGAACGTAAGCTTATTATAAAAGAGGGAAAACTGCTTCCTCTACATAATGCGCATTTCTTTATATGGGGTTACTTCATTTTTGAAAACTTTTCACATAGCTGCTGTGTTGGTAGTTGATATTGTCATGCAATAAGTGTGATTGATAGCAGTGCATTAGCTCACATGGTATATGAGATTCAATGTGGGAGATTTATCACACCTTACATGTGATTTCTTTGGCATACAGGGCATGAAAAATTGGAAACTTTTGCGCAATTCAAGTTTTTGCTCAAAGATTTGCAACTTTTTGCACTTTTGTGCTGCCCTTGCTGCTTTCCTGGAAGAAGTTGTGGTAAGGGTTGTGACATGAGTTGGGCCAGATTCATGATCTTCAGGCTGGCATAAATTTCAATGTAGATGCACGGCCCGATGCCTATTGATCTCACAAGTAGGCTGTCTCGCTGTAAGTAGGCTTTCCATCACCCGGGTTAATTTCACTGACCTTACCCTGCATATAAATACATAAAAGTGCCTTGTTGGAGCCACACTGAAAAACCAGCACCAGATGCCTCCCATAGCTACGCCCCTACATAAAACAATAGTGCAGGTGATAGTAATAAACGTGGTAATATATTTTATTATAGAAAATGCTTTTCTTTTTTTCCCCTCATCTCTTCCCCTACAATGATAATTGTATCTGAAAATACTCATAAACCCTGTCCTCCAGCAGTCCCTACACAAAAAGGTGCTAGATAAAGAGACTTTCTTAAAACTGCAAGTGACAAAGTTATATTTTATAGGGCTGAGTTGTCAGGTGAAATAATGTCTAAATCTGTATTGAGTTGAGTCATTAGAAGCTTTAGCCAATTCTCCTTACCTGTCTGTGCAAGTCATTATTTGGGCCCAATACTCCTCACTTAAATGGATCAATGGTAACACATGCTGCACCATTCAATTTCTATGGGACTGGCAGAGTTACAGTCAGTCCCATAGGCTTTGCCTGGAGTAGCAGCACACAACCACTGCTCCATTCTAAGTCCCTCAGAACGAGGGGCTCTGAACCTCTATTCTAGTGATTAGTGGGGGTCCCGCAAGCCAGCGATCAGGCATTTATCACCTCTCCTGTGGATTGATGTTTATTGTTTTTAGTAGTTAATAAAAAAAATGCTATGCCAGGAGACCACTGAGGCCAGTGACTGACTGTATTGGTGATGTGTGCATACAACCAGGTCACTGCTGTAGCCATGTAAACAAATCTTGGCAGCACTAGAGTGCGGCACTGGATATGATGGTACAAAGTTGTTGGTAGGTTTTGGCAGTCGTATAGTGATCGTCATCATTTTTATGTGATATATCATTCTTGTATACTCTTCCATTTCTAAAAATGTTAGAATGGTTTCATGTATTGCTATTGTGCACTGCATCCATGTTATTACAGTAAAGGTGACTGCGGCTTTAGAAAAGTTACGTTTTCTGTTTTCTTCCTTCTCTTTAGTTTTTGTTGTTTAAATATTAGAATTGGACTATGTGTACCTTTCCTTCAATTAGCGCGCTGAATTATGTTGTATTTTCTTTTAACAAGCACTATTTCAGTACCGAGGTTTTTTGGCGAGCCAGCATTTACTAATGAAGCAAAACATTAGCTGGCTCAGGTACATGTTCCTTATCCGTTGATTACTGAACAAGTGAAATGCACTTCACATCCTAATACTCGGCTTATTGTTGGGTTTTCAACTTGTATTTGCTGAAATTTTTATAAGTGGGCATCACCTTTTTAACTAATATGTATCTAGTATATCTGTACTAGCAGAAAAATAATATTTCTGCCAAAAACCATAATATTAAAATCAGGTTAAGGGAATAACATTGATTATCTTGTTGTATTGTTATCCATGGGTGGGAGATATTAGACATCAAGAGAGCAGCAAGGCTTTGAAGTTGATGAGTTGGAAGCAGGAAAAATGGGCAAGCGTAAGGATCTGAATAACTTTGACAAGGGGTAAATTTCAATGGCTGGATGATTGGGTCATAGCAATTCCAAAACATCAGTGTGGGGTGTTCCCAGTATACAGTAGTGAATACCTACCAAAAAGGGTGCAAGGAAGGACAACTGGCAAACATGGGCAGCCAGGACTTAATGATGTGTGTGAGGAGTGAAGGCTAGCTTATCTGGTCTGATCCTACAGAAGAATTAGTGTAACATAAATTGCTCCTGTACATTAAATATTGTATAGTGCAAGTTTTTTCATAAAGGAAGACATAAAATTGACTGGTTGTCCATTTTTCATGATCCCGATGCCAGCTTCAGTGGGTGTTGCAGCCAATTTTTTTAATTCAACAATTTATTTGTCTTTTAATATTGGAAATATTCTCTCGCCAAGAACTTCTGTGTAGGCTTCTTTGCAATGAACTGAGTATAGGTTTTCAACAGTCCTATTAATGAAACATGACTTACGTGTGTTGCCGTAGGTATTAAATTTGATAAAAACATATTGTAAATATGTCAGTAATGGAAAAGTATTTAAAGATTTGATATTAGCATATATCTTAGTGCCCGCCGGCTGCTGTTACAGTTGTGTTTGTATTGCAGTCACTGGAGATATACATATGTATTTCACTTTGTAGGGTGGTGCTTATTTAGTGCTAAAATATGTCAGTAGTTTCCTGATATTATAATTGACTTACATAGTATAGTATACCCTATATACCCTAGTATATACCCTATAATTGACTTACATAGTATAGTATACCCTATATACCCTAGTATTCAGGGGAAGAAAACTTTATTTGGAATTCTAGGTGTTAATTGTTCTTCCTTTTTTTTTTTTTTTTTTTTATAGATGGGCTGTTTTTGCCTCCTTGAGTTTGGGCTGGTGCCAGAATTTGTCATTCTATTTTTTTGTCCAGGAGTCAAACTTGTGTGTTAATTATTATGCAGATTTAGTGGAACACTGTCAATCTGCTAGGCTGGAGGACAACTCTGCCAAACTTTCATTATTTAAATTACTCCGACTTCCAAATCCATCTAGTGCAGGAGGTCCCAGATGATACAATGGAAAATGGCAATAAGCCAATAAACTGAACAGTTACATCTGCTTTGTATAAATGCCGTATTCCATCTTTTTTTCTCTCCAGACAACATCAGGGGAAGATGTCCGAGACTTCACTAAGGTGCTGAAAAACAAGTTCCGTTCCAAGAAGTACTTTGATAAGCATCCTAGATTAGGCTACTTACCGGTGCAGACTGTGCTTGAGGGAGATAACATGGAGACGTAAGTCAGCTGCTAGCAGCTATACAATTAGCATAGATTTTTGGAGTAAATGTCAATTTTGGATCTTTCTACTATCAATATTTTAGCTGGAATTGGTAAAAAGGTTAACCAAGGATAACTAAAATGTAATATCAAAATGTAAATCAAAGATGTCCATTCACATGCCTAACTATCTAGCAGTGCCTGCAATAAGTAATGGCACTATATGCTGTTTATCAATCTTACTTTTATTTCTGCCATTTGCATGGATTTAAAGGATGTATTTTGTACAAAAATGAAATCACTCTTTTTACCTATGTCTTTCTCCCTCACTATCAGACTCTGTGCTATTGCTCAGTGTTGGCACATGACAGCATTGTCATTTTCCAAATCTTCCAGCTTCCTCAATGTGGGCAAGAAGTAATTATTTTCTATGCGTTTCTATGAAGTTTACTTTGAAAAACTTTCCTAGACAGGCATAGAGAAAGTAACTGGACATGCTGTAGAATGTGGCAAGTCACACTGTAGTTGCCTACAATGGAACAGAGAATGATAATTTGGGAAGAAAATGCTAGGTAAGAATAATATCTGTTTATCCCATGCCCCTTATTACCGGGTTAAAATATGTATAACGGAACTTGAAACTTTTTTAAAATGTGAACGTTTTTTCAAAAACCTGAAAAGTAAATTTTTTGTAGACTTTTCAGTGATCTCTGACTTCCCTCCCTTATCATCCAAACACTCCTATATACTGACTGCAAAGTTTAGCACAAATCTCCTGTCTCAGTATCTGTCTTCCTGACAGTAGTATGGCCTTCACATGACTGTTAAAAATCTTGGCCATTTTCAAAACAAAGTGAATCTATGGGCCTATTCACATGTCTGTTTCTTTAATGCATCCTGTGAACGGTTCGTCAAAATATAGGGCATGTGCTATTTTTTGACCGTTTTGAGGCATTCCTGAATTGACACATAGTCAATGAGGGATCCATGAAAACTTACCTCACATATACAAAATGGCAATGAAAATCAGAAAATTTTTCATAATTTTTTTTTTTTTTTTACTACAGTCATATAAACGCAGTCTAAATCTGGTGGTAATCTAGCCCCATATACCAAATTTTTAAGTTTTAGAGAGTATGCTTTAGAGATTAAAGAGAAAAAAAAGTTTGTGTTAGAATAAAAATTTATATTTTTGATTAATTTGATATTTAAATAAAATATATAATTGTGACAATTATACGGCTGTTTAGAGCATGCTACTTAACATTCTGTAGAGCTGTAATCCATCCTTTTATAAAGAACAGAAGCCTAACAGGTCCTGTTAGTGTAAACTGAGCCAGTTGTGGATTTGCATAAAAGAAGTTTTAATTTTTATGACCTTTGGTTAACTGGTACCTGTTAAGTATTGATTTATCTAATGTATTAATTCTTTAATCCTGTCTATGAACAGGTGAAATAGCAGCTGTCACCTCTCCTGATTTGTCTGTCTTAGTGAATACTCCCATTCCTCATGAAAGAACAATTCTGGAGCATATTTTATCATAATTCTGCATTGTGATGTTCCTCTGCAATTTAGGAATAAATTGACAACAGGGCGGTATTGTTGTCCTTGTTGAGAGGTGTAACTGTACCTATCGTGACACTGTCAGCAATGATTGAACTATAGCCGACTGTGTACTGTAGACACACATCCCCAACTCGTAACATCAAAACTGTCAGTTTTCTTAGGCAGGGTTTACACTACCGTTGATGTCCGTTCTGATAGTTTCCGTTAAAAAAAGAAAAAAAAAACAGACACCTATCATAATAGACATTAACGTACACTAACTGATGTTAATGTGTCCGTTTTTTTAACTGATCCAATTAATGGTTCAGTTAAAAAAACGGACACATTAGCATCAGCTAGTGTCCATTTTTTAACACTGTCCTTTTTTTTGTTTGTTTGTTTGTTTGTTTCTCCTTTCTGAGCATGCGCAGGAAAAAAAATGGACATAAAATAATGGACAGTAACTGATGGCTATCAGTTACTATCCATTATAAGTCCGTTACACATAGACTTCAGTGTTAAAAAAATAATGGACACTTGCTGTCCGTCAAGAATCCGTTTTTTTCAAACGGACAAAAGTCCTGCATGTAGGATTTTTTGTCCGCGAAAAAAAACGGACTTCTGACGGATTTGGTGTAAACGGACACTAACGGACACAATATAAAAACCCATTGAAATGAATGGAAATTTTAACAGATTTCTGACGGTTCAGCTAGTGTCCGATGCTAAAATCTTGTAATGGACAATAGCAACGGACACTACTGACGGTCACCAATGGTAGTGTGAACGCCCCCTTAGGTATACATTTCTAGTTGGAATAACAGGCAACAGCACAAGGAATCCAGAACAGCAGCTCCAGAATTGTTATGTTATGGGAAGCATAGTTATTTGTTGAGGCCACTTTAACCACTTCAGTAGTGGGCCAAATTCTGGTCCAGGACCAGACACATTTTCGGGGTGTTTTTTTGTGTCGTATTGAGGACTATAACATTTTTATCATTTGCATTATTCAACTAATTTCTGCGTCTTTATTTTTATGTTTTTATTTTTGCATGTGTTTGCATGTGCAACTGTATAAGGCTAAGGCCTCACGTGGCATCCTGCAGCAAAAAAAGCGCTGCGGAAGAAACCGCGGTGGGATCGCATTGCGGTTCTTCCCGCAGCGCTTTAGACAGAAAGTTTGCAGAGTTTTCCTCTGCGGACTTTCTGTATCAATCATACCTAGGAAACCACCAGTGTTTCCGTATGTATAATTTACCTGCTGCGATTTCCAAAATCGTTCCAGTTTTGGAAATCGCCACGTGTCCGCGGCGCTTTTTTTTTTCCGCAAAGTGGGCATGGGATTCACTAGAATCCCATCCACTTTGATCTGACTGTAAAACGCCACGATTTTTTTCCACGGCGCTCCTGCAACGGGCAATTTAGCCTAAAATTGTTTTTCCTCTTTGTTACGGTCATTCTTATTTTGTATGGTGTCGTCGGGGGGTGGGGCTATAACCTTTAATAATGGCATTTTATTGGCGTATTATTTTATTTATTTATAAATTATTTTATTTACTTTTTTTTAAAAAACTTTTTTATAATATATATATATATTTTTTTACATTGTAAAATAATAGACCTTTGAGGACATCTGATCACTTTTATAACTGGGGCTCGTACATTTAACCCCAGTTGCAGGAGGAATACAGCACATTACTATAGAGCTGATCTGGGTCTTGTAGGACCCAGCAGCTCTTACAGACGCTGATCCCGGCGGAACACGTGACCGCCGGGTCAGAGCGGAGCCGCAAAATGGCGGCGCCCATAGCGCTGTATACAGCGCTCATTGAGCGGTGTATACACAGCGATCGGGAAGGCAGGGAAGGTAATAAACCTTCCCTGCCTTCTCTCTGGGAGGTCCGACTGAAGTTACAGCCGGCTCCCCGTTTCAGCAACTGCAGGATTTAGTGCAGCTGCTGAGTTCTGCTTGGACGTACCGGTACGTCCTTGCAGAACTAGACAACCACCTTCCGGACGTATATACTCTATGGGCGGTCCGGAAGTGGTTAACTTGCTAAGTATTTAGTCCGTATTTTGTGTCAGTGTTTGTAAACCGAAACCAGAAGTGGAATCTACACGTAGACAAAGTACAATGGAAAGATTGGCACCTCTTCTTTGTTTTGCTCACTAACAAAAGTATGTCGATGGTCTATTTCTGACCCCATCAGGCTCTTGACAAGTATGTCCAGGTAAAGACAGAACAGCTATTCAGAGGTCCTGTTCTGACCCTATTAGCTTCCCACCTGCTCAGTGTCTCTAACACCTTGCACCAATTCCCATCTGAAGGTATTATGACCCTTCTGTAGTGTCATGTGTATCCACTATATCATAAGGCATACATGATAAAGTGCCAGGGCTTTGTCTTGTCTGAGACTGGAAGAATGACTGTGTGATGGCAAGACAGGCAATGCCAAAGCCCTGCCACTTTATCATGTTGGCAATTGGGGCCGGGTGTTAGAGACATTGAGCAAGCATAAAGCTAATAAGGTCAGAACAGGTCGTCTTATTCAGGCAGTTTTATGATCATCTGTGTTTCCGAACGATTCCTTGATTTGGCTTACAAGTACTGATCCAACATACTGACTGTGTGAAAGCAGCCTTAAACAGACATGTCAAGAATGGTGACAGGTCCTCTTTAACTGCTCTGACCCCCACCTGTTCCCTGTTTTTGATAATCTGCACAGCAAGGTTCAGCAAAGTCTAGAAGATGGCTCTTAATAGGAAATACCAGGACTCTCTGATGACCACAACCTGATTTCATTAGTTTACATATACCTAAATTTTATTCACAGTCATTTCCTTGGACACGCTTCTGGTTTTCTCTGTATTGTTCTACACTGCTATTATCTCCTGGCACAAAGAGGTTCTTCTGACCTAGCTTCATCTCCGTTGAATCTCATTGCAATTCCTGGCACATTTATTAAGAAAAAGATTTATTACAGCAGTTATCCTGAATGAGATTGCCTTGGACTGCAAGAAATTAACAAATGTGCTGCATTACTGCTGCAGGACTCCTTGAGAGCATTAGCAGTCTGCCAGGAAACCTGCACTGGAGCTTCTGTTTTTCCATTGTCTTTATCACTCTCTTGGGCATAAAAGAAGATTTGGGCATTTTGGTTTTTCTGCTGTCGCTTCTATGGCATTAAAGTTTTTCTCTCTTGGTTTCCTCCTTGTTCTTTTACAGCCCTATTACACTCATCAGCATGTGGCCTGACCAGTTTGAGTGAGTATGATGTCTATGTTAAGCTTCCCGAGTCCTGCTACATTATTTCATTTAGTGTAATATATCACACTCAGCAGTTTGTCATGAAGTGTTTTCACATAAGTTTATTTCATAAGTTATATTTTTATTTGTTCTAGTCCTTTGCAGTCCCCTGAACTTTTTGACGATGACACACATTCCAGGATAGAGCAGTATGCCAGCAGGTAAGCATATGTTTTGGTTGTAGTGGTAGATATCTAATGTACAAATTATAGTTGGTTTACTTGCAACTACAGGGTTGATTGTAAAAGCAATCTTAATGTCAGTTTGGTCAATTTCATAGACTGCATTATATGGACATTCTATGGGTGAACTGCATAGAACAGAGTTAAAGGGGTCTTCCACCATATCATATGTATCTTTTAGATCATAAAAATAAACAATGTTTGCCTTTTAGTTACTGTACAGAAATAACTATTGAATAGATATTTAGTTTTATAGTATTGCACCACCTAGTGTTTAAAGTGTATAGCAATATGAACATCCACTTAATGAGATATACACTCATGGACACACATGCTCAGTCTGTCTCCATACAGCCAGATCTCTGCATAGTGATCACATCTTCACTGCAGAGCAGCCACAATGAACTCTTTCTGCAGTTAAGAAAGCCATGTCTTTTAAGTAACTCTGCAATAAATACTGGAAAATATATTTATTGGCTGTTCTGCAGTGAATACAGGGTTATGTTGCAGAGTGCTAGCTGTAGGAAGAGTGACTAAGCATGATTGCTTAGTAGCACTCCGCTCAGTAGGTAGACATGGATGGTTATTTTTTTCTTTAGGACATTTCCAGCAGTTAAATAATTTTTTTAATTGTATTTTTATTAAAAAATTTTAACAATTAAAAACCCTGACAAACAAGATAAAGAAACAAACAAGTAATAATAAAGCATTTTTTTAAGGATTAACAGCCAAAATGGGTATGGTACTCCATAGACTGCATTGGAGCAGTGCTGCAGTACCTAAAGTCGTCGGTACACTTTGTACAGCGAGTGAGCAGCAAGGCCCCTGGCATTGTAAATCTGACCAGGAGCCATGCTGTTCTGGAGCAGCTGATCTTGGAGTCTTGGGTGTCGGACCCTAGCAGATTTAATATTGATGACTTATACTATGGATAGCCCATCAATATTAGAAAGTGGATAGCCCCTTTAAATAATTAATAATCACAATGTCCCAAAGTTTCGACTAGAGAAAATCTTCTTAAGTAGTTAGATGTTGCCCAGTGTCATATAGCAAGTCCGTAGGGCTGGTTTCAATGGACCGATTAAAATTCCAATATGTAAGGATCAGTCCTGTAAAAATAGAAAACCTTAATAACAAGGGAATCAACAGACAAAACTAGCCATACAGGGCTACACAAACAGGACAAAAAATAAGTGGGAGGAGTGATTGAGGAACTGGGATGAAGTGAGCGGAGAAGGGAAAATCCTCATTATCCAAGACTATACATGCAGCCTCAAAGATACGTGATGGAGAAAGAGTCCCAAGGAGACCAGATTGTCTGGAAGGCTTCTAATCTGTTCTATGCAATGGATAACTCCAGCAGACTAGTCACTAAGAGTAAACCGCGCGTTGTGCAAAACTGTTTTAACAGGCTTGAAAAGTCACAAGTTTAAAGAAAAGTCTTTGATTTCAGCGTGGTTGTACACAGATGGTTTGTGTCTCTGACAAGATTGTCATCTCCAATTCCGTCTGAGTAGAAGTGAATAGAGGAGGGTGTGGAGGCAGATAATGCTGCTGTTTTCTACAAAGCCGAAACTCAACACTTATTTACATATTTATTAAAAAGAAAGAAATGTGTTTGCCGTTCATCATCGCACAACTGTCGAAGAAGTTTACTTCAAAGAAGAAGCACACACTTGAAACCTAATTTCCACCCCGAGCCTCAGAACATAGCAATGCTGCTGAAATAAAATTAGAGATGTAGATATGACTTGCTAACCAACAAATATACAAGGTTAGATATAGTTTTTGAATGGAGATTTTGGATTTGTAAATTGTTTTAGCATAATATCCTTGTAAAAAGAAATTCCTATTGGGAGTTGAAAATGCAAAATAAATTCCTAAATCTTATGCAATGTCTGACCATGCAATGCATAGGTGTCCAAATTCCCCAGAGGATAGTTAGCTACAAGTAGGAAAGGTGTCTGCCAGCATCTTAATCCCCATGTCTATGGGGAAATTAGTAGGACAGCAGGTATATGGGGCACCTTTAGTCTTTTACTTCAAACCATATTTTAGCCCTATTAATAAAAATAGTAACAGAAAAAGCAACTACCCTAACTAGTACCCCAACCAAACTAGCTTTAAACAGCATGCTATCTTACATTTATC
Source organism: Leptodactylus fallax (assembly GCA_947044405.1). NCBI lineage: Eukaryota > Metazoa > Chordata > Amphibia > Anura > Leptodactylidae > Leptodactylus > Leptodactylus fallax. The sequence goes on from CAMRHE010000530.1 coordinate 941,905, forward strand.
TATTTTGGCATGTAAAGTAAGGGATATCTATGTCTGGGAGATTTATAACATGCAGTCCTACTTTCCACAACAATATCAGCTAATGTGTTGCAACATCTATTGGTTGAGTACAGTTGGCAGAAAGACTAGGCTTTAGATTCTTTACTTTTAGGTGTTTGTACATACGTATTCTTTTTGAAAGCTTGACCAGCTGAAGCTTCTTAGGGACACTTAAAGGGAGTCTGTCAGCAGGAAAATAGTAATCAAAGTAATCTCAGTACCTTGTAGGGCTCCTTATACACTTTCCAAATTTGCCTTTGTTATTCAGCATTGCAGCTCCATTATAGAGAAAATTGCTTTATGCCACCCAGCTGCACCCACTGGCCAGAAGATAAGCAATGCTCCAAAAGCACTTTATCGCCTACTTTGCATATGAATAAAACTGCAATTCTCTCAATAATGGAGCTACAATGCTAACTAACAAAGGCCTATTTGGAAAGTGTGTAAAGAGCACTACAAGGTACTGTAAACAGTAAAAAAAAAAAAAAAAAATGAGCAAGATGCTTGGTCATAAAGGGTCAAAAACTATTGTTCTTGAAGTTTTGAGACAAGATGTCTGTATGTAGCCCCATCCTAAAATGTGCTTTGATGTAGAAGTTGTCCTTAACAATATGTGTCTTTGTTTTCAGGCTGGCACATATGGAAAGGAATAATGGTTCTTTGTTTACTGACAGCAGTTCTGCCACTGGAAGCATGTGAGTAATGCATATATTAACTTTCAGTATTATATTGTAGAATAAATTACCGAATTTAGAGCAGTGTTGCCCAACAAAATGCTCTTGTTGGATCTCTCACAATCACAAAATTGTGTAGATGGGAATGCTGTGTACTTAGGTTAGGCTGAAATATACTCTCAGTGACTATTTTATTTGGTGGATTACATCTGCTTGGTGATATACAGTTCTACACAAAAGCTTTAGACAGGTGTGTGAAAAACCTGCAAAGTAAGAATGACTTCAATAATAGCAGTGTTAATAATTTATGTTTCTTAATTAACAAGATGCAAAGTGGATGAACAAAAGAGAAATCTAAATCTCATCAATTTTTGGCCTCTTGCCTTCAAAACAGCATCAATTTTTCTAGGTACACTTCCAGACAGTTGTTGAAGGAACAGCAGGGAGGTTGTTCCAAACATCTTGGAGAACCAACTAAAGATCTTCTTTGGATGTAGGCTTGCTCAGATCCCTCCGTCTCTTCATGAAATTCAAGAAAAAGTAAATTATGCTGGAATTGTCTGTCATTTCTTTGCTTTCAATCGCCTAGATCAGGGGTAGGCAACCTTTTTTGTTCGGCGTGCCGATTTTAATTAAAAAATCAAAGATGAGGTCGTCGGACTGCCGCGCAATAATTGTAAGTCTGACGACCCCTAAACTAAAGTCATATACCACAAACCAGAACACAGAAGTGCTGCCACCAGATGCTTTAGGACACATGCGTTTACTGTTATTTCCTGGGACACTCCTGTACTTTCCCATTAGAAGCAATGGAAGTCCATGTGCATCCCCCAATTAGTGGTAAATGTAAGTGTCCAGGAGCACCGTATAGCAGCATCCTTATGGTAAATACACATTATGTATCTGGATTCAGCTATATTCTATGGCCACTGGAACTTTTACTTCGATGTAAAACTGCGTTCACATGGTGCATTTTTTCACAAAAATTTTTTTTTTTTTCTGTGCAAAAACACATCCTTAATACAGAAAACACACAGTTATACGGAATAATGTCCCATAGTGGCCCCTGCACACAGTATTATATCCCATAGTGGTCCCAGCAAAACGGTACTATGTCTCACAGCAGCCCCTGCAAAGCGGTACTATGTCTCACAGCGGCCCCTGCAAAGCGGTACTATGTCTCACAGCGGCCCCTGCAAAGCGGTACTGTGTCTCACAGCGACCCCTGCAAAACGGTATAATGTCCCATAGCGGCCCCTGCACGCGGTATAATGTCCCAACTTTTATAATAATCCAATTTTCGCCACTCACTAGCTATTATTATTCTCTGGGGTCATTTCAGACCCCACAGTATAATAAGTGGAGGGCAAAGAGAGGTGCCAAACATAAAAAAGCAATGTACTCACCATTCCTATGCTCCACAGCCACTCTGTTCTCTTCGGGCGCTTCTGCCTGTAGTCAGCGACCGCTGATTGGGTCTCAGGGGTCACGTCATGTCATTATGTGCAATGACGCCGGACCTGACCCCTGAAGCCCTATTAGCGGTCTCTTACTTCAGGCAGAAGTGCCCGAAGAGAACAGAGTGGCTGTGGAGTATAGGAATGGTGAGTACATTGTTATTTTTATGTTTCATTACTTCACCTGAGGCTCCGCTTATTATACTCGGGGGTCTGAAGAGACCCAGAGTATAATAATAGCAGTTTCGTTTCGACCGTGTTTGGTCCAATCGAAACTGCTGGTTGAGGACTCCGCTGCCAGGGAAATAAGCCTCACATGCCCCTCTTGGCACGCGTGTCGGGAGTTGCCGACCCTGACCTAGAAAGATCTAAACCTTAGATCATGTGGTTTAGGTCACTCTTGGTGCTTTGAAGTAAATAAATAACTTTCCACTGCAATTTTTAGCACTTTAATTTCAAATTGAATTTATTTTATCTGACATCTTAATAGAACAAATGTGATATGTATTTATTTTAAGGCCCCCATATACATAAGAGAAAAGTTTGTGGAACTGCCAAATTTATCAGGTCCAGCCAAGTGTTTTATGTCTGTGGAGGCTTCCGAACTGTCCCTGACAGATGATGTTGAGGGAAGGAAACATCAGACATATTGAATTTAAGTGCTCGATCCTTTTGTTCTCAGAGGATATAAACCTTTGGCAGAAGTGTCTGGAGATGCCTTACTCCCCTCTTCACTTTGATAATGCATGCATGCTCAGCTAAAATCATGTGTATGGGGGAATCAGAAGTAGCAGCTCTATTATGTTTTTTCTTTTCTACCCTCATCAAACATCATAGACCAAAACTACAGTATAAAGAGGAATATCTTTATGGTCACAATATTCCCTTTAATTGTGAGTACTATATATCAGCATTGGGTAAGATTCATATTCTGTATGAGACCCATTAATTTTGTTTTCAGAGCTGTAAAAAATCCAGAGAGGAACTACAAAGATCAAACTCCATCATCTGCCATAGTTAAGCACAAACATTGTGAATTATTAATTCACTAAAAATATCTGTCTTTATATAGACGGGTGGGGAGTTTGCAGTAGTAAGGTGGCCATCGATTGGTGTTGACACTCAGCTAGGTTAGGTAGTTTTGTGATCAATTGGTTTCCAGGCCTTTGTCTGGCAAACCAGAGAATGGCACAGCCAATCTTAGGTCTCCTTCACACGACTCTACTTTTGATCCGCAATTGTGACTAAAACTTCAGACACATTAATTTCTATGGGTCCATACACATAGCTGTGCGGCTTTGTGCCTGGGTCATAGTGAAGAGACCCTTGTCCCTATTTGAAGATTGGTCCATTCAGTTCAATGTATGGGTCAGTGAAAAACATGGATACCAATCCGTGTGTCATCCGTGCTGTTTGTATTGACCTGTACACTGCACACGGTTATGTGAAGGAGCCCTAATTGACATATTTTGTGCCTATTTTTGTATGGGACCCCACATAGCGTAAACGCTATGATTTTGACGCAGCAGAAACACTGTGGAAAAAAAAGCTAATCCCATCCACTCATTGCAGAAATATATCTGCAATTTCAAAAACGTTGCATTCTTGTAAATCGTTTTTCCCACAATGCTTTGGGGCTCGCTGTGTGGGGCCTTAGCCTTAATGTTATGCTGGGTTCATAAGACTAATAAAAGCTGCATTTAGCAATATGTTTAATTTTGGCATAGGAATAGTCCAAGCATCACCATATTCTGGCTGTTGAGGCCCCGTCAAAAAGTTTGCGAAGCCCTGCCTTACATGAACATGGGCACAAGTCTACCTTTAAAAAAAAAAAAAAAAAAATTCACTAGTTTTTTACCATAAAATACAACCGTGCAGCTTGCTTTCATGCCTATTAGTCTTCATGAATAAAGTTTAGTAGTTAACTATTGCTTTATGGCAAGAGTTTCTTACTGTTTTTTTTGTTTTTTTTTCTTTGTTTTCCATATATATTCATGAATTATAAATGAATCATCCTGGGATATTATAAACCTCTCTAATCTCTTTTTGCAAATAAGTGGTCAATTGAAGTCTGAAATTGAATTTGGCTCTTCAGGCTAATGAAGGTTAATAATAAGAGTGTTTTTGTCGTAATTTAATCTCGAATCTATCAAATCTTTAGAGTAATCTTAGGTGACAGCGTCACAAATAAATGCTTTGCTGCCGCCTAGAATTCAAATATCCTTTAACCATTGAACTTTTTTTTGCGTTTCTGATTATAGTGACAGTATCGCTGTCTTTTTGTGATAAATATTTCTTCGTTGTAACTGAAAACAGCAACAGGTGTCCTTTAGTTCTACCAGGAATAATATCTTCTCATAGGAATTCCTATTAGCGGTTGTCATACTAAATGGCAGGTTAATCTGTTGGCCAAACCTACACATCTGGTGAACTGTTGCCTAGATATTTATCACTTATCATATCATGGATCTGATGAATCTGTTACTGATGCTGTGATGATTTTGATCACAACGCAGGTTCCTCTTTACTGTCTTTTCTGTGACTTTGTCTTTTTACGTGAATGAGCTTTATAATCTAAGTAAATGGGGCAATGCAATTTGGAAAGGAGGTTGACTTTTTTTTTCTAGAAATAGCGTCATTCTTAACCTTTGGCGGTTTCTGGTATTGCGGCTGCAATACCAGTAAAAACCCATAAACAGGAGTGGTGCTGTTTCAGACCCATTTTTTAGATGTCACAAACTCCTTTAAAGTTAGACTGTCACCATGGTGAAGCATATTAAACCAGTAACAGAGTTACACACGTGGACAAAATTGTTGGTACCCCTCGTTTAATGAAAGAAAAACCCACAATGGTTACAGAAATAACTTGAATCTTACAAAAGTAATAATATATAAAAATTCTATGAAAATGAACAAATGAAAGTCAGACATTGCTTTTCAACCATGCTTCAACAGAATTTTTTTAAAAAGAAAACTCATGAAACAGGCCTGGACAGAAATGATGGTTCCCTTAACTTAATATTTTGTTCCACAACCTTTTGAGGCAATCACTGCAATCAAACGATTCCTGTAACTGTCAATGAGACTTCTGCACCTCTCAACAGGTATTTTGGCCACTCCTCATGAGCAAACTGCTCCAGTTGTCTCAGGTTTGAAGGGTGCCTTTGTCCAGACGGCATGTTTCAGCTCCTTCCAAAGATGCTCAATAGGATTTAGGTCAGGGCTCATAGAAGGCCACTTCAGAATAGTCCAATGTTTTCCTCTTAGCCATTCTTGGGTGTTTTTAGCTGTGTGTTTTGGGTCATTATCCTGTTGCAAGACCCATGACCTGCGACTGAGACCAAGCTTTCTAACACTGGGCAGCACATTTCTCTCTAGAATCCCTTGATAGTCTTGAGATTTCATTGTACCCTGCACAGATTCAAGACACCCTGTGTCAGATGCAGCAAAGCATCCCCAGAACATAACAGAGCCTCCTCCATGTTTCACAGTAGGATCAGTGTTCTTTTCAAGATATGCTTCATTTTTCCGTCTGTGCACATAGAGCTGATGTGCCTTGCCACAAATTTCGATTTTTGTCTCATCTGTCTATAGGACATTCTCCCAGAAACTTTGTGGCTTGTCAACATGTAGTTTGGCAAATTCCAGTCTGTCAGATTCAAGTTATTTCTGTGACCATTGTGTTTTTTTTTTTTTTTCATTAAACGAAGGGTACCAACAATTTTGTCCACGTGCGTATATAGGTCAGGCTCACTTGAATGTAACGCTTTCCCCATGAAATTTTCCGCCTCCGTCGCTGTGATATTCATTTATTTCACAAAATAAAAATTAACAGTCTGGAGCACTGAGGGCGGCTTCGTTGCTCCAAACTGCTATACTAAACACTTCTGTAATACACTAGAGCGAACACAAGAACACAGGACCAGTGAGATTATAGCTCTCTGACCCTGTCACTCAAAGAAGAGAGAGTTGAAGAAGGGCATGTTAGAGCAGGGAAGGGTGTAGCAGTTTGGAACAATAGAGCCGCCCTCTGTGCTCCAGACTGCTCATTAGCGTATTGTGTTATAAATGGATATCTTGGCAATGAGGGCGTGAATTTTTATGCGGGAAAAAGCATTACATTCAGATGAGCCTGACCTATCTAACTCACTGGTTTAACATGGTTATAGACTCCCTGAAATAACACCACTTTTGCCACTGTTAACAGCGCCATTGTTAAGACAATGAAACAGTTGTAAATGTGTGAATCGTACTTTGGATAGTAAAGGTTTACACTATTTTAGGGCTTAATCATGGAGTTGATGCAAACCCATTGATTTTAGTGGGCACATGCAGATGTCCAATGGTCTATGGAAAAAGAATGGAGACATGATCTGTTTTTGTCCGTTTTGGGAACCTCCAACGTCAGTTAAAATCTGTAACTTCATGAAATCCCAAAAAAAAAAACTTGATCCATTAACATGAATATCACTTGTCTTTTAAAAGCAACCTTTAGGTTAGTAAAGTTAAAAGGGTTTCCATTTGGAACACAATTGTATCTGCCTAGACTGGACAAAATTATATCCGCTTCTCAGTTGTGTACAGGGCTGTCTGTGTAATTGTACTAAGCAAAATGTGCCAAAGTTCTGGCTGAATTTTCACCTAGTTTATAATTCTTTAGCCACAACCTACAGTGTCCAAATTTATTGTCACCAACCTTTTACAAAACAGCTACCGAAAAAAAAAACGATTTGACATAAGAGAGATGTTAAAACAATGAACTGTGTATGAAATATTCAGAGTGGGAGTTTTGCTGTTGTTTTGCATTCTAGCCCACATATACTCCATTGCATTTAATAGCTGCTATTTATATCCCATTCCCTAGATTCATTAGTGCTGCTACAAATTCCTCCCTGTAAATAGCACATAGAAGCTGGAATAAGAAATGATGTTCCTATCTCGCTGCCTTAATCTATCTCTTGTTGATCCTACAGCCGTTTATTGAGGTTTCGGATCCTAGTAACACTACTGTCTCTTGCTCTTATTTCTTTGATGGTGCAATTAAAGTTCTCTTCATGTACTAATTAAACTAACAGAGACGAGAGTGTCTATTATGTATGGGCTAGTGTTCACAGCGCTCGTGCAAGAGGCTGCATGCAGATCCCCCTAGTCAGCTAAACTGCTAATCACTGTTAAATATGGCTAGGTGAGTAAATCAGCAGCATCTCATCGGGGAAGAAGAAATATATAGATATATATATACTGTCTAATGTAAGCTCCAGCACAGTCACTTTCAAATCAGTACTGTATGCTAACCTGAAATGTAGGGTTTAAAGGATCCAAAAGCATTTTATTTAAGGCTAAAGCCCCACATGCTTTTTTTTTTTTCCACAGCATTTTTCATTGTGATTTTGCAGAGTTTTCCTCTGTGGACTTTCTGCCCCTATTATACTTGCATGGGAAAACACCAGCGTTTCCGTAGGTATAATTGACATGCTGCGTTTTTGAAAATGCAGCTTTTCCACTGCACATTTTTTTCTGCAATGTGTAGCTGGGATTAGCCAGAATCCCATCCACTTTGAAGGTACTGTAAAACACAGCGGCAAAAATGCTGTGTTTTCGCAATGTGGGACTTCAGCCTAAAAGGATTTCTTCCAAAACAGGGCTACGTTGGTCCACAGTTTGTGTATTGTAATGCAGCTCAGCCCCATTTCACTTCAGTGGATCTAAGCTGCTCATTAAACAACCCAAGATATGTCTATCACAAGTCCAAAACAGAATGGAGCCCTAGTGTTTTCTAACCCTCACTCTCCACTAGAATGTGCTTTCAAGCTATTCATTCAATAGCTGTGATCTAGTGGTGGTGGCCAGCTTTAGGAGCAGGAGCATAGCTACAGGGGTAGCAATAGAGCCCAGGAACCTAAGGCTCAGACTACGGTTATTTAAAGGGGTATTCCCATCTCAAGGATCCTATCTATACTGCTGGGGGGGGGTGGCTGAGTGCTCTCACTGTTATGTACAGCTCTGTGGTCAGGACAATCAGTTCAGCTAATTGCAGTTTGCTATTAGAGGCTCAGACATAGTATTTGTCTCTCTAAACAAAAAGATAACACTGATTCCTCTCTTTGAAGAAGCATGGTAAGTGTTCTCTACAAACCTGTGTAATGTAATATACATTTACTGTGCATATTATTTGATCTGCATTTATATTGGATTCCCAGTAATCATAACTATACCTTATGTGAAGGCAAAGGCATCTATTGTGATACTTCATAGTGTCCTATTCATCAAACAGTGAAAGCCGCCTCCCTCCCGGCTTGCTGAAGAATATAGGAAATCAGAAGAAGAGACAGCAGGCAAAGCTGCTGAGACAGGGAGATGGGAGAACCCTTTAATGTCTGTCTGCTCTCATCCATCACTGGATGAGAGCAATGGACTTTAAAAGACAGATGCAGATAGAGCCCCCTCTGTTGGGTTTCCATCTGCATTCACCCTAATATAAAAAGTATGAAAGAAGCTTCAAGTTACGCCTCAGGTGATAATGTTCTAATTTTACTTTTGTTGGCCACCTTTTATTTGAAAACGTTTTAACAGGAGTTGTGGCAGTATACATTGTCCTTATGAAGGGGCTTCTCAGAAACTGTTATGTCAGCAAGTCTAACGTCAAACATGACAGTATTAAAAAAGGCATAGTCCATGGAGTGCATGCACATTCACCAAATTGGCCATCAGTACGGTAATCTAAGGACCATTTCAATTTCACCCTTGAATATTCTGAAGTTTCTTCACTTACTTAGACGATTTGTGATCACACAACCCCTGGTCAGGAAACGGGGAAGACATTTGCAGGAGTATCTCATAGTCAAATATATCTTTTAGGTTGTGTGTGATAGGAATTGTCTAGAGACCCTTATCATATGTTTCTATGTTTGTAGTGATGATGAACATGCCCTGATCCAGCAGTACTGTCACACATTGGGAGGAGAGTCACCCTTAGGTCAGCCACAGAGTCCAACACAGATCCTGAAGTCGGTAGAAAAGGAGGAACGAGGAGAGCTGGAGAGGATCATTGCTGATCTGGAGGAGGAGCAGAGGTATAGTATTGTAATGTTATACATGTGCTAATATAGCATGATGGGGGAATTTATTATTTTTCTGTTTTTTTTATGTTGACCTTAAACATATTTTTGTTTCATTGACCTGTGATGCTTTGCTGTAGGTCACACAATTGAAACCTTTTAAGTAGTACCAGACATCTATAGTAACCTCCTCCATTTATTTAGTTACCGTCACAATCCTTTATGGATATTCACACCTAAATTAACAAAGAAGATCACATATAAGAACAAGTTCTTCCTACAAAGGCAAAAAGGCATCAGTAAAACCTGAATATACTGTACTATATTAACACCATAATACTTCATAAGTTAGAAAAAAGTTATGCAACATTCAAAAATAGATAAAAAATAAAGAAGGACTTAGAAAGAAGGATGAAATCAGGTAATGTCTGCAGTAGGAGCGCTGTGTACATGAAATTATAGGCCATGGAACATTAATTATGGTTGAATACCTATTGAGGGTGGTTGTACTTGTATGTGATGGAAATAGGAGGAAATATTTGTCAGCGTGTCAGTAGAGGTGTCAGGGTAACACTGAATGGATTTTAGTTGCCGTAGCTATTCATTTCTTCCTTTCTTTCCCACTCGCTTGCTTGCTTTACGTTCTGTCTTTTCTCTTTAATAGCTTTGACATTTTCTACTTTTTTCATGTCATGGAACAATCACAACAATGACAATAACCAATGTTATCTGCGTATTATGGATGAAAATTCACCTTTCTGCAAATAAGGATTATTCACTGTGTACTGAAAAGTTATGCAATTTTCCAATACACTTCCTGTCCACTTTCTCACATTTTTATGACTCTGCTTACTATCATTTGATAAGAACCTTTATTGGTTACTTCCTGTGGATACAAATCTGTCCTGATCATGTGATGGACAGACAGATTGCGGATGGATACAGTACAGCTATCAGATCTGTGTCGTCTGAGCTGTGTACCTGTGTGTCCATCACATGACTAAGACAGGTTGGTATTCCCCAAATATAAGCAGTGATGTGGGAGAGATCTTATTAAAAATGGGAATTCATACCAAGTTTTTTTTTGCAAAATTGTATTATTTCACATTGTACAAAGAATAACCTTTGCTAAAACTTGGTACTGCCATCTGACTGAAATCTTTATTCGTTTAGTTGGACATTCATTACCTTTCCTTAAGGTAGGTAACGAGTGTCCAAGACCCAGGAACCTCACAGATCAGCTGCTTGGGTGAGCGCCGCTTCTGCGTCACAGTGATGTCACATTCAAGCAGAACAGGTCCTGTTTGCATCTCAGTCCCACTCAAGTGAAAGGGGCTGAGCTGCTATACCAAGCACAGCCTTCACACCATGTACAACACTCTGCCTGGTATTCAGTGATGAGGTCACGCTGCTTTTTCAAAAAAAAGGGGCATAGCCGCATAAAATATACCACTATTCTAAATGGCAAAACGTAGGTGGTGGCCTCATTACAGATTTTGCTTTGGGGGCACAGGAACTTCAAGTTATCTCTTTACCTAAAGCCTAAAACCAGTGGTTTCTTCAAACATCTGATGATTGGGAGGGTCCTGGATGTCAGATCACTGCTGATCAGATATTGATGAACCCCCGCCCCATCTCCCACTTATAAATTGGCAGAAATTTCAACATGGACTCATTTGACCAGAAATAGGTGCTGTCTCAGTGCTATGCATAACTTTATGAAAAGGTGACTATATACATTATACACTAAAACAGGAATTTGAAGATTGAATATGAACAGCTAAAAGCACAGCAGTTGAGAAGAGGACTGAGCCCTCCATCTTCACCCCCTGACTCCTTGGCATCACTTCAACACACATCTGAGGATGCAGAACTCATTGCTGAAGCAAAACTACTACGACAGCACAAAGGCAGACTTGAAGCCAGAATGCAGATTTTAGAAGACCATAACAAGCAGTTGGAGTCCCAGCTTCACCGGTTACGCCAGTTGCTGGAGCAGGTACCGTACATTCTTTTGAATTAAACAGAATAATACAGAATTTTCACGGCGCTTATTACCTGTTAGAACAATATTCGGTGAAAGGGAATATATTTGCCTATTCAGTTTTCTGCTTTCAGAACTTCAGCTATTATATAGTATCACAATGGTGTTCACTTTAGTTTATATTTTCCTTGTTGCTGTGGAAACCATTACAAAAATTTTTTTTTCTCATTTTGTATATTGAACATAAGTAACACTCTTAAGCCATTGCAGCTCCAGTAAAAAAAAATTTTTGTAAATTGTTTTCTATTACCAACCTTGAGATATCTTTTAGAATTATTAATGTAATTTCATTTCAAGAAAACCTTACATTTTGGGACAAATAGAGGTTGTTCCATGTCAACATTTCTCACAAGTGTTTTACAGGTAACTGAAAATACAAATATGTTTTCCTTCAGCAATCTATCACATATATTATAGAAAATTGGTCGCTATGGGCTTCGCCAATGTTTCTCCGCAGTCATCTGTACAACTGTTTTTATTAAAGTCTCCCAGTGGTTTTCTGGAATGATAGCACGCAATGGTGTTTTTCGGCAGATTTCTGCATGTATCATCATGATAAGTAGAATATCATGCGGCTTTTTGTTTCTTGCCCATGAATATTTTGTCATCTTTTGACACCTCATTGAGATTAATTCTACTTTAGTTGGGATGTTGAAGATTCCAAATTCCAGAAAGCTCTCTCCAGGAATGATGGCATTTGGGTGCGTTACTCAGTATCTCGTCTGCTTTGTTCTGAGCATGAGCGATCCACGTACCTGTTATCCTCTTGCAAGAGAGTAGAGCTGGCCTGTTAGAATTACAGATGGTAGCTTGCACAGAATAATGACCCAATAATTCAACATATCCTAACATGTTCACCAGAAGGCAGCACAGTTTGAAACTGACTTTTGGGTCAATTTTTTGCTATTTTAGGTCTATTTGTTATGAGTTTATTCACACCTAATTTTTAGATTTTTTAGATTACAGATGATTTACTGTACATTTATAGATAACAATAGAATTTGTAAATCAAATATAGATTTGTGTGATTTTAGATTAAAAAGCATAGTAAATCCTAACAGGACTCCCAGGAGAGACAGTAAGAGTCCTGCTTACCCCGCCCACACAGGCTGATTGACAGCTTTTCCTGTAATCCGTGTGTACACAGAAAGCTGTCAAGCTATACATCACCGAGCTCAGCTTCTCCAGCTATCGTACGCTGCCCGAAGACAGGGTAGCACAGATTGGATTTATTATAGATGAGCATAGATTCTTTATAGATGGTGAATGTTGATCGTCAAAATGATTTCCTCTGTAGGCTCCAAATAAACCTAATCCAACAACACTCACATATTGGCAGATTTTTTTTTTTAAATCTAAATTCCTTTAAAGCACAACTAAACTTTTAGACAACTTTTGATTTTCTGGAAGCTTTTGTTTCGTTAATAAATTTTGTAATATACTTTATTAACAAATATTAGCTCTTTTATGTGGAATCCTGCATTTTTTCACTCTTTCCCTTGCTTCTCTATTGAGAGCTGTTCCCTGATTCTCACTGTGTACAGTGTTATACTGTTATACAGTCATTGTGTACAGAGATATTACTGGTTGAAAACACATTTGGGATTGGAATATTTATATGTAGCTGCATCATTAGTATCTTAGTAATGAAAATCTCCTCTTTCATATGACACAAAAAGCAAGTGACCCTCCCCTACCCTCAGTTTCTCACTTCACACAGCCCATACACCGTACACCATGAGAAGTAGAGACAGCTCTCAATAGAGAAGCAAGGAAAAGAATAAAGAGATGAAGGATTTCACAAAAAGGAGCCAAAATTTGTTAATAAAGTATATTGCAAAACATTAATGGAACAAAAGTTGTCTGAAAGTTTAGTTATGCTTTAGAGAGAACCTGCTTAATGTAACCTCCCACCCCAAACGACCATCAGTATCTCACCATGCATCTCATGTATTGTGTCAACAGAACAAGTCAAGTTCTCCTTGCCCCAAAACGGCCCTTATGCTGTGACAACCCATTTGATAAAACATTAGCAGGGCTGAGGGACATCAGCCACAGCATAGGGACTGTGCTGTAGCATGGAGAGCTTAACTATTGTCACCCTGATTCACTCTCTCCTTGACTACTGTAACTCCTTACTAATCGGTCTTCCCCTTACTAAACTCTCCTCTCTACAATCTGAATGGCGCGGCCAGGCTCATCTATCAGTCTAGACACTACAGCGATGCCTCGGGCTTTTGTCAGTCACTACCTTGGCTGCGTATTCAATACAGAATACAATATAAACTTATCACCCTCATGCACAAGGCTCTCCATAATGCTGCACCTCCCTACATTTCCTCCCTCATCTCTTTGTATCGCCCAACCCGTACTCTCCGTTCACTCAATGACCTAAGACTAACAGCCCCTATTTTCTGAACCTCCCACTCCCGTTTCCAAGACTTCTCCCAAGTTGCACCACTTCTCTGAAATGTTCTACCCCAGACAATGAGATTAACACCCAATTTCTACAGCTTTAAGCGCAAGCTCAAGACACCTCTTTTCAGACAGGCCTATCACAAATCCTAATGTAAACCCTTCCATAGTTAGAATCCCTAAAACGAATCCTCCGCTGTTCACACTCCCGCATTACCCCACAGGATATGATGCCGTTTTAGACTATAACTTTATATGTCCAGGCACCATCTGCACATTAAAGGACACGACTGATGACGGCTCACACAGATTTTTTTTTTTTTTTTTTTTTATATGTAATGAAAGTAACCTCTTTCACAAAAATGTCTGGACTACTGTATAAGCAGTACTACCTACGATGCCTCCCCTGTGTCACCCCCTCTACCTTATAGATTGTAAACTGTTGCAAGCAGGGCCCTCAGTCCGAATTGTGTGAATTGACTATTTCTTTGTAATGTATCTTTTTTGTCTGTAGTTGAACCCTAAAATTTGTAAAGTGCTGTGGAATATGTTAACTTGTTCCATTATCTCTGTACCCCTTGACTTCAAACTGCTCATATGAATAAGGAATAGAGATTAATTTTTGGAGGATGTAGGTTATCTGACGATTTACGTAGAGTCCATTGCTGTGTTCACCTCACACACACAAGTCTATGGAAAGGAGGCTGTTATTTGATTTATTGACTTGTTCTGTGCAGTGGTAGATTCTTGAATATTGAAACATAGCAGTGTTAAGAGCTCCCTGATGCAAAGTGTAGTAGAGATTAGAAGCTGCAGCTATTTGTGTCTGTTTTCCAGCAGCCTCCTTCTCCCCCCTCCCCTCTCCATTGTTTTCTCAGGGTAATTAAATGGAGAAGGAAATAATTTCTTTAATAGGAAATATAACAAAGTTTTTTGTGTTCCCTTGTGTTATTCGTTTGTAATTAGAGATATGCTTGAAAGATTAAGGCAGAATAGTTAGAAGCTTCTGCTGATGGAAATAACTGATCTAGCCTACAGCGACCAGTCATATTTACTTATTAATAATACAACCAACATCTGACTGGTTCTTAAGGGAGCATTGCTATATACCTAGCATGTTTTACTGAATGGCCCCATGATAGGGGTTCTTTTCTCATTTGCTAATTTTGTTGACAGCTTTACGTAAATCTATATTTATACCATGCAGTAAATGATTCATGAATCCTCTGACTTATCACAAGGTCATATCCCTAAGGAAATGTGAGATGTTTCTTACATTCAGTCTTTTCAGATTTTCTGCAACCCTATAAAGCCTTATTCGTTTATAGAGTTTATCTTGATACTAATACTGGTGTATTATTGCCCCAAGCAACTGGAAACAAAGACGCTGTAAATAATCAGCTGTATGCTATACTATTTATTGTATAGTCCTTTGCACCATTAGTGGTTTTCATTTAAGCGGAGATGCATTATGATAGCATATTGTACAAAAAACTTAAAAGGGTTATCCAGTTTTATATATTGATATTAAAATTCTCTCTCATATAACAAGGTCCCTTATCTGTAGAGTTTATTATACTGCTGAGGTCACAAAAGCGTTGTGTGATCGTACGGGAACTCTGTTCCCCATTCCGCTTGAAATATGCAGAGAGAAAAGCCCTGCTGGGCGGACCCCATTACAGTCTATGGGGTTCGCAGGTTTCTGCCGGTAACCGCTTTTTCAAAGTATAGGGTTTCCGTCTTTTGAGTCCCCTAGCAGACCCGAAGAACGGAAATCAAATGCTAGTGTGAACCTAGTGTAAGCCAATGAAGACAATGGGAATACTAATCCTTAATATATCCTATGTAAATATGTGTGTATAAACTATACATTGATAAAGAGAAAGGACAACATCTTTGTCATGTGCACCAGTGTCTTTAGAAACCATCTTTTGATGCTATTGTAGACTAAATTTTGTGAAGGTTAAATTACATCCGTCTGGTGTGGATTCCCATTTACTTTTTGCTTGCTTTTTCTTATGTTAGAATAAGTTGTATCTGCAGGTTTATTTGTTTTTTGGGGTTTTTTTACATTACAGTAAATAGGAATTGACTCCAGATGGAGGCTGCTCTGTCTGCATCCGTCACACTATTGTCTTTAATGTCCGTTGCTCTCAACCTGTGACAAATGAGAGCAACAGATATTTATAACAGTAGTGTGAACGTTCCCTAAGACAAACAAGAGAATAATGAGGAGTTATAATAAAAGTTACTAGTAGTTACTTAAAGGGGTATTCCCATGTCCATAACCATTTTTAAATTTGTAGATAATTAAAAGTTAAACATTTTTTCAAATATAAGTAATTAAACATTTTGCAGAGTTTTAAAGATTTTCTCTAAATATCTTGTGGTCGCAAGTTATTGTCTTGATCAGTTTCCAGTGGATACGACCATGAATGCAGGACATTTCTAAGGTCAGAAAATAAGCTATGATTTCCTTATAGTGGCCGGATATCTTCTGATACATGTAGTGTCCCTGCCTGATAACCCAGCTACAATAAGAAAATCATGGCTGGGTCCCTGACAAGTCCCAGACCATAGAAAGGTTCTGCATTAGTGGTCGTATCCATTGGCAACCGATCAAGACAACAGATTGTCAACACTAAGATGGTTACAGAAAATCTTTAAAACTCTGCAGAATTTTTAACTACTTACATCTGCAAAAATGTAACTTAACTTTTAATTATCTACCATTATAGATATGATTATGTTCATTGGAATACCCCTTTAAATAGACATGTCAGGAATGGTGACAGGTCCTTTTGAATGTTCATATATAGTCAACTGACTGAATATATAACTGTATACATTTTTCTTGCTAATGTGTCAGAATTTTGCATATATGGGTTTATTCACAAGGGGATCGCTTTATAATTGGTGTTTTGTTTTACTTCCATTCCAGCCGGAGTCAGAATCCAGGGTTAATGGAGTCTCTTTGTTGGTGTCACAGCAGCCGCCAGCTCCTAGATATTCGGCTGACCATCATTACAGCTTACAGTTTCAGCAGACAGGTGGGACGCAGGTTTACTAGAGTGATTTATTTCCCACACATAAACAGCAGCTGTTGTCAGAGGAACCAAACGTTTACAGATTTTCTAATTGAGTTGGACTGTCTAGAGATTAAAGCCAGTCTTTTTCAGGCTTCTCTTAAAGCCCCAATACATTTAAGTAGATTTAGCTATTTACATTGTGGCCTGAAATTGATCCAAGAAATTACCTCTCATGTTGCAGAGTGTCTATGACTCCCAAGTTTACTATCATTTTTAATGATGTTGTGAAACTGACATATTGAACACTTTAAAAAAAAAAATTAATAATTGAGAGCACATCATCTTTTGCACCAAAACCTGATACTATGTAATTTTATTATTATGTAGCGGAAGTGTTGTATTATCTATGACGATGGTTTTAAGTCATACTCTATACTTGTATGTCTTTAGCATAAATCAATAGTACATGCCAATTCATAAATCTTTCTAATACGTCCTAAAGTAACATTGTCCTTCTCTTCCAACAGCCTGTAGTTCCTCATTTCCCTACCTACAGGCTTTTAGATCAATAAAGCTAAGGCCCCATGTAACAGAAACACAGCAGAAAAGATGCAGTTTTGCAGTACCAGCAAAGTGAATGAGATTTTTATTAATCTCATACACATGGAAAGTTCTGTGGAAAAGCTGGCTTTACAAAAAAGTGTGTGTTTTTGAAAAATACAGTAGGTTGAATTTAGCTGTGAAATCGCAAGCAGTTTCCGTATAGATTTAATAGGGGAAGGAAAGACCAAGAAAACTCAGCAAAAACTCAATTAAAAACAGTTTTTCCACAACTTTTTTTTTAGCTGTGTTTCACTGCATGGAGCCTAATAGGGAGGTTCACCTATCATTTCTCTAACCTAATCCACGTTGCGAATAAGCAGCGTTTTGGCCGTGTTGGAAACACTCCTGCAAAAACCGCTGCGTATTACACTGTCTGCAAAATGGATGGGATTCTGGCTAATCCCATCCACACACTGCAGAAAAAAATCTGCAGCGGAAATGCTGCGATTTCAAAAAGCGTTTTAGTAAATCGCAGCATGTCCGTTATACCTACGGAAACACTGGTGTTTTCCGTTTAGTTATAATAGAGACAGAAAATCGCTGCTGAAAAAAGCCGCAATGCGTTTCCACCACAGTCTTTTCCACAGCATTTTTCAGCTGTGGCTCGCTACGTGGTGCCTAAGCCTTAAGACCCCAATAGCATTATATCAGATGTCAAAGGTCCTCTCAAACACAAATACTTGATTTATGCTTTATGGCTCTAGATTAGGATGTCCCATAAGTTGCTTACTGCTTTCTGTAGATCAAGCTTTTTACATTTCCATGTAGAACAAGGAATTGGTTATCTCATAATTTGTACATTGAAGTCAAATAGAAAACTGAGAAGAAAATATTTGCTGATGTTTTCCTGACATCATATAATGTGCTATAATTGTGAGCATGGAATGAATGTAAATGATCATTTGCTGTTTGATGTTGTCTTCTCTTCCATCCTTCAGTGAGTTATTACAGATTATTCGGCAGTGAAGTGGAGCAGAGCAATTGATTATATAGATACTTCTTGCCCACCACTCTTGAGATCTAAATATTGTTACTAAGCCCGATAGAATAATTTTAATTTTCCTCCAAGCAGCAATTATGAAGTCTGTGCCGGAATGAATCTCATTGTGATATTAGCCATGCATAGCAGACGTTTCATTATTAACATAACAAACCACTGGAACGCTCATAGACTTCACTTTAAAGGTTTTTTTACATTTCATTTCTGACTCCTATTACTTTGATTAATGTATCCACAGATGATGTGTTGTCCCCACCACATAACACCAGCACAGACCTAACAGATGTGATGGAGCAAATAAACAGCACATTTCCGCTCAGCAGCTGTAAGTCTTACTGATATTTCATGTGTATCAGGTGGAACATTATGGAGAAAATCCTTTTTTTACTATTGCATTCCCATTGTAACTGCTAGTTTCAGAGGAAGGAAATGTCAAGCCAGCCATTCATATATTCTGTTATTTGACAGAATCTAATATCTACTATTCTAGTATCAACTGATGGTTTTGCTTGTAGTTTAAAAGGAATATATAAATTTTTTTTTTTTTTTTTTTTTACTAAGTAAAACCAGATAGTGAAACATATGACTATTTTCTAATCTGTTTTTACTTTCTGATTTGTAATTTTTTTTTTAAATTCTGTCTTCTGCACATGTATATGGGAGTCAGCCATCATGGTTAGGCTGGTGCTAACACCATTTAGAGATATGCTTTACAGCAGCCACATGAACCATAGACACAATAGTCTAGGAGAATTTTGTATACATGCTCTGTGGCATGAGCAGAGGTCATAATTCTGTGAAAGGGAATAGATAAGCTGTGTCTATCATGTATTGTGAGTGGTGGTCCATATGTTGTCTACAGTACATGAAGCTGGTCATTTTCATTTTATTCCAGACAGTATGAAGTGACTGCTGTAAAGAAATCTTCTAAAGAACCTATTATTAGGTTTAGTTGACAGGTTGAAAACTGCAGGATTGTAGAATTTTAAAAATCGAGATATTGACATGGATAATAAAAAAAATAAAAAAAAATCACCAAAAAATCTTAAAGTATTCAACATATAAACTTGGGTTAAACAGTATTTCATTTTCTCATGATGTCTTCACTTTGAGTGCAACTTTCTTTACGTCTGTTTCACATGAGTGTGGGTATGCATTCTGACCCAGCTTCAGATATAATGACCTGAACTATAGTAACAGGATCATAGACCTCTGTGGTGCTATTAATTCAGGTCATTAACCCATGGTCAGGCCAGTTGTAATGTAGGTGCAAAAATATAAGATCAGACCAGACAGTTGTGATGAATTAACGGCCAAGTTTTTTTTTTTTTTTTTTTTTTTTTTTTTTTTTTGCATTTTTTATGCAATAAGTCAGAATTGTTTTAATACATTTTTTCCATTTTTTTGTTTAATTTGGGGGTAAGTTTAAAATTGTTTAATTTTGGTCATTGACACTAAAAGTGTTTTGAATATTTTGTTTTAGACTTTTTTGTTTCATTTATACAATAAAGTTTTAAATATAATATGTTTCTAAAGCAGTCATAAATGATCTCTGTGGTTATTTAGGCGTTTTTTACATACCTAATATTTATCAAAGCCCATTGAAGGGACGTATTCACAGTTAATAATGGCAGTGTCTGAATCTCTTCACTTGGCTCTGTCTATGTTCGTCAAAATGGAGACAGATAGAACATGTCAATTTTTTTTTTGACGGCTGTGCAAAATGGTCCATCATAAAAAAGGGATATGTGAATAGACCCATAGACAGCCCAAAAAGGACTGTGTAATGGCCGTTTTTCAATGTCATGTGAATAAGGCCCTAGACTATATTTTCTATGATGAGTTCACACTGTAATGAGATTATCCAATGGTACCCCAGTAATATATGAAAACAGTTGCAATAATGCAATTGCAACCTGTTGCAATATTAGTCACAGACTGAGCTCATCTGGCTTTGTGAAGACTAGCTATTCTTCTACACTATAGCACAAATGTACCTAGTGATAGTGATGCCATTTATGGTGATAATGGTTTATGCCATACATTTTATGCACCTGTATTTTTGGTGCATATTCTTAACTAGTTAAATAAAGCAAAGAAGGTATGTGAAGGAGAAACAGCAAAAAGAAGAATTATGTTTGTACTGAAGTACCATCAAGTGAATTCAGAGACACTAAAAAGTCATCTCATGCTCCCAAGTCTCCTTCCCAACTTTTTCCAACAAACTAACAAACCATAAAGGACTAAACAGTTTTAAGCGCAGTTTGAAAAGCTGTAAAAAAAAGCCCTGACAGCCGTGACATTGAAAAATGAAGCTCGATAATATCATATCTCCAGAGTCAAAATGACAAGGCAGGTTTATGCTCTGAAATTTCTCAATAATAGAGGCAAGAATAATATACTGTGCATCGGTGTGTTTATTAAAAAATACATAATGCATATGAATATTATATTTGATAAATGTGGCTGGCGCATTCATAGACTAAATGAAGAGCTAACTTTTGAGATGATGTGTTGTCATAGATTACTCTATATTAGACAATATTGTGTTTGCCTTGAGACAACTGTCTGTATCTATTGTCTCTCCTGACAGGATATATGACTTTTTTTCATAGACTTCACATATCGGAATTGTGCACAGGTCACTGGGGTAAAGAGAATGAGATGGAGATATGCTGCACATTGAATACTATTTATCCAATAAGAGTCGAAAAACAAACGCACTGACAAAAATACAGAATTTTCTTCTCATTTATCCAGTGCCATGCAGGCTGGCAGGCTTCCTCTTGAGAGACGTTGGAGGGCAGCACAATGTGCCTACCTGTTTCAGTGAATATAAATCTGCTTATATTATTTAATGGATGAGTGGCTTGGCAGATAAAGGACTTTACTTTTCACAACAGGCTTTTAACATTTGAATGTAACTTTTAGATTCTCTTGCAGCTCTGTAAAACTATTGACTTCGTAGACACAGACACACAAATTGATTCCTTTGTTTGGGTTACACATGACTTGAGTTGGCATTTTTGACACAATATAACTGGCAGTCACAGATATTTACAGCCAGAGTCACAGTACAAACCTGTGGACAAAACCCAACTGGCATTGAAACTTGGTATACAGACACTTGTGGAATCCATATCTCTTGGAGAGATTACAGTATGGGATATTGGATGTATAGGGATGTAAGGCTAAGCTGTACAGCTGTTATACATACAGAGGTGCCAACCCTTAACGTTTTTCAATTTGGTTACAGACTCCAGGGCTGTTTTAACACATTGGTGGGCCCAGTTGAAAGATTTCTTAAGTAGACCTTCCCACACCAAGGACACAACTGTGATGGTGCGTGCACCACACTGTGGTAAATTTCTTTGTGTTAAGCCATACCTCTGTCCCCAGCTATTTCTGCTGAATTCATTTGTGCCGCCACACATTATAGTGACCCCTTAGTAACCCCCACATAGTATAGTGTCACTAAGTTCCCCCACATAGTATAGTGCCACTAAGTTCCACCCCACAGTATAATGCCCCTTAGACCCCCTAAAGTATAATAGCACCCTAGTGCCCCACACAATATAATTCCAGGGCAGCTGACAGGGCACCTCTTCCCCACTTCTGCAGGGTCAGCTGGAGGTACACTATTTGTGCTCTGGTTAATATGGCCCTGAAGGACTCCAATTTTAATTGAAATCAATTTAACACAATCTAGTCACATGCTAACAGAACCCTTGAAAGACTGCAATTCACAAAGCAGCCATGTGGTGTCCTCAAGTAGACATATATCCATAAGATAACACTTTGTGATACAATATCCCAAAACAGTAGTGTCTTTATATGTTACTTGTCTCGAACATGTCCAGCCAGGAGGAAATCTAGGACTTATGTGTACCCTGTATGGGCAGGTACATTTACATATTAAAGCAAAGAAATTGTCTGTGAGTGTTTTGCTACTCCATAGTGGAATAAACGTTGGCAATGATTTTGTAGAGAAAAATGTTTATGCAACCATGGCTAAGTATAGATTTGCTGAAGATAAATGTATTATTCAGCCATTTCCCTTGTGAATCATGAAAGTGTGGTTTAAAGAGGCGCTGTCACCTCTCCTGACTGCAAGTTTGGATCATATTTGCTTAGAACTCTGTGTTATGCCATTCCTATGTTATAGATTCTAGAAATATATCAGTTGGGGTTTGTCCGTATCCTATCTGTGCTGACACTGACTGGACTGTGTAGGAACACACTCCATTGACACAGGTAACGACACCGCCCAGTTGTCAGTTTAATCATAATATCTAGGAGGAGTAACAGAGGATTGGAGTTCTAAGATAAAATGTTCCAGAATTATTATTTCATGTGCTATATATAAGAAAACTGAGGAATGGTGTTTTTATAGGTCTATCGACAGAGCCACAGATGTAGATGGTATATAGTGTATCATGATATCATGGCACATTCTGCCAAACAACGTATTTGCAAACAACCTATTTTAAATCTGCTACATTTATTTTTCAAGGTATCATTACCATAGACAGTAGAAGGTTAGCCAGATAGAGCAGGAAAATAAGAAGGCCAGATTAAATAGAGTTTGGAGGATTCCATTAAAGTGAACGGAGTCCATTTCTGACAACCACTCCATTCAAACTGGGGTGGACACCCCCCCCCCCCCCAGTTTGTGTGATCAGTGGGGGTGCCAGTAGTCGGACTCCAATAATCAGCACCATGAATTCCATGGTGTTGTATATATTAAAAGGGTTTAGACTACATTCACATCTGCATCAGAGTATTCGTCTTTCATCTGCCGATTTCAGATTAGAAACATTGGTTACCTGACAGAACTCATTATAGTCAATTGGATCTGCCATTGCAGCAGTCTGTCTGTCCTTTGTTTTGGTCTTCCAACAGACTTGAACAACAGACAAGCCGGTACAGATGTGAACTTAGCCTTACATAGGTAATACAAAACTTAGTGACTAATTGGTACAATGGGAGAGGCGTCCCTGCCCACGAGGGCTTACAATCCACAAATGTATCCAGCATCTTGTCTAATTTTATAAAAAAAAAAAAAAAACACTGACACCCGCTTATTTTACAGGATATGTGTGTGGCATGTGGAATGTAACATTACAATACTGTATATCTCTGCACATTATTACACAGATTGACTTTTTATCAGTATAGACAGTTTTCTTTTATCTAAAGGTTACTTCATCTTCGATTAGCGGAGATGCATTTGAATATTGCCCATTTTATTACTCATTGTAAATCCCTCTGCCTGTCTGTACTGTGATATACTGGGAATGGTTTGCACGCCATGCACATTTAATCATCTGAAAGGTTATGCTCTGTTGTAGGGGACCTATAGGGGCTTAAGAGGATCGTCTAGTTTAGCTCCGAGCTGGGATTGGTCCTGAGCAAATGTCAAGTTTACCCTCACCAAATGCAATATATATTTTCCTCCTCTGAAGTCACTTGCATTATGGGATTGTCTGTATTGTTTGACTCTGTGTGCAGAAATAAGTCTGTAATTGGAGAATTATGTGCTGCTAGCTTAATCAGCGCACTTAGGAGTAAACTGCGGCTCTCTGCGCTCCTGTTCTCATTTCAAAGCCGCCAAGCCGGTTGTTTACTCCATGCTTGATCTTTAATGCTTTGTTTTATCGCTGAACACTAATGGATTTTTCTTTTTATTATTTTCAGCAAGTGTTTCTGGAAGACAGCAGGTACGAGTTTTTTTTTCAATTTACTTACTATACAATAAAAGGCTTATCATAGAAAAAAATATTTTTGTCTGTTTATTAAGTAGATATTGAGTCATGACAAAAATGCGTGATGAAAATGTATTTATTATAATACACAATTTCACGAATTTAGTCCATCAGTATCCCTTTATAACATACTTGTGCTACAAACCCTAAGCTGAAAAGAAAGCAATTATTAGTGAGGGTGGCTGAGCATGTCAGAGTGCACACCGTGGTATGATCTTCATTGCCAGTATGAGCACCTATATCTAGAAAACCTTGTCAGACTGATGTATAGCTATAAGGGGTACAAAGGCAGCAGTTGCCCCTGGACCTGAGGCACATGAGAATATGTAAGTATTAAAAGGTGACAGGTAGGTGGTAGACCGCTACACCTCTAATTCTTGTTTTTATGCATAAAAATCTATACCTATAACAAAATGATTGAAGTCTTATCTGGGCCCTTCCTTTGTATATCTCCTGATGACTGTTTGCTGTGCAGAGAATTGTAACACAGCCTTACTTAAATAGATAGGCCTGCGCTATACTATAGTCTACAGTATTGTGGGCGACTGGCAGTTATGCTGTATAGGGAGAACCATTGTCACGACTCTTAAAGGGAGTCTACCACCACTAAAACTGCTTCTAAACCATTTATCTGTTGGGTGCTGTGTCAGGTGCGGTCCCGCCCTAAGAGCACCGAACAGCATATTTGCATATGGAATAAAAGTTGAATTTTTTTCAGCAACAAAATTGCACTTTAACATAGGAAAGAAATGGTCAATGTGCTACTAACTAGCCCCCAATGCAGGTAGGCTCCCTTTAACTAGTGCTTTAGCCTCTCATGTTCAAAGATCTTGTGGGTCCCAATAGAAAATAAGCAGTGAAACACTGATGGGTGAAAGCTGTGTACCCTCATTGAGGTATATGGGCCCCTTGCTCCTTAACAGCTCATCATCTAGCACCCTTAACAATCCACCTGTAATTGTGTCCTGCAATTCAGGAGTTAATCTCTTATATGCAGTGTAATAGTCTGATAGCAAACAGATAACAGCAAGAATTACTGATCCCTCCGCCGCACCCCACAAGTTTCCAGATTGTTTATTTCTTGACCACTTGTAAATAACTTCCCTACTTATATTGCATTTTGTTATTTTTAAAGATTCTAAGATCTAGTGCTGCTGCTTGTACATTGCCCTATATATATCACAAGTTTTGATGCAATATTTTTATTTTTTTTTTTGTTCCACACAGGCAATGTGAATGAACCATCCATGAGAACATCTGTATTTTGACACAGAATCCCTTCTTATAAGTCAATCTGTTCTTGAAGATTTGCCCGGAAGTGGAGAGAATTCTGTTTGTTCTACTGAAGGCATATGACACTGAATACCCAAAGATGAAGATGTGCTTTTACATACTGTCTGCCCTCTATATTTCTTCTCTTTCTATGCAAATGTAAATTACTGATCTGTGGAGTATTTGGTATTTAGTTATACATATGTCATTTGTATAAATACGTATAAACAATGTTAAGACAAGGCAAAGGGAGGTTTTTGGATTTCTATGGTGTCTTTTTTATATACATATAGATATATATATATATGTGTAAATGACCCAGTCTGTAGTGTAATGGATACACTGCACATTCCCTAAATACATGCGGCAGCTCAGCTGAATGGTCATGTCCATTGTACCGCTTATAAACCAGCAATGTATTGAATTGCCAACATTTCAATCTATTTTTTCCTGTGTTACAAGATCATTACAACTGCAGGCTATGTTGAGACATTACATCTTCATAGGTGTAATTGGGATGATCTATTGTCAGACTGGGTTTTCTTAAGCCCACCTTACATCTATACAAGGCATGTGCACATCCTCTTTGATCATTGCACTCATAGGATATATCAACCGTAAGGTCCTGTAGGTAATTGTGAATCTGCCCATAGCAAATAGGCTCTTGTAGTCAGCTCCAAATGAACGTGTCTTATACTGGACATTTGAGATACAATATAGTGTCATTGCCTAGGCCCGCCGGAGGATCCTCTGGTACTCTGCTGGGCCATTGTGTCCTTGCTGAGGTCTCTTGCACATATTACATGTAACCACAAATATGCTTTGCAGCCCCCCTTGGGGTGCAAAAAACAAACCCGAGTATATGTATACCACTTGGTATTAGCCACTAATGTTTGTGCTTGTTATAATTAAGTAAAATGCAACTTGATTATAATTGATGTTCATCAGAAATGAAATGCAATAGACTAAAGACTCAGATAAAGTCACTGGAGCTATATTTATTCTAACAGTAGGCTGTTTTACAACAGGGAGGGTGTACTGATCCAGCCGAATGCAGATTTGGTGCCAGCTTTCTATAAGCTTTAGTCTATAGTTAATTAATTTTGACACTAATCAAACTCTATGGAACAGTTCATGCCAAGTTTAGAAAATTAGCATGTGCTCCGAGCATATTTCAGTGCAGAGTCATGAGATGTAGTTTCTCATGATAGATCCATTTTGTGGAAGGCTTTTCGCCTCTACATTTTAGTTACACATAATATGTCTAATTAAAGTTAGCTGTGCAATATTTCCATCTTGTGCCTCCCCCCACACCAACAGTTTTACCTTATAGTTAATCATTAAGATGCATTTTTGTGGGGGATCAGATGGCACTGGTGTGCATTAGGCTTTATTATAATGCACATGCCCAAAACCTGTGGGGTCTATTTTGCTTTGCATTCGACTTACAATGAACTACACAATCTTGAATATTGTGGAGCTTTGGCCAGGCTGCTTTTCTGCTAGAGATTTGCTCAGTCTTTAGTGACGTGTTCACTAATCTTCAAGACCACATCATTCAAGTCCGCGAGTACTTCAGTTTATGATAGGTACATCTTGACAGGGTACCAGTTCCTCTAGTGAGAAGTTTAGTGGAGATACATAGAAATCTTCTGTTTATGTGAACAGTGTTTTTAAGCTGTATTGTAAATTGCAGTTAGTAGTTCCCAATAGGACAGATATATAGAGTGTTGTTCTAGCATTGTTTTAAAGGATATGGACACCTTTGCACTGATTTTTTTTTTTTTTTTTTTTTTTTTTTAAATTGCTCATTGCTTCCTAAACGCAGATTTTCTAAACATTATTTATTAAAAATATCCTACCACTTTGCTGCTGTAGAGTCTGTACAACAGCAATGTATAGCTAGCTGGTCTGCTGCTTCTAACTGGCTCTCTCTGCTCTTCTCTGTATGGAGAAAGCAAAGTCTTCAGTAAGGTCAGAATACACACGCTGTATTTTAACAATTTAGATAAGAAGGAGCACGCACGCAAATCTGTGTACTAGAGTACAGATATAGCAGAAAACCTATTGCAGTCTGCAAAGGACAGAAAAATCACACACCTTAACATTAGTGTCTATCAGCACAAGAGTGAAGAAGAAAGCAGTACAGGAATGAAACTGCACTGACACACAAAATCTAGTCCAGGCAGTAGGCTCATGGATTCTCCTGTACTGTATTACTGGAAGGGACATGCCCACATGAAGAAAGTCTGAAACGAGGAGTAGGCTTGAAACTGAATTTTCAATGGTCAGAATATAAGGGAATGGGGATTTCAACCTGAACTTAGCGCAACATTTTGAACTCCATGTAACCACTATCATATGTAAAACATTTTTTCTATGTCAGAGGTGTCCATGACCTTTGATGTTGACCTATAATTAATTCCATACAGTAATAATATTAAAAGACCATTATGTGTCAGGATAGGTGACCTCTACATTAGATCGCATTTAAAACATTGTCATTTTACTGATGCTAAATTTACCAAATGTGCACAGATAAGTTCATATAGTCAAGTGCTACAATGTATGTTGGAATATGCTCACTAAAACCAAGAATGACACACAGAAGATATGCCACACACTTATAAGTTTGGCATATATTTAGGTCAGATTATGCTTGCCCCGTTTTCTACTCCAAAAGAATGTGACATGTTATATAAATGTGCTCCATTCAGCCTTGCAAATCCTCATGTTCATTAACACAAGGATATAACTTTACTTTTGTCTAAGAAGATATTAATAGTCTTGTTCATCATTTTAGGGAAGGGACGTCTGTTTAATGCCACTGAAATGAAGGAATGATTGGGTAATTAAAAATTACTCAAATTAACCTAAAATGCCAAATTGACTTTGCTTTGGAATATGGAGAACCCATATTTTGTGTAAATAGAATTTTGCTATAAAAATAACTTGGAGACCTCTTTCTAGGTCAGGTTATAGTTGGCATTGTTTGATAAAAAAAAAAAAGTTGACTAAAATGAAGGAAAGTCACTATATTTATACATTTTCCCTTTATGAATTGTCTTATCTTACTGCATATTTTGCTTCTAGGAAAGAGAATCCTTTTATTAATAGGTAAGCCTTATGGGCAAGTACCTATGGCCAAAGCAGGAATTTTAATTCGGTAAAAGTTGATGTCTTAAACAAAACTCTGCTTTCTCTCTAGCACAATATACCATAAGATCAGAATATTTTTTTAACTGCAAAAGAGAGGTCTATATTTTTTTGAGAAAAAGATTGGGATGGGGGAGGGTATAAACCTTTAGGACATGGTGAACTGTACTTTTCTTGGGTAAGAGGATGGTCCAATAGACTTTATAGGATAAACAAGAACAAAAAAGTGGAAGCCATGTTCACCTTTCTACCTCAGCCCCATCAGCCTTTAGCGCTAGCTTTAGACATACAGTAGTTTCATGGTAGCTGCAGTGGTCATATGGATATGTGAAGGGAGCAGATTGCAGGGGTAGATATTTGGATCTGTTTTTTTTTTCTTTTCTTCTGCTCCCTTGTAAAACCTTTCATGAATATGATATTGTACACATCATTTCTGTGTGCAGATAAGTATGACAATGCTCCAGATATATATGTATATATATATGGTTCTTTGTTCTTTCACACTTTGTGATAATATGTGCTGATATCCAATATACCACCTGCTGTGGCAACATACTGAACACCAGTCTGTTGTATACTCAATAAACTGCCTTTTTAACACAAGAGTGATTCAGTCATTTCAAGATGTACATTGTAAAGTGTATACAGTATTGCAGAAATGCGCGCTGCCTTTTGTTATAAAAGACAGTCAAATGTTTGGAAAAGGGTAAGACGTTCTCCCTCAATATACCTCAAATCCCTAAGCACACAGATAGAATGTATTATTTCATTTATAATACATCAAATTCCATAGTGCTTTGGCTGAGCAAGAACCTGCAGAAATATAATCATTTTGAAGAATGTTTTCTCCCTTGAATTCTGGTCTCTGGTTACTTGGGTTGGGAGAAAAATATATTAAGGAAATGTTTCCATTAAATTTGAACATGTTTTTTTTTTCTACAATTCCCCTTGCACAATGTCAATGAAGACTATTATCCTCCTTCACCTTCATGTGGAATCTCGGAGGTAAATAATCCAGTAATAGCTGTTTATGAAATCATCCTCTAATTGCATTTTTAATATTTATACAGTGACCTATCTAAGTAGTAATGCAAAGGCTCTAATCTACAAACCTCAATGATCAGGCATTAACATTAAATGTCTCCTCTGCTCAACTTTTACATTTCTAAGTTAATGCAGTATTTACATTTTTTTTCTAGAAAATTAGAGCTGTGAAGGTTTAAGTATCTCATAAAAGAATACTAATATGATTAAAAGTGTAATTGACTAACATTTGCCTTAAAATATTTAAATAGGTCCTATTAGAATATTAGCAATTGTTTAATTCAAATTGTACATAATTTTAACACGTGTTTAAACTTTGGCCATTTATATAATAAAACTAAATAATTAAAGGGGATGTGTCAACAAAGAAATGACCTATTTTGTAATTAAGTTGTATGTTAAATATATTGTTAAACCATTTTGGTGAGGTTTTTAAAAATTTTCAGTTTTAACAACTATATTAAAAAAAATTCCTGCAGTTTTGACTCTGGCCAGTAAGCCAGATAATATGCTGAGACTTCCTGTTTTCTGTTGGAAATTTTTTGGCAGCAGCCCCTCACTTATCATCACACTGATACTCACCACTGTTATTACTATTATTGGTCCATCTCCAAACTGTTTTAAGCTTAGTAGCAAAAAAGATTTTTAGGATTCATTTTAAATATAAATATTGCCATGGAAAATTTAAAAATGTCACCAAAAATTCTTAACAAATAAGTTTAACATAGAAACGTGATTTAAACAATAGCTCATATCCTGATGACACTTTCCCTTTAAAGAGATTCTCCTCTGTTAACCTGCTCACTAACAGCAACTTTCATGTACTTGCCTTGGCCACAATTATCTTTAGGTAGTCAAATGTTCCCTGACAAAATCATCTGATCTCTGGGGTATCTTTCTTCCCTTTTTTTTTTTTTTTTTTTTTTTTTTTTTTTTAAAGCGTACCTGTCACCTATTATATCACTATTATATGGCACTCCTCAGGCTCTCTCTCTAACTATCAGGAGCCTGATAAGTGGAGACAAAGACATTTTGGAAAGGCAAATGTTATATTGAAAAATTTCTCGTATTTGCTTGTTTCTGTTGATTTATGCAAAGTTTTTTTGAAAGGACAATGCTTATTTAAAGTTTAAGCTCCCAAACAATGTAACTTTCAGTGGTGTGCCAAGGTCGACATTATATAAACATTGCTTCCTCTAATTAATACAACCTCGGATGTTGAAGGTTAAGTTACTAGGAATTATGCTCTTGACGTTTTCTATACTTTATTACTTGTATACCCTTCACAGTACTTTCCAATCCATTAATCTGATCAACAGTGCGCTACATTTATTTCTATATATTTAGAATTCTGGTCTAGTGGGAGACCAGTTTACTACTGTCTTTTTTTTTCTTCACTTTTAGACAATTCTAAGATGAACGTTCTAAGCCATAGATTCACCCAAGGGTGTCCAAAAAATGCAACTGCACCAGAGTTGGTGGAAGTGGTGAACGGTTCCCTTTCAATAACATATTAACTTTTAAGTTCAAAACGTTACAGATGCGGCAAAAATATTTTTTTAACATTTTATTAAAACCTTTTCTAACTTTTTTTAAAAATAGGAAACATGCAATTTTGCATCGGCAGGGTCTATCAGGCTTCCATTGATGGCAGACCTAGAGTCCTCCAGCTGCCATGGCAATCCCCAGTACCCTACGATTAGGATAAACTGCTGGAGATTGGATTTATCCGACCCTGACTGTAGTGGTTGGAATGCGATATGTGTTAGGAGGGCTTCTGCTTCCGATTGTGCGGGTACAGTGGCAGTGCCTGCACAGTCTCCATGATGGCGATTTGCTGTACCCATCCTCATTGCTGGCTCACCGATTTTTAATTGATAAGAAATAAAGTGCAGATGGATCAATGGTTTTTCTCGATAGATATATCCATCATTGAGGACAATTTGCCCCTCGATTGTGATGAATATATCTCATATAGTGGTAAGGGGTTAAGAAGATGACAAAACACAAGCAAGGAGTAATTTATTTAAGGTTTATCGCTAATAATTATTGGTGTGCTATTGATAATATTACTTGCAGCATAACCACCTCATTTTTTTTTTTATTTAACTAATTTTTATTGAAAAAATTTTTCATTAACAAGGTATAAAGAGAAAAAAGATCAAACAAGCAGAAAACAATGAGGTAGGTAGAGGCTATGCGCCTCTTCTCCCTTAAGCAATATGCATTCAAATTAGGCAGTATACAAGGGAGGGGAGGGATGAAGGGATTAAGAAGACACGGGTAGAACCAGAGGAAAGGAGGGGAGGGGAGAAGAGGACTAGAGATCAGAGACCCTGTGATGTACAATACATATCCCAGGGCGCCCAGATAGCCCCAAAGGCCTCCTGTGAGTTGTTTAGGCCCGCGGTCAGGCATTCAAGACTCCTCACATCCTTCACTCTAGCCACAAGTTCAAGACCAGATGGGGGACTCACTTTCTTCCAGTTTCTAGCTATGAGAATTTTAGCTGCAGTACAAAGGTGCAAGAAAAGCCTGGATGACTTATTGCTCAGGTGCCTGGGGGGAAGGTTCAGGAGATAGACCAGAGGGTCAAGAGGGACCTCTTGCGAAAAGAGAGCAGTCGTCAAAGTCCTGACCTCCCTCCAGAAACCTAGGATGAGAGGGCACGTCCAAAAGATGTGGTGCAGGGTACCCACCGCAGCTCCACAGCGCCAGCACCATGGGGGAACCAATGGGTTTAAAGCATGGAGGAGAGCCGGGGTATGATACCAATGCATCAACAGCTTATAGTGCGCTTCCCGAAATGTAATGCACTGAGATGATTTCTGGGCCCGAGACCATACAATCCGCCACTGTTCCTGGGAGATGGGTCTACCCACCGCCTCCTCCCATTTAAGCATATAGCGATGGGTAACTGGGGAGCCTGTAGTTTGTGAGGTAAGAAGTAGGTAAATAGAGGATATAAGGCCCCTAGTGGACGTACCTGCATGGCAAATCTTTTCAAAAGCGGTGGGCAGTGACACTTTAAGGGACCCATGGAGGGAGCGGACAAAGTGAACCACCTGTAAATAATGGAACCATTCAGAACCTGGCAGGTTTTGGTTAGCTATAAGGACCTGAGTTCCAAGGTTCAAGGATCAACCATGTCTGCAATCCGGTAAAGACCAGCTTTAGACCACACCTTAGTCATGGCAGAGGTCAGGCTTTCCGGGAGAAGGGGGTTGTATAGTATGGAGACCATAGATGAGTGCTGGGACATCAGGGAGAATCTAGTACGACAGGCAGACCAAATAGATCTAGTAAACCGAATAGGGCCCAGCAGGTACGAGGCAGGGGGAGCGGGGGGAGAGCCAACCCACAGAAGCGCGTTAGGGTGCATGGGAGCCAGCCAGAGCTTCTCTATCTGCACCCATCTAGTATATGCTGGCATAGCCACCCAAAGTGGGATATGGCGCAAGTGGGACGCCCAATAGTAATGTAGCAGATGTGGAACGGCCATACCCCCAGACCCCCCATCCGCCAGCATAACAGATCTGGGTATTCGGTGTCGTTTTGCCTGCCAGATAAACTGAAAAATAGCTTTCTGCAGGTTCCGTAATTCTCCCCGAGGAATCGCAACCGGGAGTGTCTCGAAAAAATACAGTAGCTTCAGAAGGAGAGTCATCTTGACCGCGGCAATTCTCCCTAAAAGGGAGATGGGTAAGGGTTGCCATTTGTCCAATAGGGCTCTTAACTCACGAAACAACCGCGGGTAGTTTGCCGAATAGAGGGTCGTGTAGGAGGTGGATATATGGACTCCCAGGTAGCGGATAGAGGACTCCCGCCACTGGAAATCGTAATTACTGCGGAGGAGAAGGAGAAGGTCCTGTGGAATGTTGAGTGGGAGTGCCTCAGTCTTTGCAGGGTTCACCTTGTATCCTGAGAGATCGCTATAGGTCTCCAGCAAGCGCAACAAGTTTGGAAGGGTAGTATGAGGGGAGGTGAGAGTGAGGAGTACATCATCTGCGAAAAGAGAGACCTTAAATTCCTTATTCTGGACCATGATCCCCTTGATATTAGGGTCTCGCCTAATCTTGGCTGCCAGCGGTTCAATGCAGAGGGCAAATATGATGGGAGACAGGGGGCAACCCTGCCTAGTGCCATTTTGAATAGGGAAGAAGGGCGAGGATGCATGGGGAAGCTTGATTGCTGCTGTGGGTAGGGAGTAGAGGGCCTGGATAGCTGTGAGGAAAGGTCCCGTGAGCCCGAACGCCTTAAGCGTAGCATGCATAAACGACCAATCTATGCGGTCGAAAGCCTTTTCAGCGTCCAGACTCAAGAGAAGGGCCGGGGTAGAATAATGATTGGCCACCTCCACCAAATCCACAGTCCTCCTGGTGTTGTCACCACCCTGACGACAGGGGATGAATCCCACCTGGTCCTTATGGACAAGCAGAGGGAGCCAAGCATTTAACCTATTGGCTAGAAGTTTGGTAAAGAGTTTCAGGTCCGCGTTCAGCAAAGCAATCGGTCGATAATTAGCACAGTCCTGCAAGTCCTTACCCGGTTTAGGGACCAATGTGAGCAGTGAGGAGAGCATAGACGAGGGTATGGGGGAGCCTAAGAGGAAGGAATTGAAGAGGGACAATAGATGAGCAGAAAGTTCACCCTGGAAAACCTTATAATAATTGTAAGTGAACCCATCTGGGCCCGGGGCTTTCCCATTTGGGAGGTCCCTCAGGACCCCCTCTAGTTCCTCCCTGGTGATGGGAGTGTTTAGGGAAGTCAAGGCCTCAGGAGGCAGGCGTGGGAGACAACAATCCTTTAAATAGTCTTCTAGCAGTGTTGAGTCATCCCCAGGGGGTAGTGCTCGCGGGGGGGGGGGGGGGTAAGTTATACAGCTTAGAATAGTAAGAGTGGAACGCCAGCGCCAGAGCGTCAGGGTGGTGTTGAAGGGTACCCGTGGAGTCACGGACAGAGTGTGGTGTGGAGGAGGCCTGATGATCCCTGAGGGTTCTTGCCAGGAGGGTGTGAGACTTATTACCTCGTTCAAAGAACCTCTGGCGAGTATAAAGGAGAAGTCGTTCCACATGGCGGGTCTCCAAATCACGGAGGTCAGCCCGTGCCAAAACCAAACGGCGAAGAAACCCCAGGGATGGATGTGCTGCCAAAGTTGTCATAAGGGACCGAATACGAGCTTGGAGAAGCTGTTCCTGGGCCTGTCTGTCCCTTTTAAGCCTAGAAGCCAATGCGATACAATGTCCTCTCATGACCGCCTCATGGGCTTCCCAGAGAATGGCAAGAGAGTTTACCGAACCTAAGTTGTCCCTGAAATAATCCATCAAGTGTGTGCGCAGGATCTCGAGGGAGGTCGGTGATTTGAGCAATGTTTCGTTAAGACGCCAATGACATTGGCGAGTAGGCACTGGGGTCATAGATAGAGTAACCACAACTGGGGCATGGTCAGACCAGGTGAGAGAGCCAATGTTCGTGTCCCTGAGCAAACGAAGGGCGGGAGCATTACCAAAGAAATAATCAATGCGGGTGTGAGTGTTATGAGGGTGAGAGAAGAAGGTGTAAGAGCGTGCAGTAGGGTTGTCCACTCGCCAAAGGTCGTACAAAGAATGGGTGCGGATCAGCTTACGGAACTCCCGTGCAAGCTGAGCCATCCTATGGGGGGTTGGGCCCTGGGGTAACGCCAATCGGTCCGCCCGTTCAGAGAAGACCATGTTAAAGTCTCCCCCCACAAGCCAAGCTGATGCCGGGAGAGCGCGCAGGCGGGAGAATACCCGACGCAAGAATGGGATCTGCGCTGAGTTAGGGGCATAGACATTGCATAAAACAATCGGGGCACCATGAAGGAGCCCTTCCAGAATAACAAATCGGCCCCCTGGGTCTATGTGGGAGGTCGTCACTGTAATTGGGCAGGAATGGGAAAGAAGGATAGCCACCCCAGCTCTGCGTCGATCGTGGAAGGCCGAAAAGTCTATGGGAAAGTAGTGCTTAGCGAAGGCAAAGGTACCGGAGCGGTCAAAATGAGTCTCCTGAAGAAACGCCACATCCGCTCGTAAGGAGCGGAGTTCTCTAAGGACATGGCGCCTTTTAGTGTTGGAACCCAGGCCCTTGACATTAATTGTCACGCACCTAACCATTGGGACTCAGGATTGGAGGACAGTGGCGGATTGTAATAAGCTCACCCATCTCACATGACGCTGGCAGGTTTCCCTCGAAGAGGCAGAAGGGCGATCCACAAACAGGAACCCAAAGTCGAGGCAAGGTCTCTAGATCAGGGAGGGAGGGTGGAAAAGGGGGGGAGGCAAAAGACAACATAAATGACAAAGTAAGAAGTATAACAATTAAACAATACTTTGTGGGCGAGGCTAAGTCACTCGCCTGGGGACCAGTGAGGACAGCCAGAGGTCCAACCAGGATCAATGGCCGCACAGTCCAAGTATCCCCTTAGGGGGGAGAGCGTGGACAAGAGGTCGGAGGGGAGGTGGCAGATCCCCAACCACCAGTAAAAAGAAGGATGGAAGGGGAATCACCGGAACCCCATCCCGCCCCACTCCGCTAAAACAATCCAATAATAAGCATAATAGATGAGACCCGTAGACCTAGAAAAGGAAAAAGAGAAGCAAACATAACGCTAAGGCTTGCAGTTTTCAAAGCACTACCGGAAAAAAAAAAAAACGTCTGAAGGAGGAGCATCCTCCTCAGGAACCAGTCTCCAGTCGGGGCCTCCGAGCGGTCGCCGCCGCGGAGGGTGCATGACGTCGTCTGGGCTCCAGTCGATGCCAAACCGGTGGTGGGGGAGGGGGTGGAGGGATTAGCTCCCAGTCTGTTAAATCCGGCAAGGGGACATCCAGCAGGTTGCAGAAGAGAGGTAAATCCGAGAAGGAGCGAAGCGTAGCGGAGCGACCATCCCTACGTGCAATGAGAGCAAACGGATAACCCCACCGGTAAGGAATTTGGTGTTCCTGAAGGATCTGGAGGAGGGGTCGGAGATGGCGGCGTTTCTGGAGGGTGATTAGCGAAAGGTCCTGATAAAGTTGTAGTTGAGCTCCCTCAAATTCAAAGTCTTTGAGTTTGCGCACCTTGCTCATTATAGCCTCTTTAAAGGTGAAGTCGTGGAGGCAGCAGATGACATCACGGGGTGCGGCGGAAGATCCTCTGGGTCGAAGGGCTCGATGTGCCCTGTCAAACTTAATTTTGTGGGACGGGGGCTCCTGCAGTATAGTGTTGAAGACAGCCTCCAGCAGAGCAGGCAGATCCTCAGATTGGTCAGCCTCCGGGAGTCCCTTGACGCGTATATTGTTGCGCCGACCCCTGTTGTCAAGATCCTCTAAGTGACGTTGCATGTCCCGTATAGCTGATCCCTGGTTAGCGGTAGTATCATGCAGCGAGGCAACATAGTCCCTGGTAGTGTCATGGTCATTCTCCAGCGTATCCATTCGATTAGCAATAGAGTGTAAATCAGTGCGGAGGGTAGCAATTTCAGATCGGAAGGATGCTGTGATTTCCGCAACCATACTTTTAAGGTCTTGTTTAGTAGGTAGCTGAGGAAGGAGGTCCACCAAAGGTGGCGGTGCTGAAGATGGACCTGGGAGGCAGCTCTGGGGGTACAGGACTGGAGGGGGGGAGCCATAATCCTTGGGAGTGTGGGGCGGAGGAGCCCCTACGCCAGCGCCTTCCACCGCGCCATCCCCCCCTGAGCTATGGAGGGGAGGGGCGATGGGGGAAGATAGTAGGTGGGGGGCCACAGAGACCAGCTCTGTGGCCACAGGCTGTTACTCATCAGCGGTGTGGGAGGGAGCAGAGCCACTGACCTCAGAGCCCCTTGGAGAGCTGGAGACATCCAGGGTCCTCTCATGCCGCTCTGCCAGAAGTGCTGGTGAAGCAAAGTGTAGTTGCTGGGACATCCCAGGGTGAGGAGACTGTGGGAGCACTCGTGCTGGAGAAGCTCTGGGCTGCCCAGGCGCCAACAGGGATCTCTGCTGGAGCGGTGCTCCACTGGCTGACAGGGGGAGCGCGGGAGGAGAAAGGCTGCGCTGCGACCCCTGTGCCTGAAGAGTGGAGGGAATCCAAGATGGCCGCCCCGCAGCAGCCTGGCCCGGCAGAGAAGGCTGCTGAGTGAGGAAGCCGTCCAGGGTGGCTCTCCCAGACCTCTCCACAGGCGCTGGAGTGCCTGGGGCCACCCTCCTCGGTAAGCGCTTGCCCATGAGTGCTATTCTGAAGGGTCCACGGGTCTCAGCTGCAAGCGGTGGAGCGGAGAAGGTCCTGAACGTGACCTACTCCATGCGTGTCCAGGCCACGCCCCTCATAACCACCTCATTTTAAGCACCTTATGAAGCCTTTTCCTTTGATTCTTTGTTTGTGCTGTAGGCCTACCCTTTCTAATATACTAACAGTAAGGTATCATTGTTTGCCATGTTAAAGATATACAGTAGTGAATCTGCAGCATGATCTTGGTCACTGTCTCTGATTGGTCACATAGCACCTCCATCATACTGTGGAGACAGAGAGACTGCTTGTTTTGACTCACTACCTTTGTTGTGATCAGTCAGGGACTTTATTAATCAGAAGCTCTTTCTCCATAAATATCTTGTAAGTTTTAATAACACATTCAGGGTAAGGCCTCACTTTGCAGAAACACAGCATTTTTTGAGCCTAAGTGAGGAGTGGAATTAACAGAAAGAAAACGTCTATGACGTGGGCCCTGGAGCCTCAGAGAGTACAAGGACTCTACAGCATAAGAAGATGCCAGTATCGTGGATAGAACATCGTAAGTGGTGGCCACAATGCAAAATATATAATGGGACCCCACTTACCATGAGCTTCAGGTATACAGGGTGGTGCAAAGGCATGGAAACACCTGAATAAATGGAATATGGTTGCTCGGAATGCCATCCTGTGTGTGACATGTTGCTAAGTGGAAGAGGGCAAATCTGTGTGGAGCAGTGTCCAAAACAGTGGCCAATTTGAAAGCCATCATATTGGAACCAAGTCGATTTTTTTTTTTAAATGGAGAAGGATGCATGTGACTTATGTATCTGATACAAACACATGCATAACCCTATCAACATGCCACACACAGGATGGCATTTAACCAACTGTTTTCTATTCAGGTGTCTCCATAACTTTGCACCACACTGTATATCTCTATCCCTTTCCAACAAGTTGCAATGATTCAAGTTTAAAGGGCTGTCTAAAACTGAAAAAAATTCGGTTTCAAACACAATATATGTTTTCACTTGAAAAAAACAGACCGGAAGGTACAGTGAAATGGTAAGCCCAGGCAGGTAGGCAACTGGTCTGATTACTATTTAAAGGGATTGTCTGGGATTAAAAAAAAAAGGTTGGTTTATTTTTTTCGTTAATAGTTCCTCTTTTGTACATTGACTGTGTTTGGTATTACAGCTGACCTCCATGAACTTGAATGGGGGGGGGGATGAGCTACTTTATCACAAACCTTCAAACCCTTGGTGCCACAGAAATGTCTTGTTTTCTCATTTTCATGTACTGATTCCTGTCTACCAAGCGCTATACGAGGGCTTTTTTTTGTGGGATATGTTGTAATTTTAAATAATTTCCACTCCACAATCTATTAGTACATTGCTTGAACTTTACAATTCCCACCACCTGCAATACTATTATGACACTGCAGTGGGGCCCACACCTGTCTCTCATATCGTGATCAATTATGGTTGTGGCATATAAGTGGTTAAGAAGAGGGGGATAAAATTCTGGGGTGCCAAGAGGTTTCCATGGCAGCTGGAGGGCTTGACATTGGGCTCCGGGTCTGTCAAGCACTGATGCCTATTAGGCCCTGCAAGAGGCAAGGTCTATTAGTAGATAGTGTATTGCACGGTTAACATAATATACTATAATAATATTATTGTATGAGTCATGACAGGACGTTCACGTTCCATAGAAAGACAGTAATAAAAAAAAAATAAATGTAAGAAAAAGAAATACAAGTGAAAATGGAAAAATGTCCTTTTTCACAAGCATGTAAAATTAAAAAAAAAAAAAATTCTAGTTTTTGAAGTTTGGAGATGATGTTTTTATTGGTACCAATATAGAGTATATATGGGTTTAGTTTTTGATCAGTTTTTATTCATTTTTTGGTGAGGAAAGGGGAACAGTAAACAATGGGGTGTGTATATATACAGTACAGACCAAAAGTTTGGACACACCTTCTCATTCCAAGAGTTTTCTGTATTTTCATGACTATAAAAATTGTAGATTCACACTGAAGGCATCAAAACTATGAATTAACACATGTGGAATTATATACTTAACAAAAAAGTGTGAAACAACTGAAAATATGTCTTGTATTCTAGATTCTTCAAAGTACCTACATTTTGCTTTTATTACTGCTTTGCACACTCTTGGCATTCTCTTGAGGAGCTTCAAG
The DNA here is from genome assembly GCA_947044405.1 of Leptodactylus fallax. NCBI lineage: Eukaryota > Metazoa > Chordata > Amphibia > Anura > Leptodactylidae > Leptodactylus > Leptodactylus fallax. Next base: position 981,860 of record CAMRHE010000530.1, read on the forward strand.
AGGTAGTCACCTGAAATGGTTTTCACTTCACAGGTGTGCCCTGTCAGGTTTAATAAGTGGGATTTCTTGCCTTATAAATGGGGTTGGGACCATCAGTTGTGTTGTTCAGAAGTCAGGTGGATACACAGCTGATAGTCCTACTGAATGGAGTGTTAGAATTTGTATTATGGCAAGAAAAAAGCAGCTAAGTAAAGAGAAAGGAGTGGCCATCATTACTTTAAGAATTGATGATCAGTCAGTCTGAAAAATTGGGAAAACTTTGAAAGTGTCCCCAAGTGCAGTGGCCAAAACCATCAAGCGCTACAAAGAAACTGGCTCACATGAGGACCGCCCCAGGAAAGGAAGACCAAGAGTCACCTCTGCTGTGGAGGATAAGTTCATCCGAGTCACCAGCCTCAGAAATCGCAGGTTAACAGCAGCTCAGATTAGAGGCCAGGTCAATGCCACACAGAGTTCTAGCAGCAGACACATCTCTACAACAACTGTTAAGAGGAGACTGTGTGCAGCAGGCCTTCATGGTAAAATAGCTGCTAGGAAACCACTGCTAAGGACAGGCAACAAGCAGAAGAGACTTGTTTGGGCTAAAGAACACAAGGAATGGACATTAGACCTGTGGAAATCTGTGCTTTGGTCTGATGAGTCCAAATTTGAGATCTTTCGTTCCAACCACCGTGTCTTTGTGCGACGCAGAAAAGGTGAACAAATGGACTCTACATGCCTGGTTCCCACCGTGAAGCAGGGAGGAGGAGGTGTGATGGTGTGGGGGTGCTTTGCTGGTGACACTGTTGGGGATTTATTCAAAATTGAAGGAATACTGAACCAGCATGGTTACCACAGCATCTTGCAGCGGCATACTATTCCATCCGGTTTGCGTTTAGTTGGACCATCATTTATTTTTCAACAGGACAATGACCCCAAACACACCTCCAGACTGTGTAAGGGCTATTTGACCAAGAAGGAGAGTGATGGGGGTGCTACGCCAGATGACCTGGCCTCCACAGTCACCAGACCTGAACCCAATCGAGATGGTTTGGGGTGAGCTGGACCGCAGAGTGAAGGCAAAAGGGCCAACAAATGCTAAGCATCTCTGGGAACCCCTTCAAGACTGTTGGAAGACCATTTCAGGTGACTACCTCTTGATGTTCATCAAGAGAATGCCAAGAGTGTGCAAAGCAGTAATCAAAGCAAAAGGTGGCTACTTTGAAGAACCTAGAATATAAGACATATTTTCAGTTGTTTCACACTTTTTTGTTAAGTATATAATTCCACATGTGTTAATTCATAGTTTTGATGCCTTTAGTGTGAATCTACAATTTTTATAGTCATGAAAATACAGAAAACTCTTGGAATGAGAAGGTGTGTCCAAACTTTTGGTCTGTACTGTATACACACCATATTGTTTACTATTTATTATTACTTAGAATTTATTTTTTCAGTCCTCCTAGGGGACTTTGACATGCAGTTTAACATGCAGGCAGGGTTTAAGTTTAATACGAACATAACACTGAGGCAGGCCTAGGTGACTTCTCCAGAGGGAGCCCCAACCCCACAACTGACATCTCAGATAAAACTGAGTTGGCACCCACTGCCCATGGCACTGGCAGATGTAAAGAAGGGGTTAGTGTGCCTCCAATTATAAAAGAATAGTACAAGTGAATATAAGAAACAATTTATCTTAAGACATTTTTTTCTACATTTATCAGACTGATTTCCTCCATCACCCTTCATTAATAGAACCTGTATCAAGAGAAGAGATGGGCTATGAGCTTCACATACGAAGCTCATAGGAAGGGGAAAAGACACAGCCATACTCTATTTCTAATTTTACTATGTACAGTCATATGAAAAAGTTTGGGCACCCCTATTAATCTTAATCATTTTTAGTTCTAAATATTTGGGTGTTTGCAACAGCCATTTCAATTTGATATATCTAATAACTGATGGACACAGTAATATTTCAGGATTGAAATGAGGTTTATTGTACTAACAGAAAATGTGCAATATGCATTAAACCAAAATTTGACCGGTGCAAACATTTGGGTACCCTTATCATTTTATTGATTTGAATACTCCTAACTACTTTTTACTGACTTACTGAAGCAAAAAATTGGTTTTGTAACCTCACTGAGCTTTGAACTTCATAGCCAGGTGTATCCAATCATGAGAAAAGGTATTTAAGGTGGCCAATTGCAAGTTGTTCTCCTATTTGAATCTCCTCTGAAGAGTGGCATCATGGGCTCCTCAAAACAACTCTCAAATGATCTGAAAACAAAGATTGTTCAACATAGTTGTTCAGGGGAAGGATACAAAAAGTTGTCTCAGAGATTTAACCTGTCAGTTTCCACTGTGAGGAACATAGTAAGGAAATGGAAGACCACAGGGACAGTTCTTGTTAAGCCCAGAAGTGGCAGGCCAAGAAAAATATCAGAAAGGCAGAGAAGAAGAATGGTGAGAACAGTCAAGGACAATCCACAGACCACCTCCAAAGAGCTGCAGCATCATCTTGCTGCAGATGGTGTCACTGTGCATCGGTCAACAATACAGCACACTTAGGAGAAGCTGTATGGGAGAGTGATGCAAAAGAAGCCGTTTCTGAAAGCACGCCACAAACAGAGTCGCCTGAGGTATGCAAAAGCACATTTGGACAAGCCAGCTTCATTTTGGAAGAAGGTCCTGTGGACTGATGAAACAAAGATTGAGTTGTTTGGTCATACAAAAAGGCGTTATGCATGGCGTCAAAAAAACACAGCATTCCAAGAAAAACACTAGCTACCCACTGTAAAATTTGGTGGAGGTTCCATCATGCTTTGGGGCTGTGTGGCCAATGCCGGCACCGGGAATCTTGTTAAAGTTGAGGGTCGCATGGATTCAACTCAGTATCAGCAGATTCTTGAGAATAATGTACAAGAATCAGTGACGAATTTGAAGTTACGTCGGGGATGGATATTTCAGCAAGACAATGATCCAAAACACAGCTCCAAATCTACTCAGGCATTCATGCAGAGGAACAATTACAATGTTCTGGAATGGCCATCCCAGTCCCCAGACCTGAATATCATTGAACATCTGTGGGATAATTTGAAGCGGGCTGTCCATGCTCGGCGACCATCAAACTTAACTGAACTGGAATTGTTTTGTAAAGAGGAATGGTCAAAAATACCTTCATCCAGGATCCCGGAACTGATTAAAAGCTACAGGAAGCGACTAGAGGCTGTTATTTTTGCAAAAGGAGGATCTACTAAATATTAATGTCACTTTTCTGTTGAGGTGCCCATACTTTTGCACCGGTCAAATTTTGGTTTAATGCATATTGCACATTTTCTGTTAGTACAATAAACCTCATTTCAATCCTGAAATATTACTGTGTCCATCAGTTATTAGATATATCAAATTGAAATGGCTGTTGCAAACACCCAAATATTTAGAACTAAAAATGATTAAGATTAATAGGGGTGCCCAAACTTTTTCATATGACTGTATAGTAAGTTATTTCTCTAGCACCATAGAGAGCGCAGCATATTATTTCTTTTCTATAGACTTAAATCTAATTAAAGAACCTGAGAGTGATAAGACCAGACATTACTTGTAACCTAATAGATAAATACCATAATGATGTTTGCCCCTCCAACTCAGGACACAAGAATATGCCACATTGACTGTAAAAAAATACGCAAATAATTCCTCCTTGGTAGAAAAGGGGAACATGTTCTAGCACCAAATTTTGGAAAATAGCTCCCAATAGATTATTGCCTGATTTTCCTGGAACCTAGTAGCATAATCTGGGAATAAAGCCAAGCCAGAAAAAATGCTCCAAAAGGAAGAGGACCCTATTGGCAGACAGTTGTTTCAAGGTTATTGCCTCTCATCAGTGTGATCCAGTGTACTGGCTGGCTGAGAAGATCTAGATGTGGGTCAGAATAAGCCGCTGTATGCTACAAAGTGGCCTCTCCTTGATGAAACATAGCACCCCTTATGACCAATGTCTGGAACCTCTCAGGAGAGCACTAATAACATTAAAGGGGTATTCCCATGAACATAATCAGATCTATATTTGTAGATAATTAAAAGTTAAAAATGTTTGCAAATATAAGTAGTTAAAAATTCTGCAGATTTTTTAAAGATTTTCCCTAACTATCTAAATGAAGACAGCCTGTAGTCTTGATAGGTTGCCAATGGATACAACCACGAATGCAGAAACTTTCTATGGTCTGAGACTTGTGAAAAACCCAGCCATGATTTTCTTATTGTAGCTGGGTTATCAGACAGAGACACTAGATGTAGGAGAAGATATTCCGACCACAATAAGGAAATCTTTGCTGATTTTCTGACCTTAGAAAGGTCCTGCATTCATGGTCGTATCCACAGGCAACCGATCACAACAACAAGACTGTGACTACAAGATATTTAGCGAAAATCTTTAAAACTCTGCAAAATATTAAATTATTTATATTTACAAAAATGTTTAACTTTTAATTATCTACAAATTTAAAAATGGTTATGTATATTGGAATACCCCTCTAAATATACCAAACATATCAGCAATTTAACTAATAATCTGTGTGCTAAACTAATTCATAGCTAAATCAACCTTCAATCATCTCTCCACTGATTTTTTTTTTTTTCAAAAATGAATATCATATAGTAGATTACATTAGTCATTAATCAGTTAAAGTATGGCTAAGGTTCCTGAGCACACAGCAAAATGTGCCATCCCATGCTCCTCCAAGGGGCCGTCCAATGGTCTGTTTAAATGAAAATAGAGCAAGTCCTATCCTGCTCCATGTCCGAAGCTTCCAAAGAGGTGAGTACGTAACGGAATGCATTCAAATGTCACTCCAAGTGTAATCCGAGTGCATGCAAACTGGGCTCCACATCGGATGCATACTCGGTTGTGTGCATGGGGCATATTGCTTTTATAAAGAATACCAAGTACAGTATATTGTATGTATGTAGATATACATTATATATATATATATATATATATATATATATATACACACACACACACACACACATACACTACCGTTCAAAAGTTTGGGGTCACCCAGACAATTTTGTGTTTTCCATGAAAACTCACACTTTTATTTATCAAATGAGTTGCAAAATGAATAAAAAATATAGTCAAGACATTGACAAGGTTAGAAATAATGATTTTTATTTGAAATAATAATTTTCTCCTTCAAACTTTGCTTTTGTCAAAGAATGCTCCATTTGCAGCAATTACAGCATTGCAGACCTTTGGCATAGTTCTTACATAATTTGGAGGTGTGCTTTGGGTCATTGTCCTGTTTTTGGATGAAATTGGCTCCAATCAAGCGCTGTCCACAGGGTATGGCATGGCGTTGCATAATGTAGTGATAGCCTTCCTTATTTAAAATCCCTTTTTCCTTGTACAAATCTCCCACTTTACCAGCACCAAAGCAACCCCAGACCATCACATTACCTCCACCATGCTTGACAGATGGCGTCAGGCACTCTTCCAGCATCATTTCAGTTGTTCTGCGTCTCACAAATGTTCTTCTGTGTGATCCAAACACCTCAAACTTCGATTCGTCTGTCCATAACACTTTTTTCCAATCTTCCTCTGTCCAATGTCTGTGTTCTTTTGCCCATATTAATCTTTTCCTTTTATTAGTCAGTCTCAGATACGGCTTTTTCTTGGCCACTCTACCCTGAAGGCCAGTATCCCTGAGTCGCCTCTTCACTGTAGACATTGACACTGGTGTTTTGCAGGTACTATTTAATGAAGCTGCCAGTTGAGGACCTGTGAGGCGTCGATTTCTCAAACTAGAGACTCTAATGTACTTGTCTTGTTGCTCAGTTGTGCAGCGGAGCCTCGCACTTCTCTTTGTACTCTGGTTAGAGCCTGTTTGTGCTGTCCTCTCAAGGGAGTAGTACACACCGTTGTAGGAAATCTTCAGTTTCTTGGCAATTTCTCGCATGGAATAGCCTTCATTTCTAAGAACAAGAATAGACTGTCGAGTTTCACATGAAAGTTCTCTTTTTCTGGCCATTTTGAGAGTTTAATTGAACCACCAAATGTAATACTCCAGATTCTCAACTAGTTCAAAGGAAGGTCAGTTTTATAGCTTCTCTAACTAGCAAAACTGTTTTCAGCTGTGCTAACATACTTGCACAAGGGTTTTCAAGGGTTTTCTAAACATCCATTAGCCTTCTTACACAGCAAACACAATGTACCATTAGAACACTGGACTGATGGTTGCTGGAAATGGGCCTCTATACACCTATGTAGATATTACATTAAAAACCAGACGTTTGCAGCTAGAATAGTAATTTACCACATTAACAATGTATAGAGTGTATTTCTGATTCATTTAATGTTATCTTCATTGAAAAAAACTGTGTTTTTCTTTCAAAAATAAGGAAATTTCTAAATGACCCTAAACTTTTGAATGGTAGTGTTTTATATATATATATATATATATATATATATATATATATACACACACACACACACACACACACACTTGGTTGAATTTTACATTTTTTTAATATTTTTTGCATGTGTTCACAGGTGTTAGTAGTAACTATAATAATGCTTTTCATCATTGTAAAATGCAGCCTATTTTAATAAGAACATTGTATAGAATATTATCCTTATTTTAACTGAGCATCAATGAATGTGTTTGATCTATCTCCACATATGAAAGGGAGTAAAGTTAATACAGTTTAATTGGTTACTTGTATTTTGCTTAGGGACCAGTGCCTTATCTTCAGTTCTTGCACTTGCGTTTTTACTTGCTACAATCATTTTAAGAACACAATGTATCTTTGTCTGCTGAAGCTTTAAGCTGCTTATGTGAACTTGTACTGGTGTTGCTGCATGAGATAAAGTAACCAAGAACTTTTCTTATTATATCAGTGTGCATAAGTAAATAAAGAGGCAAAACTTTGTAGAGGGAGAATACAAGATTTTGTATAACCTTTTTGATCCATTCTTTCTATTTGAGAAAAATAATCCTCTTGCTGGTAAATTATTCCTAATATTGAGAGTTAAAAGCTTCAGCTGGAATATACACTCTCTAATGTTAACAATTCAGAAGTGAAGACAATATACAGTATTAAAGGTCCCAAAACGCCAAAGAGGAATTATGATCATTTCATTATTATAGCATTATTGCAGCATTATGATAGCATTGTTCTTGACTCTGTAATGATAAAACTACGTGCCATGGGCCATCAAAAACATTTTTGCACTGTGTACTCTGTTATGTGTATTAATTTTCTCATAATAGGTACTATCATAGGATTGTGTACTGAATCTGTCACTATGAATAGCGTATGTTAGTGTTGTGCTCATCTACTCTATACTCTAAATTTCACTAGAATTAGCAAAAGAGATAATTTGTGTTAATGACTGGTAAAGAGAAGGGTCCTAAGCATGCAAGGCATTGACACAAAGCAAGTTCTCCAAAGCAGAAATTGTACTGATAATGCCAGCCCTGCATTATCAGTGCAGTTTACAGGCTAGACAGGATGCTTGAAGATAGAAATTCTGGAGACATGTAATCTTATACTGTAATCTATCTCTCTCCCCTATACCTCTATGTGTGTGTGTGTGACTACATCCATATTAATATACAATGTTAGTATATTGAGTGCATTGAAGGATCTGTTCAGTAATTTTGTCTAACTTGATAGCAATAATAGTGATATGGTCTATTGGGATGCATCACATGAGCGGAAGCCATGATACATACAGTATGTGAACAGAACCTCACTCTGCATTCATTACCTTAGTTGCTAAGCTGTTAAGAAGGCCATACATCTTCAAAAGCTATTGGCCAGTTGTTGGCTCTTTGGGCTGACAACTATTCCTCTCACCCCTTCCATAACCATATGTGCCTGTAAAGGAGATCGGATCGTGGACCCACTATGCCAGCGGTTCTCAACCTGTTGTAACTGTACCCCAGGGAGTACGCCATGCCGTCTCAGGGGGTATGTGCCATGGCTGAGAACCATTGCTCTTGAAGTGGCAGATTTAGCGAAAGCTAAGGTTCTGTAGCTCCTGGGGAACTACTGCCACTCAAATACTGAGTCAAAGTGGCTGCCTAGCAAATGCAAATGTCAGAAGAAATCGGGTCAGGGTTAAGAGTGTGAGCCTCCTCTACAACAGAGGATAGACTGTGCTGAATAGACAACTAGCTTCTATTGAGAATAAATGAGATCTAAGCTATGATCTATTGAGAGAACTTCTAGTGTGTGACTTTTGTGCGACAAATGTCACATGATGGACACCATGGTATCCGTTGGGGCACTCAATTAGACCTTTTTCACAAGGGGGTACTTGGCTTGAATAGGTTGAGAAACACTGCATTATGCCACCTAATTGTTTTGACTTTGGGCTACTTCTGAGGGCATTGTCTATGTCGTCTTTTAGTTTTCACTCTTTAACCCCTATACAGGGATTTGTTCTTCACAGGGACCACCAGGTCACTACGCATAGGAGTATCCCTGGTGTAGGTGCCAACTGACTCAAAGGCCCAAGAGAGACGTCTGTACAAAGCACCAAAGGATCAGACAAGAGAGTGGTTAAGTCCAGTTTAAAGGTCAGGGGCAGGCAGCGGAGATGCAAGTTTGTGGAAAACCAAAAGGTCATACACAGGGTAACAGCAGATCAAGAACAGTATCAGAAACAGAGTCAGAAATCAGGCTGAGGGTATTAAATGGAAGATCAAGCAGGAACACAAACAGAAAAAAAACACCCCCAGGAACTGGATATCCAAGAACATATGTTGTTCAGGCGCTGAGCAGAGGACTGAGCATGTATTAGAAGGCCAGCGCATACTGGTATTGACTGGGAGTACACAGGTGCACATGTTAACCCTCAAGTTGCTGAGAGGAATGGTGCGTCTGTCCTATGGGCAGGCCCAATTGCATCAGCAGCAGGAGGATGGCCTGATGGAGAAGCACAGGCTGCGTGTTGAGAAACCAAGGTAGGGAAGGGGCCTGCTGGAAGCAGTAGTATGACAGCGCAAAGCACTTCCATTACAATTCTGGGCTTGACCGAGCATGCATGTGTTTACAATAGGGAAAGGAAAATAAACTGCTGCCAGACACCTATGGTGGAAGCTGATCTTACTTTAGAATAAAGGATCAGGTATGCTAAAGTTCAATATGTCTGATCTTTTTTTTTTCCCTGACCATCACTTGCACCCTATAAACAAGGCAGTTGGTGGTCTTGCTAAAAATGGAAAATTTCAATAATCTTTTTTGGAATATGTTCACATGGAAATGGAAGAGGAATTTAAGATGAACTTCCGCCTGAAATTCCTCTTCTATTTCTGCACCTCCGACCTCCCATAGTAGAAAGTTGAAGCAGAGCTTCAGGTTTCCGCTCAACAGCAATGTGGCTTGCACTGCGTGTTCACAGCTGAACCAGTTGTGGAATCCACAGATAGATTGAGTCGTATCATTATTTTTTCAGTGTTCTGCTTCAATCATTGAAAACAATGGGAGGCAGAATCAAGGCAGATATTGGCCCTGATTTTAAGGTGGAAACTATCTCAAAATCAGGGTGAAATTCTGCCATTTGAACGGGTCCTTAGGCAGGAAACTGCTTTATACTTAAGCTTCCCTTTAAGAAAAAAAAACATGAAAATCTGAGCAGCTATTAACTAATCATCACTAGCCAAGAGACATCTGACTGAGTTAATATACTTTTCCTTCCGTTGTCAATCCTTGTAGACTCTATGCACTAATAAATAACAGAATTTCATTGATTCTGAAGGTTCTTCCTTTTTTGCATGCCAATTGCTTAGTGAGTACAGCTGCTAAATTTGCATGAAACTTAACTTTCTATGAATGTTTTCTATTCAGCCATACCTGGGGCATACACAATTTTGCATGTCAAGCTATGTGTACGATGAGATTACTGTTCTTTTATCTGCTGTGTGCAGACACCGATTGTCACAACACCTGGTGTTCTATTATAGAAACCTTTTTTCGAGATCATTTCTAACATGTTGACAGCCAGGGAGGCAGATAGGATCATATTCCCAAAACTATGTGTTCAATATAATCCCAACTACATTTTAAACAATAGAAAAACAAAAGCGTCTGCACTTTTTTCTATTACCGACTCTATTCTATTATTACAACCTCCATTGGTTTTCTATAAAAAACAATGCAGAATAAATGAAAGCTTGACAGGTAGAAACAGAAATTAGACATCCTTGACACTTTTTTTGTTGTTTCAATGTTTCCAGAGCCTACCACCCAATCCATCAGCCTAATAAGAATGGTAAACATGAGAAGGAGTTGCCGAATGACAGTTCATTTTCTGTGTAGTTTTATGATTTAGTTCGATACCTGCAGGGCAAAACAAAGGAGAAAAATCTCAAGCGAAGTCTGACGCCAATACACCATGAAGATTAATATCACCTACTTGTAAAAGGTTGCTTAAAGTATACAAACAATACCGATATTACAAAATTCCATATCTTTAATTCATTGAATATGTTTGTTGACGTTTATGTTGATTTTTTTTTTCTTATCCTATTATTACAGTGATCTGTCACCTTACCCTAGTTCATAAATTATACATATTAAACATAGCTATATTAACAAAGTGAACTGTGCAGTCCCTAAATGAATTACTTGCATGTAAAGGACATCAGACGAATGAGATTAGGGATTTGAAGGCAAATTAAATTACATTTTAATAAAGTAATTATTTCTGCACAAGTATAAAACTATTATGAGACCATACGTGCAAGCAGAGAGTTGAACGCAGTGAGGCTTACCTCTTATGACAGCCATTTGATAGGTATTTTGTACTATGCAGCAGCCCAAAGGTGCATTTCCAATTTTAATGTGCTTTTCATTAAAATAAAGTAATAAAGCAAATTAAAACAGAGAACCGATTAAAATAAAGAGACAGGACAAAATTGAAAATGTTTGAATAGAAATGTTCAGTGGCTCATCTCAAAAAGGATACTAATAATGATGGAAAATTAATTTGAATAATAAAAGTAAAAAAACATAAAAGCTATTCAAAATAATAAGAGTTTATACAGTCAACCAGTTTATAAAAAGCATTATGTTTTAGGCCATTTTTTAAATCAGATGACAAGTAAAGTATGTCGTTTTAGCGCTTCTGAAAAATATTATACACCTCAATGCTGAACCTTCTACACTACCCATAACACCAGCCCACTGGATAAGTATGCCCATTTGCTTAGTGCTAACTAAGGAGCAGAGTCTTGCATATGACCAAGTCCCGTTTGTGGGAAACTGTCTGTGTGTAAGTGGTAGGACCTAGACTGAACTGTGCTCCTATGTGCATAGAAGTCATTGCATCATAGCCAGTTATGATACAGTAATGAACTGAGCATTAGGTCAGTTCATTACTGTAGTGTTCAGACTGTCCGGGAGCTCACTGTATCATAACTGACTATGATACAGTGGTTCCTATTCACATGGCACATGAGTTCAGTCTGGGTCCAACCCCCCCATCCATGGACCGTTTCCCAAGGACTGGACTCGATCTTGTGCAAGGGCCTTAAGGGATTGTGCTTTTTTATCCTTAGAGGATAAAAGCATATTCAACTGCTACCACCATGTTACAGAACACATTATAGTAAAAAAACATCATACCTGAGGTACGTATGCCATTTTTGTAGATTTAGAGAAAAACATCTTTAAAGTCTCATGTAAATGAGGCAGTTGGTGCACTGGAGGTGGGCTTTCAGCTCCTTGGAACACTTCTTTTTCTGCTCAAGTAGGGTGGGTGATGTCACAGCAGCGAGAGGATCAACTGCAACTGCAGCGGATGGCATGGACAGGAGATGGTATTGATCTGAGCAGTGCTCTAAAGAGCTGAAGTCCCACCCCCAGTGCATCAATGACCTCATTTACATAAGACATTTTTTTTCTCCAAATATACAAAAGTGAGATTCACAACAAAGGTCTGTTGTTTATCAGTGTAATGTGCTCTGTAATGCAATGGTGATAGTTAAATATACTTGGGGGAGGTAGTAGAGTCCCTTTATCACCCACATCATCCTGATCTGACCCTCGGGGAGACACTAGCTACCTTTAAAGTAGCTTCTATAGCAAGAACTGACACTCAAAATAGCTGGCAATCCTAAATTGCAGTACACAGGCTATAGACACGAATTGTGGTCAGACGAATTAAGGGTCTGGACTGGCAGAGTTCAGTTGTTAGCATATGTTAGAGGTCAGTGTAAGGCGGTGAAAGGGTTGACCTCATAAGATTAGAACCCTAAGTGGAACCCATGATGACCATACACAGAAGTTTGGTTTCCACCTCATTAGAAATTACTTTAATTCTGTTTATTGAATGTTTTCCTGGACGTGCTATGAACTTTCGATGGTGCAAATGGTGTTTTGCTGTTTTGTGCTTTCTTTTCAAGTAGCTCAAATCAAGGTCAAACACTGGTTGCATCAAGGAGTTGTACCTCAGTAGGAGTTCTAGAAGCATGTCCTGCGGTACGACCCTGTGCTGGATGCAGCAGGTGGGTTACACATGGAGCAAAGGTGTTTCCCAGGAGTTCATGTATGGAGTCAGTTTGGGTTATTTCAATAACATGTTTTCCTGGGAAGAAGCCACCATGACACTGAAGTTTCAGCTGGGAGTATCTCCATCTCATAACTATGGTTATGAGTTTATCCAGTAGAAGCAGAATGAAGGACAGCAAACAGAGATTTAGAAAACTATGTTGAATTGAAAAGATAAAGAATGTATATTGGGAAAATTGCATAAGTTTTCATCATATAAACAATGATATTTGTCTCTTAATATTTGTCTGAAACTGTTGATCCTCAGCCCGGCCATATGTCACCAGCAGAATCGCTGCAATTTACAGTACCAGTACATATCCCATCCACACACTACTAAAAAAAAAAAATAACACACACAAAGTGAATCTGCAGCAGGTTAGTTTTTTCGTGCAGGTTCACAAAGTTTTGAGTCATTGCAATGCAAAGATTGAAAGCCTGCCCAACCTCAGGGGTAAAACCCACGGTGAAAACTAGCGATTTTGAGGGCAAGTCTGCTGTGGGATGGTACCTATAGCTGATGATCTTCTAGGTATAGAAGGGGTGCTAGAGACATTGTTGCATGCAGTCCAGTACAATCACTATAGCTATAGAGTTCAGCTATTGTATGCCTTGTTTACCTAACCACAAATAACCTACTGATATAGATTACACCATGTAACAATTTTCAAAAAAATATTTGTTCCCAGTTGTTAAGTGTGTTTTCCTGATTGTTAGTACCTTAAATGAATAGAAAAAAAGTTATTATTCCCTGTAAACTTTGCTTTTGTGGTCAGCACAATGATATTTTGAAATTGATCTATTTTTAAGGCTATTCACAATATTTCAAGATACTTAAGAAGCTTCTGGAATTGTGAGAACTATCAAGAAGTTTCTAGAACTGCCCAGAATTATCTAGAACTTTCTGGGACTGTACAGAATTGTAGGTAGCTGTATAACTACAGTTATATAGGGCCATTATAGCCCTTCCTGAGAGACAGGATCTAATTGATTGGGATTGCATAGTAAGTGGGCAATGGCCATCACAGACAAAGGGGAATTGACCTAGACAGACAGGTGTGAATTCAATATCTATTCAGATTCTGATAATGACAGTATTAACACTTCACCCCACACCCATTACAGGAGGAGCTTAGGAATGTAAATGTATATATTGTGTGTTACTCTGGTACCGGGTGATCAATCTTGCTCTGCTGAATCCTCAGTACACTCTTGAACTTTAATACTGCATGGAATAAAGACCATTTTTATCAAGTTTGAAGAGACATCCTTTTTCCTTACAGTTCACAGCAAGTTAGTCAATTTAGTTGGCATCAAGAGGTTGCATACATCCAGCAGACGCATTTTGCTACGTATGTGGCCAGTTTATAAAGACAAGAGCCAAAAAGTACTCTGTGGAAGCATCTCCAAGGGCCTCCAAGGTGGTTTTACTAAGTATCCTTGCTTTATTTGCCTTTGGGACAGCCAGGATACTGAAGCGCATTACCACAGGCGGGACTGGCCTCAGCGGACAGAGTTCACTGTGGGGAAGAAAAATGTAAAGTGGGAGCCACTGGTGGACCCACGCAAGGTGCTGATGCCACCACTACACATCAAGTTGGGGCTCATAAAACAATTTGTCAGGGATCTAGATAAGGAGTCGAGAGCTTTGAATTACCTCCAAGATCTTTTACCTAAGCTGTCTGAAGCAAAGATCAAAGCTGGTGTCTTCGTCGGACCACAAATCAAGAAGATCATAGAGTGCAGTGAATTTCCCAAGAAGCTGAATAGGAAGGAGAGAGCAGCTTGGAACAGTTTTTTGTCGCAGTGGTTCGCGGCTTCCAAGGCAATCATAAAGATGAAAACTATGTACAACTGGTTCAGACTCTGATAAAGAACTATGCTGCAATGGGCTGCAGGATGTCACTCAAAATCCATCTCCTTGATGCTCATCTTGATAAGTTCAAAGAGAACATGGGAGCTTATTCAGAGGAGCAAGGCGAGCGCTTTCACCAGGACATTATGAACTTTGAACGCCGTTACCAAGGACAATATAACGAAAACATGATGGGCGACTATATTTGGGGATTGATTCGTGAAACTGATTTGCAGTATAGTCGTAAATCTCGGAAAACCGCACACTTCTGAACAGTTTTTGGTAATCTGTGTAAATTTGTAATGCATATAGTGTTCTTAGTCTGACTGTATAAATGAGAAGATGCAAAATCGTCTCTTCGTATAGTAAAAATGCATAATTTTCGTCGCCGTGGTCACAAAAGTGAAGTTTATGATGAATGTAAACAATTTTTAATTTGTTTTAGACATAAGCAATTGGAATATAACATTTAAAAGCTGGGAACAAAATTTGTGTTACATAGTGTTATCAAAGAGTCCTCTGTATCTAATGTTGATGTGGTACAAAAAGTATCAATGTAAATCATATTAAATGCAAAATGCTAAATCAGAGCTTAAAAAAAACTACAAAATTATTATTCACTCACATTATAAATAATAAGGAATAATAAACCCATTGTGCCCTGCTAAAGAAAAAAAGGGTTCTAGTTTTTTATCTTGCGGTCATCCAACACCCTAATCTATAGTTGCATACCAGTAGAAAACTGCAGAGAGCCCTCATGTATATTAATGCAATCACAGCTGTTTACTTTCTAAAGTTTTTCCCTCAGATTTTAGAGATTTACTTTCCTCAGTAGAATAGCTGAGAATATAAGGCGTAGTTGAGATGACCAAGCCCCCACCTGCTCCCTATCCTGCTCCCCACAGCTAATGGCTGAGGCTAATCAAGGCTAATTCAGACATGGAATCTATTGCAAGATCGCGTGGATTTTTTTCAGGATCCTGCTCCAGTTTCTGCCTCTTATTGAAAATATTGGAAGTCTGAATCAGGGTGGAATTTGATGCTGATTTTGAGGCGATTCCACCTCAAAATTAGAACTAGATTCTGCTCTATGAACGGAGCCAAACAATTCAGTGCAAACTTGACTACACAGACAGTTTTAAAATGCACCAGTATAACATTGGATGATAGATCTGGTGCACCTTTAGATGATGTAACTTAAGTTTACACGACTTACTAGTTGCCTTACTTTGCACCAGAAATTTGTGCCCAAATTTTGGTGTAACACTCCTCCTTTACTCATCAGATAAGGCAAAAAGAATGTCTAAAATACAGAATATATGTGGGCAGAAAATAAGCCAGAATTATGATGCATTTAGCTTTGTAAATGTTCTCCATCATGACAATACAAAGCTACTAAAGGAAAACATACTGTGCCAGGAACCCTGACTGAGCAGTAAGTAGCAAAGTTGTACTGGACATAGGATCAGGGCAATGCACTGTAAAACTGATAGAATAACTGATACAAACAGATACTTTACATTTGTATTATTATTGTAGTGTTAAAAAAAGATGGAAAGTTTCTTCTGGCACCATTCAGTTTATAGCTGGAAGAAAAAGTGCAACATGTTACTTTTTCCTTCCGTCGAAGGAAACCCTGAAGTCTGACATAAGGACACTTCCATCTTTTTTTTTTTTTTTTTTTTTTTTTACCACTGCACTCGATGATGACTAATACAAACAGGACATGTTCCATAATGCAAAACTACCCTAAGACGTGTCTTTCACCACCAGTGCTAGACTACCTTCTCAACAATCTAATTTTTTTTTTTTTGATGATGGAAGCAGGACGTAAATCAGATATTTCTAAGCTAAAATGTATAAATACAGGTATTCGTGAGTAATAAATTAAATTTGATGATGTTACAGACTTTACAAAGTTTAAAGAACCCGAGAAATAACATCTGAAGAGCCGAAATGACGTTAATATTGATTTTCTGATAACAGCCATGCTTGACATCAGTTTGCAGGTCAGTGAACTGATGAAGCATTTTCTTGTAATGAGTCAGACTCTGTTGAGGAGGGAAATGTTTCTTTGTGCTGTCTCTTGTTTTATAAATGAAATACTAAAATGATTTTAAAGAAGAGCAAAATACAAAAGGTGAAAGGAAATTCTAGATAATAATGTAAAGAATATGGCACAAGAAAAACAAGTCTTTCAGAAACTTTTTTTTTTACTATTTTATACTGCAGTAGGTAAAAAACGCTCCATAATTAGGTTGGCTAAAATGCCGTCTTATTAAAAATGGCTGGATAGTATCAACATTTGTTAAACAGAATCCTTTCGACTAGGGCATCTCAAAACACCTCGGGCTCCAAGCAGTCACCCCGTCACCTACACATAGATCTGTCGATATATATTAATATATGGTTGTACAGTACAAAAGTAAACCTGTCATATAGTAACGTTATAATACTACCATAAAGTGACAGAGCAATACACAGCATCTGCCAGTTTTCCCTTACTACAGAGTGCACCGGTACACTTTACCCATCCACTTCCCTACAGACAGAACTTTGAGAATAATAACACTGTCCTTTCTTTATTCTGTCTTCTAGTAGAAAGTGATTTGCAAAAAATCTCTACATAGCTGCCTACAATATCTGCAACTCTTTCTTTCTACTTTTAGAAGCCTCATGGCTGAACAGTAAGGTTGCTTTATTTGCAAACTACATTCAATTAAATCTACATCCAGAGGCTGCAGATGAAGTTGAAAGAATTGGTGGTTGATGTCCAGAGACCCAGTGAAAAAGGCGGATGACCACAGGCATGTGTATGTGCAAGGAATGCAAAGGAAAGGACTATGAAAAGCCATATACCTTAAAATATAGCATACATATGGAACTGGATTGGCGCTGCAAGAAGATAAGATCTGTTGGCTCAGGCTGGACTGAAAAGTCCAAGCGAGCTTTGGTAGGTGTAAAAATAGTCACTTTCCCAATCTCATTGCATTTTACAGACACTGACAGTCTGATAACTGTTAAGGCATGCACTGACCTCTGCTGGGATGTTCCATTTCCAAACCAAGGGAAAACGTAATGTAATATGTAGCAACTAATTGAAAAGAAGTTATCTTATCCTCTTAGAATCACATTAAGACTAAGGCCCCATGTTGGGGAAATGCAGTGTTTTTTGTTGTGTTTTTTGAGCCCGAGTCAAGAGTGTATTTAACAGAAGGAAAACTTCTAACAGCTTCCTATATATTTCCCATTCCTTTTCAAGATAAAAAAAAAAACCACAGCAAAATCTGCAACAAAAAGTGCTGTGTTTTCACAATGTGGGGCTTCAGCCCAAGGCTGAGGCCCCACGTTCTGGAAATGTAGCTTTTTTTTTTTTTTGTAGATTTTGCTGCGGTTTTTTGAGCCAAAGTCAGGAGTGGCTTGAGCAGAAGGGAGAAGTATAAGACATTTCTAGATGTTTTCCATTACTTTTGTAATCACTCATTGCTTTGGCTAAAAAAAAAAAAAAAAAAAGCAACAAAATCTGTAACAAAAAAAAAAGCTGCTTTTCCGCAACGTGTATTATTGTCTTCATATTATGTAATCATGCTGTTGTAGACAAAGGGTCAAAAAGCTATAATATACTAGCCACCTATCAAAGCAAATTCCAAGCTTGTTTTATACAAAATGAATATTATTTGCAACATAAAATAGAGAAGCATGGCGGCACAGTGGTTAACACTGGTGTCTTGTAGTGCTGGAAGTTCTGCCCTCAATCTGACAATAGATAAAATCTGCATGAAGTTTGTATGTTAAAGCTCTACCATTAATATGACTACAGCTTATTCTACTTATGTAGCCCTACAATCAGATGTAACTCAAGGATGAACATTGAAGTAAGTTTTACCTTTCCCTTGTAACAGTAACACAAAATAACTGAAACATTAAACATCTCCTATTGAAAACCATGGGCTGTTCATTTAATGTACATATTGTGTTTGTTTCTGCCATTGCCATGAAACCCATTTTTACAGAATTTGCATAAGAGAGCTATGAGTTAATGGATGAAGATCCCCATACGGGACATTCATATACATTAGCCAGAGGAGAAAGTAGTTACAACTTAAAGGGGTTTTCGGCCCCAAATCGAGTTTTTATATGGATGATGTCATCAGTATGTGATCTGTGGAAGTCTAACACCTGGACCCTGCACAGATCAGCTGTTGCAGCTTCCGGGGGCTGTGGATAGGTCATCAGTATGAAAACTCGATTTGTGTCCAGAAAACCCCTGTAAGGGAATTGCTAGTTGTGCAATTCCCTAGTGCTGCTGCTGAAACAAGGGAAGAAGGGAAAGACAGAAACAGTGAGCACTAAACTCGATCCAGCCCCTCTCCCTACCTATTTGCCACAACTGTCCTAATGACAGGGACAACTGGGCAGCGATCCCTTCTCTGAATAAGTGACAACACAAAACACAGACAAGACAAACAACACGGAAGAGGAGTAAGCAAGCCAAGGGTTAAAGCCAAAGAAACAAAGCAGTACCAAATCGCAATCCAAAAGAGTAGTCACAAGTAAAGCAAAGGTCAGAAGTAGTAAGTACAATACAATCAGAGCAAGAAGAAAGCTTAGCGAGGACAAAGTCACAATAGCCAGCAAACATGTGTGAACAGATGACCTGTTTATAGGAAGTCCAGAATCTGTCCCAGATTTGATTGGTAGATAGGCTGTTAATCACACAGGTAAGGCTAAGATTAACTATTTGAGGATTGGAGGAAAACAAAGGAGCAGGAGATGAGTGTGGTAGAAAATCAATTACAAATAAGAGGTAATAGAGCAGTGTTCAGACAGAGCAAGAACCCTAAGCAAGGAATCAAACTGAACACGCCTCCGGCACCGCAGCATGAGAGCGGAAGGTGGCGCAGAGACCCGAACAGGCAGAGAAGTTACAACCCTTTTAAGTTGTTACTATTTTCTCTTTTGGCTAATAGATAATAGTCCTGAATGGAGAATCTTCATCCATTAACTCAGAATTCCCTTATGCAGAATTCTGTAAAATGTGGTTTCATGGCAATGACACAGACAAATTGTTAGGGTCTTGCCAAATGTAGCAATACCCTGACACTACTGCAGGAGTCTGGGAGGAAGCACAGAGACAAGTAAGCCCTAATCTCACCCCAGCCACTGTCCCTTCCTATTGCCTCAGTTACCCTAAACGGTAAAAGGACAACCTGAAGACAAGCCCTATACTGGGTAAGTGACACAGAGAACAGGACAAGACAAAAACAACACAGAAGCAGAGTGAGCAAGCCAAGGGGTCGGTAACAAATGAGCAATACAGTACAAAATCAAAATCCAAGAGAATAGTCATAAGGCAAGCCAGAGGTCAGAGAAATCGTACAGTAAATATCAAGGGCACAAAGAGAGCAGGCAAAGTCAGAGCAATAACCGGCAACTTGCTGAGACATCCTGTATATAGAAAGTCTGGGCCCAGCCCCAGACCTGATAGGTACACGGGCTGTCAATCACACAGGCCAGGAAGAGATTAACTCTATGCAGTCCAGAGAGAAATGCTCAGAACACGGGTGTGGCTGGAAATCCATTACATTGACTAGGACCATGTTCAGACTGAGCAACAAGAAACCTACGCAAAGAATCAAACTGAACACGCCTCCTTCGCCACAGCGTGCGAGCGGAGGGTGGCGCCGAGACCCGAACAGGCAGAGACGTTACACAAATACAATATGTACATACACACATGCAAATATACACACATACGTTTAACATACATCCACACACGCCTGCTCACTGACAAATACATATACATAGAATCCCTTGTACAAGCATTTGCACATTGTGATACAAACAAATACCTACATCACATATGTAAATCAACACACACACATTCATCTTCTCTGCTGGGTTTGTTTGATAAAAGTAGAGTTGGATATTACCAAAGATTGGGTCGACACAACAGACAGGACTGATCCAGCCTGCAGCGAAGACACTAAAGCTGTGAATAAGTTTTCTGCCTCTGCAATGACTGCTATATGTAGTGCTGTCATCTCCACGTTATCAGTGAAATCTCCCATGTACTCAGGGTCATAGCTATAGGGTGTGCAGCCATAGCAGTTGTTACCGAGTCCTGGATCCTGCAGGGGCCCCAAAGGTCCCCTTCCCACCTAAAACATTCCAATAGTCTAAATAGCACAAGGTAGTTAGGGGCCCCACTACAGATTTTGCATTGAGTCCCATGAGCTTCAAGTTACGACTCTGCATGTAATGTTCACCTTTCACCAGCAGTTAGCAGTCAGCATTAGACATGGACTGTCTAAAGAGTGTGTGAGTGTGAGCCATGAAAGGTTTAGATTCCATAATGGGAATGCCCTATATCTTTTTACAATGTAGCCCTATAATGTAGTTAAAACTGCCTTTCTTGACAAAATTTTTTCTATGACCTGTCATATAGAGGATTGTACAGAATGGAAAATTGATCTTCATGTACCTTAATATGGAATTCTGAGTTAATACAGGAATTTGTCTATACAGGATTCAGAAAGCAGGTACAGATATCATCTCTTTTACGCTAGGTTCACACCTGTGTTCGGGTTTGCGTTCGTCGGGTCCGCTTGGGGATCCAACGAACGGACACCTAATCCGCTTAAAAAAGTGGTTACCCTCATCCAACATTGTGTTATTAGTCAATTGTTGTATGTAATATGCCAGCTTATCCGATTGTTTAATCAATGATTGTTGTGCTATGCACATTGTCTGTTACTATGTATATTCATTGGTGATATTTGAAAATCTAATAAAAAGTTAATTATAAAAAAAAAAAAAAAAAAGTGGTTACCCACGGAAACCCACTCACCCCATATACTATAATGGGGTCCGCAGGGTTTCTGCCCGAAAAATGCGGAAAAATGCGGAGAGAAAAGTCCCGCTTGCATTTTTTAAGTGGATTCGGGGATGGAAACCCCGAACGGAGACCGGGCGCAGTTGTGAATCTGGCCTTACTCAGGAGGGCCTGTCTTGTCCTGCATCATACAGACATCCCACTGTCTCATCTGCAGTAGCACTATGTATAATTTCCCTACAGGAAAACTGAACAAATGCTGCCAAGTTTCCAGACAGATTACAGCTGACCAACAGTGTCTGTAGCAGGAAGACACTTTGCGGCAGATAAACTAATTCACATGCGCCAAAATTCTAGCGTAATTTGACCTACATGCTTTACCAGTGGCGTAACTAGGAATGGCTGGGCCCCAAGGCGAACATTTGACATGGGGGCCCCCCCCCCCGAACCGCCGCCCCCGACCCCCTCCTCCAACCCCCCCCCCCCCAAAAAAAACGCATTCCTGCGCACACTATTATGTGCCATAGTGGCCCCTGCACACAGTATCATGTCCCATAGTGGCCCCTGCACACAGTATCATGTCCCATAGTGGCCCCTGCACACAGTATCATGTCCCATAGTGGCCCCTGCACACAGTATCATGTCCCATAGTGGCCCCTGCACACAGTATCATGTCCCATAGTGGCACCTGCACACAGTATTTTGCCCCATAGTGGCCCCTGCACACAGTATCATTCCCCATAGTGCCCCTGCACACAGTATCATCCCCCATAGTGGCCCCTGCACACACTATTATTCCCCATAGTGGCCCCTGCACACACTATTATATGTCCCATTGTGGACCACCCATGAACAATTATTATACTCTGGGGTCTTTTCAGACCCCAGAGTATAATGATCGGAGACCCAGGGGAGGATAGAAACATAAAAAAACAACGTTGCTTACCTGTTCCTCGCTCCGGTGCATGCCCGTGCGTTACTTCGGCCTTCTTCAATGTTGGACCAGGCTGGCGTCACGTGATGTGGGCCTGCATCGTGACGCAAAATGATGTCCGCTGACGTCTGGGACATCACCAAACAGGCCCGAAGCCTGGAGAAGCGTAGGACAGGTAAGTACATTGTTTTTTATGTTCCCTCACCAACTCTGGGCCTCCGATTATTATACTCCGAGGTCTGAAAAGACCCCGAAGTATAATGATAGCAGAGATTGTGGGGTTCGGGCCTCGGCCTCACATACTGATCCCCGCTCCTTCTCACAGCCGCCTCCGCAGAATCGGAAGTGCAGGCGGCCGTGAGCGGGACCTCGGGGAACGGTAAGTATATAGGGCCCGTTACCTGCTGGGGTTACTCCAGCAGGTAACTGACTATTAAAAAAAAACCAAAAAAACGCATCGGGGGCCCGCGGGGCCCTGTAATGTCCCGGGCCCTGTGGCAGCTGCTACCGCTGCTACCCCGGTAGTTATGCCCCTGTGCTTTACACTTTATCTTCTATGTGTTGTAGACACATTCTGCACAGCTCTGGATAGGGCTTGTTGTAAAGGGTGCAGAGCTTTAAATGGAAAACTGTGCACCAGACAATGCACCAAAATTCTGGATAATGAACTAAAATTTGGCGCCAAAAGTTTGTCAGTAACTAAGGCATCTAATAATTGATGTTATGCTGAGTGTTTTTTCTTCAAGCTGGCAGATTCAGTTTGATAATTCCCATTGAAGTGATAGGGAAGTGGAAAAATACCTCCTGGTATAAAATGTTTGTAAACTATATTTACCAAGATAAATATAGCCTTCCAGAATTTTGACTCCTCTGTGAGATTACCTTCTTCAGATCTGGAAGCAGCCACTCGTGGAAGGGGACGCCACTTCTGTATAATGAAGTGACCTTTTACCCTGGAAGCTTGAACATAACAGCAACTAAAGGAGATTTTTTTTTGTGAATTCTGCAGTCCAGCTTCTTAGGAAGGGTCAATCTGATATGTTGAAGGTCCCTAAGGCATTTGGTAATGGTCGAAAGTTTGAATATATCGAAGAAAGCGTTTCCAGGATGGCTTCTTGCGAGGTTCCATTTCTGTTCATGTCACCACTGCAACTGATCACTGGGTTCAGTGGTGACCAGTATACAAACGGCTTGTGACTGCTGACAGTAGTTGGTCATAGTAGTATAATGTTGTACCGTGTTAGCCATTGAAAGTAGTGGAAGAGTGAAGTAATCAGGCGATACCTTTTAGAGGCTAACTGAGTATATTTGATGGTAAGCTTTCGGAAGTACTAGCTCCCTTCAACAGACATGGTCTACCATCAAATATACTCAGTTAGCCTCTAAAAGGTATCACCTAATTACTTCACTCTTCCAGTAGTTGGTCATAGCTGTTTGTATGCACTTCACCACCAGAATATAAGCCATTTACAGCCCCCATGAAAATTTTCGATTCAGACACAGACAACCCCTTTAATTTAGAATGGTGATGCTGCAATCTGTACGATTGTCAAAAGTTGGTCCCTCTATGGTAAATTAGTTTTTACCATATTGCTAGAAGGTTTCTACTTTCCTCTGGTTTAAGTCAGATTCCCCTTACGTCCGACAGCAGCACAATATGGGGTATCTCTGCCCCTGTGTGTTGTTTAGGACAGTGGAACCTTTAATTAGCACTAAATTTAAGGTGCCTCCTACTGGCCCTATAAGAGGGCACCTGAGACCTCCCTCCACTGTGTTTTTTTCTGTCCTGTGTGGAACAGGTGGACGGAGGTCTCTGGTGACCTCCCGTTGCTAGGGTTTTTTTTCCCCCCATCCAGAACCTGGTTTCCCAAGTATCTCTGAAGTGCCAGGATCTCTGGAGATTCAACCTGACAGCCTGGAGGTTGAGCAGTCCCTACAGCAGGATAGAGGACTGTCAGAGGCCGTCCTGAAGACCCTTTCTTCTGCAAGAGCAGACTCTACCAATAAGAACTACCAGAGGACAGCCAAGATTTTCATGGAGTGGTGCTCCAAGAAGGGTATTAATAATCTACAACCTTCAACGGCTGATATTTTAAATTTTCTTCAGGACGGTTTGGATAAGGGCCTTGCCCCTGCCACTTTGAAAGTGCAGATTGCGGCCCTTTCCGCTCATTTGAACAGACGTCTGTCTCAGGATCCTCTGGTTGCAAGGTTCCTTAAAGGGGCAATGAGGCTAAAGCCCTCAGTATCATCTCCAGTTCCCCAGTGGGACCTTGCGATAGTCCTTACAGGCCTGTGTGGTCCTCCATTTGAACCCTTGGAGACTACGGAGCTAAAATATTTGGCATACAAAACCGTTTTTTTGTTGGCTATTACATCTGCCAAAAGAGTAGGGGAACTCCAGGCTCTCTCTTCTAGAGAACCGTACATTGTGTTTTTTGCAGATAGGGTGCACCTTAGATTTTTGCCTGGGTTTAACCCTAAGGTCCCCTCATGCTATAATAGCAATCAGCTAATTTCGCTACCAGTGTTTTTCCCCACTCCAACCTCTGAGGAGGAAGAAAAACTCCACACTTAGATGTGGTAAGGTGTCTGCGGATTTACCTATCCTGCACTCAACCGTTTAGGAAGGCCGAAAACCTACTAATTAATATGCAGGGTAAAAACAAAGGCCTCAAGGCTTCCAAGCCTACTCTATCCACATGGATCAAGGAGACAATTAGGTCTTCCTTCCTTATTCAGGAGTTACTCCCTCCAGTTTTTTCTACGGCCCACTCGACCAGGGCTGTGTCGACTTCTTGGGCTGAGTACCGGTCCTTACCTTTGGACCAGATTTGTGCGGCTGCATCATGGTCATCCCAGTTGACCTTTGTCAAACATTATCGTTTAGACGTCCGCAGTTCCCAGACAACTGCCTTTGGTCAGACAGTCCTTAACGTTGTAAGGCGAGGAAACCCTCCCTAGGGTAATTACTTGCTATCTCCCCATATTGTGCTGCTGTCGGACGTAAGGGGAATCGTTGATTGTAATGTCAATCTGTATTCCCTTAGTCCAGACAGCAGCACAAGGCTTCCCTCCCTAGAAGCTTGTTTCCTTTTACTTTATAATTTACACAGTGGAGGGAGGTCTCAGGTGCCCTCTTTTAGGGCCAGTAGGAGGCACCTTAAATTTGGTGCTAATTAAAGGTTCCACTGTCCTAAACAACACACAGGGGCAGAGATACCCCATATTGTGCTGCTGTCTGGACTAAGGGAATACAGATTGACATTACAATCAATGATTTTGTTAGTATTAAAGGTTGAACTTACAGCTTTAAAAACATTTAGACTCTTTTCAGCAGGTACCTAAAAGCCCCCTGACATTGAAAAGAACAGAAGATTCACAAACAGCAAATAATTTATGCACATAGCAAGTAAAAAGACATGCACTATGTAAGTTCAAGTACTTGTATACAAAACCTAAGTTGATCCAGGGTAAGAATGTGCGCAACAAGGAAAGACAAGAGGGAGAAGATAAATATAGAGCACTGTGAAAGCAAGATGCACAGAGATGGTAGTGTTCAGATGAAAATTCCGTATTATATACAGTGTGTTAAATATATACAGGGAAACCTCTTTGAGCCGACCACTGAAATTGGGGGGGGCAATATGAGTGATTTTTTTTTTTTTACAATCTTTGTCATATAACTACCATAGCCTTACAGTGAAGACATTTTTTTTAGCATAGTGGACGGCAGACACTAATGCCAAGTTAGATACTATCCAGAATCTATCATACTGATAAGGTTGTTAGCCAGTGATCCATAGCACATATCTAAGTTAGGTGTGTGGTCACAGCATAGTTTACGTGATTTTAATTTTACCTCAGTGGTCCATTAAAAATTATGTTTTAATGTTTAGGTAGACATCTTAATAGTTTAGTGTAGTGAATTTTTGGGTGTTTTTGGCTCCTTTTTTGAGGGCCTTGTGTTCTTTGGTTATATAACTACCCACACCTTGTCAGGGACTTTTGTTCTAATGACCACTCAAATTTGCACTTTAAATTGTGGTCTAGAGTTTGGTTCCCTTCTCAATCCTAGTACCCTGCATGATATCCCTTTCAATTGTGGCTCAGACCATGGTTCCGCCTCCTGGATTCCAGCATGGCTACCCCCATGTATGCCAACACAGACTCCAGCAAAACTGACATTAAAAATTCCCCTTATGATAAATCTGCCCCATGAAGTTTTGTTTTAGAAAGATTCAGTTTCAGATAGAAAGTGGATATGGTGTTAGAGATCGCTGGTGAAAAATCGCTGCTGTTTTGCCATAGGAAAAAAATATAATTGGGTATCATCAGTATATAGAAGGTACTGAAAGCTAAATCTGCTGATAGTTTGTTCAACTGGCACTGTGTATACAAAAAAGAATAAAAGACTGAGGACTGAACCCTGGGGAACCCCAATAACAAAGTGGCAAAACAGTGTAGCAAAGTGGTAGAGCCGGCAATTGTTACAACAAACAAGTGGTATGATAGGTAGGAAAAGAATGAGGAAGAAGCACTTTTCTAGAACTTCATAAGAGTGGAGGTCTTGGAGATGTTATGATCTACTGTATTATTTAATTTTTATTTTTCCTGACTTATATAGCACTATCATATTCTGCAGCGCTTTACAGATATTGTCAACACTGTCCCATATAGGGCTCAAGACCTAAATTCCCTATCAGTACAGATGATATCATTTTATAGATCATACAGTGAAATGAGCTATATGATAGGCACAGCTAAATATCAACATTTAATGGGTGGGCGCTACTTTTTAAGTGGTAATTCCAGCAATAGCCACATGGCAGTACCAGCTACAAGGTAGCACCCACCCATTAAACAGTGCCTGCCATTTAGCAGTGTCTAGCATATAGCTCATATCACTGTATTATGTTGCCAGAGTCCCCACTATTTTCACCTCCTGCTTCTCCACGTCTTCCCCTTCCTGCTTTCTGCTAAGTTTTCTCATACTTGCACTCAACTGCTCACTCTCTGCTCACCAGACTCTTGTTCTGGAGATATAGTTAAAACAGATACCCCACAGGCTGAAACTGCAGCTGCGCCTTGACATCAGTGGCACAACCCTGATGATGATTGGGGCGGAGCTTATGCAAATTAAATCGATTTTATGATTCTGTTTAAAAACATGAGAATTATGAGGTTCCCAGATGCCAAATTAGTTGAATTAATTTGATTAATCTTCCAGCCCCAAAAATCAATAGGTGGTTATCATTAGATTTGGCGGTCCGGAGTAGCTGTCAGAAGCTACCCTTATTGTCATAAAAAAGAGAAGTCAGTCCTTTAGTCATATAAACCTTGTTTCCATATAGTTGTTATTCCATTATCTGAATACAGCAGGAACAAAGTAGACGGTAGTCAGAGTGGTGACATGTATGTATCTCCATGGCAATTGTGTTTCATTAATAAATGTATAAAAGAATCTGTGTGCATTCTAAACATCCTAAATATATTACAGAGAATGTATATATTAGCATATCTAGTATAAACTAGAGGAGGACATATACATATATGTAAGCAACAAACCTTTGTTTCCTGCCTACAGTCAAAGAGCTGGAAAATGGTGCATAATATATACAAGATTTATATAACAGGGTTTCACTTTGTCTTACAATATGACTTTACAGCTGTATCTTAAAAATTAAAAGCCCCTTTAAGGAACTCCAGGTAAAACTGAAGTACAGAATTATGCTTAGCCAAGGTCCTGGATTGGTGGTGCACACAACAGGGATTCAAACCAAGAAATCTTGTATCAGGCTTTGGCTCCTCAATCCTAGATTTCGGCATTACACAATGGAGAGAATTCAGAATTTCCTCTATGCCAGTTTTATTGCATAGAGAAATGATATTGAGACGCAGGTTTCGCCCAAGGCTATTTTGTGCACTACAAGCCCTAATCCGTGCTTTGCCTGCCACATTGCAGTCGTAAAGAAAATTAGCCTATGATTCATCTAGTGGATTAAGCCTGTACCTCTATTACCTAGCTGTCATGTAATCTTACAACTTTCCTGCAGTGGCTACAGCCAAGAACTTAATATCTGTTTAGCTGATCAGCTGGTTGGCTGTCCTAGAGGATGGGTTTACTTCATGAGACACACAGCTGAGAATGTCTAGGATTCTAGTCTGTAGACACTAAGAAGTTATATTACATTACCTACCAACTATAGTTTTTTGTAGTTGCAACTCATGGAATACATCAGGGGTCCCCAACCACCGCTCCGCGGACCGGGACCAGGCCGTTGGGGGTCTTCTGCCAGTCTGTAGGTCGGCAATCTGGCCACAGTGTTGTGGCTCCTGGCTCTATACTAAACATGATTTGCCCCCCCCCCTCTATGCTCTCTATAGTACACCAAACAGCGCTGTACACCAGGGTGTGCTGACGGGACCTCAGTGTACAGCGCTGTAGACCAGGTCCCCACCATTAGCTACGTAGCTAATGACAGGGACCTGGTCTACAGCGCTGTACACCGAGGTCCCGCCAGCACGCCTCGGTGTACAGCGCTGTTTGCTGTATAATCATGCCCCCATATGACAAAAGCCCCACCCGTAAACTACCCGCCTCACCCACCCCCGCTCCCTGCCCCGCCTCCCCGCTGGGCTGTAGCAAAAAAAAGGTTGTGGACCGCTGGAATACATGACTCGTAGAATATCGCAATGTGCCCATATAGACACATCTCCAATCCACAGGACAGGGGATAAGTGACCAATCACCCAGTAACCTGAACGCCAAGTGTCATAGTGATCAGGATGGGGGACTAAAGTCCCCCTAAAGCCTCTTGTGAATGGAGCGCCAGTGCGCTAGCATGACCAGCACGCCATTCACTTATATGGGGCTGCAGGCCGTGAATGAAGCACCGGTCACGCAAGTGCACTGGTATTCAGAAGGAAGCTTTCAGGGGACTTTCATTCCCCCATCCTTCTGATCACTGGGAGACCCGGGGTTCGGCCCCAGCAATAGGACACTTATCCCCTGTCCTGTGGATAGGGAATAAGTGCCAATAATGGCACAACCCTTTAAATTGGGACAACTTTCTATTCACTGGTGATATGTTGTTCCATAATTAGACTATTATAATGACTTATAATGACTGTACTGATTGTAATGAATGGGATTTCCCGGCTTGAAATATTAATAATTAATAATCAATTTCAGATTAGTGGGAGTCTGAGAACCAGCACCCCATCGATCAGCTGCTGATATACCGAGCATAGAGCCAGAAGCTGACAGCTCGGTTCTCTGTGTAGTAGTGGAACTGATTTACTGCAGTTTATCTTCCATTTAAGCAAATGAGAGTTGATCCACAGTTACCGGGTCTGACCACTAGACAGAGAACTGAAGTGTCTGCGTCCTGCTCCATTCCCTTTATATCAGCACCTGAGAAGAGTTGTTCTGGGCGTCAGACCCCCATTGTTCTGATTTGTATTGATCATCAATATTTTTGGTCTAAAAAAAAGCCCTTTAGAAATTATCTTATTTTTAGTCTTAAATAAACACAACAAAGCAATTTTGTCCCCCAATCTGCAAATTGTCATAAGCTAAAATTCATACATGAATCAGGCTCTTATTCCATCTGTCCTCTGGAAGGCTTAATATAGTGTGTTTGCAGTCTCAATATTGCAGTGTTAGCACAGTCTTTCTAGCATATGGATGAGATGTGACAACTGCCAATGAGAGGGTGATTCTATGAATAGAGAGCAATTTATTTTTCCTAAGGGCGTCGGTTATAAATAGATCCCAAGGAGCCCCCAAGGTCCTTTCTGACTTGAAGTGAAAAATGGAAAGAAACATTCATATTCTGTTCTTTTCTTAGGCTGGTGTATCCTCTGGGTGAGGAACTTTGATATCTATATAGAGTTTATTTCATGTTGCAATTTGGTTGTATATAAGGCTCAATAGCAGTTGACAGGATACAAGGCTTTCTGTGCTCCTTAGTCTCTGGTTACCAACAAAATATACTGGGGGAATTTAATAAGACTGGTGTTTCCTATGCTAGTATAAATAAAGGCCCCAACTGGTGCTATCTGCACCTGAATTATCAAGAGGTTCCGACCTCTTAATAAATAAGACACAGATCCATTCACCAGAGCCAAAAACTACCCCAGTCAGAAACTGACAGAGATTTCCTGTATGACTTATGCCAGTTTTTTGGCATGAGTTATAATAAATATGTAGGACCGAGGAGTCGCTTGGAATTGGGGATGTGACATGTCTTTGGCACAAGAAGGCGCTACATTAACACCCCAAAAAACTGGTATAGATGAGATGAAAAATTCCTCCATGGGTTACTTCGTGGCACTGCCCATGCAGCATGTTGCCACAATGTTTAAGGCTAACGTTGCAGAAACGCAGTTTTTTTATAATGTGTTTTTTGAGCCAAAGCCAAGAATGGCTCCAGAAGGAATAGGAAATATATAGGAAGCTCTTATACTTTTACCTTCTGCTCATTTCACTCTTGGCTTTGGCTCAAAAAAAAAAAAAAAAACACATCAAAATCTGTAACAAAAAAAAAGCTGTGTTTCGCAACATGGGGCCTCAGCCTAAATTGGTTTTCCAGGCTTAAAAATTCATGACTTGTTTTTTTTTATTAGGCAGCTCACATTCAGCTCCTCCACCCCCTTGTAGCTTTCCCCTCTGGCAGAAGGACCTGTGTCATATAAACATGTTCAGGTACTTCTGCAGGTTCACCAGATCATTGGGTAAATGAAATCTGGCATGTATTTCCTTAGAATATTTCTACTTATTCAAGTAATTCTGAGATTGATTTTTATAGCATAATATGCAGTACAGTATTTTATATTGGTGTTTAAATGCGGTTGTCATGTTTTTTGTCTATTTATTAAAAATGCTAAATTTACCGGCAATTAGGAATTTTCTAAACTTTAGTTATGCTGGTTTTAAGACATATATTTCAAATTAGTTAATCATTAACGTTTAGCATATGTATACATAATGGTTATTTTGAGCCCCTTCAGGAGGGGCTGAAAACTGCTCTAGCCACAGGGGTTAAACCTGTTGAGAAAAAAAACAGTACATGTATGTGATTAAGCGTGAGGGGCTTTATGGAAAGGGAACAGATGCTAAGCCCTCTCCATACACGGGGTATGCCAGCTGTATAATACAGCCAGAACCTACCACTAACAGCTGCAATTGGTGCCAGCACCATAGGCAATGTGTAATAGAAGTAAATAGATTTTGCTATACATTGTAATACATTAGTATTGCAGTGTACTGCATGGGCAATCACCACCCTATCCCTAGATCACATATAAAAATAAACAAAAATAAACATAAACAATTTAGGTCTCCCCATGCTCAAAATGCCCGAACTATTAAAATATAAAAAAAATATTTATTCCATATGGTGAATGCCATAGCGAGGAAAAAAAAATTGAAATGGCCAAATGACTCCTAAAAAAATTGAGTAAAAAGAGATCAAACAAATACCAATAAAAACTACATCTCATCCAGCTCCATACAAGTAAATATGAAAAAGTTACAGATGTTACAACATGGCGACATAAAGACATTTTCTGTTTTGCAAAGATTTTAATTTTTTAA
The DNA here is from genome assembly GCA_947044405.1 of Leptodactylus fallax. NCBI lineage: Eukaryota > Metazoa > Chordata > Amphibia > Anura > Leptodactylidae > Leptodactylus > Leptodactylus fallax. The sequence continues at coordinate 1,013,628 of CAMRHE010000530.1, forward strand.
AAGGTATCAAAACATTAAAAATACTATATAAATTTGGTATCGTGTGATCATATAGAATACAGGTAACATGTCTGTGAAGGATCTCGTCCTACCGAAGCCCCCTTCTGCACACCTGAGATCGCTTCAATTACCTCACACCCACCTCCAGTGAGTGTTCTGGGCCAATAGGATAATACAAAACAAGCTTTCTAAATTTTATATATTTATTAACCCCTAAAAGGGTTGGTACTAGACACTTAACATATACAGAGAAACATATAGCGGTTAGCAAGCAAATACAAGTGGAAAGCAACATGACACGGTGCACAAAATAAAAATGGGAATAAACAGAAGAAAAGGAAATATTACCAACAAAAGCCTATGATTGGTTCTCTGGGCTCCGGATGTTGATCTTAGGACGTGTACTTAAAGCAGTCAAAAAGCATGCGTCCAGGCATGCTATTCCAGTGGCAGCACCATCTTCGATCTGGGCAGTGCTATCCGGGTGGCTATCAGCAGAAGACCACCATATAGAAAATTACCAGAACAAATAGATAGTCCATTTCTCTGAGTCCATGTGGTAGGCTTCGAGGTTCTTCCTTAAGCAAGTTACAGAGCATTTGTTTACTACATGCTGTTACATCTCTTTCAGGGTAACAAAGGGTCTCAGGCCTCAATGGTAGGCCACATGATTGAAGTCTACACCATGACCTGCCCTCACATCTCCTCCAGGAACAACAAAGACAAAAGTCCACCCTCTTCCTAGTCTTAGAACTTTTTACTAACCTGGTCTCCTCCCTAAGTGATGTCACCAGGAGGAGGAGCCCTGCCCTCCTTTCCAAATCCCTCAGAATCATCTTTCCTTATACTTCCTCACCCAATGACTGTAGAGTCGGGTAGGTGGTAAGATAGGGTCCATGGCTAGGGCAGCAAGGTGGCTCAGTGGTTAGCACTGCAGCCTTACAGTGCTAGAGTCCTGGGTTTGAATTCTGCCAAGGACAACATCTGCATGGAGTTTGTATGTTCTCCCAGTGTTTGTGTGGTTTTCCTCCCATACCCCAAAGACATACTGATAGGGAATATAGATTGTGAGCCCTATAAGGGACAGCGACCACAATGTCTCTAAAGTGCTGCAGAATACGATGGCACTATATAAATAAGCATAATACATAAATAGTGGTGAGATCCCTATTGTGCAGACCCCAAGGATGACATCCCAATTGCCTTTGGGTAAGGAGATCAGTGTCTGGACCTTTTCTGGGCTTTGAACTGTGACTAGTTTGACCTGACGCACCTGGGGAATTTATCGGGGTACCTGTAAGAGGTTCCCCAGTGAAGATATGGTCATAAAACCATATTCTTTTTGATCTGTAGCTGGCTGAACACCTGGAGTCTAGGTTGAGTTTGCTAACAGCCTTCCAATACACATCTCTAGGATTTCCCCCCCTCTCCCGTGGTGATAACAAGGTTAGCACAGGTATGCTAATTGCATCAGGGACAGACCAATGGGACTTGGTTATAGAGTAGAATGACCGTATTCCAGCAGGCACACTATTTTTGATACTAGGCACCAACCCCCACTGTGTAGTAATATGGATCGGTAGTAATACATCACAGCCAAAATACTTAACTGGAGGTCTCTCATCATCACAATGTCATTTTTACCACATAGTGAATGAGTGTGGTTTTTTGAGCCAAAGCCAGGAGTGTATTGAGCAGAAGGGAGGAGTATTAGAGGTTTCTTTACATTTCCTACTCCTTTTGTAGCCATTTTTGACTTTGACTCAAAACACTGCAGCAAAATCTGCAACAAAAAAAGCTACTTTTCCACAAAATGGGGAAGGCCCCACGTTGTGAAAATGCAGCAATTTGGCCATGGCAGAAACACCGCAGATTTACAGTACCTACAAAGAGGATGAGATCCTGGCTAATACCGTACACACATTGCAGAAAAATATTCGCAGAGGGCTGTCTGTAAAAAGCGATGCGGAAAAAATGCGATGCGTTTCTGCCGTGTTTTTTTCCACAGCGCTTTTTTCCTGCAGTTCACTACTTGGGGCCTTAGCCTAAAAGGGATTTCCCATCTTAGACATTTATGATGTATGTACATGATATAGGATTGTTTGATAGGTTGGAGTATCTTGACCCTTTATATTGTGCACTGAAGACAGTGATAACCCCATTCATGTAAGGTCTTTATAGACACATTTCAGTGTGTGCTTACATAAACAGTCAAACAAACAAGTTTAATATGGTTGCCAGTAAAAACTTGCAACATTTTGGAGTTTAGTATTATGCTCTGGAGAATTCTACCAACTATGCAGTTTCAGAGATTAATTTTATTGTAATAAAGAAAGACTTTTGATTAGCAAACAAATTGTGTTCAGATTTTAAATACCAACCCAATGTGAATGGGGAGCATAAACAGTTTTATAAGGCAGAACCAATAATGTATTAATGGATGAGCTAATTGAAGTGATATGCTACTAAGTCAGTTTTTGTTTTCAGATGCAGCAGAAATTCTGTTTAATTCAAGTCACATTTAGCAGAAATTTCACACTAACTGGTATTTCACTTCTAGCACAGCAGCCTTGAATTCTAATGGCTTGTTATGCCTCTGATCTTACTCTGTCACTGATGATTCTTGATGAAAAAGTGCTCTGTGTTTCCTCTCCTCTTGCTTTTTACATAGAAAAAAATATGAAAAGTGTAACTTGTAGAAACCACATTTTAATCTGTTGAATATCTTTCATGAATTATCCCCAACGGGTTTTTAGTAAATGCATATTGCTGGATAGATGTAAGGCTATTTTGTTAATAAAACAGAAGGTTTATCGTTGCTTTAAAGATGAATACAAGTATTATATGTTATCTAGGTCAGCAGCAACAGAAATATGCACCACTTACATATTTTTCACACTTTAGTTGATACCCATTAACTGTCTGTCTGATGATAGGACACTGGGCGGTTTTTAGAACGCAAGCTAGCCTTGGCACTAAGGCTGGATACTAAAGATTGTATTATTTTGATCTCTTTTGTGGAAAGATAATATTTGATGCAAATAATCGTGATATTAAATGGGTTGTGCCATCAGTACAAATGGCAATGAGTAAACGTATGCAGTATAGAGTAAGGCTAGGCTCATATCTGCACTCGGGGATTCCATTCCCTATTCTGCTTTAAAAATGTGGGGAGAAAAGCACTTTTCTCTCTGCATTTTTCGGGTAGAAACCTGGTGGACCCCATTATAGTCTATGAGGTCTGCGGGTTTCTGTGAGTAACCACTTTTTAAGCGGACTGGGTTTTCCTTCTTCGGGGCCCCAAGCACCCAAAGAACCAAAACCCAAGCGCAGATGTGAACCTTCAGTAAATGTGTAAAATATTGTTAATAATAAAAATTCCTCTGTTGTTCAAAATGTACCATATAGATCTGTGCATGTCATTCTTGTGAGGCTGTGTTTGGTAGTACATAAATGCTGCAGTTCATGCTGGGATTTCTCAGAAGCAAAAAGAAGCCTTTGTCAGACTTGAATGATATCCCTGCTCCTTTCACTGAGGATACAGCAGAAGCTGTATTGTATTCTACTGGGCAACCATGACCTGCACAATCCTACACATCTTGAACTTTAGGGGGTGCTATTACAAGCAAATAATTGCAATATTTCTGCAATGGTTTCAATAATAATAGTTAAAAAAAAAACTAAACTTTACAGCATTACTTAGTTCCATTTGTATGGCTGGCACAACTCCTTTAAATTCTCATTTCTTACAATTTCTAACAATCTGGTGCTGTTTTATGAAAGTTCATTGGAGCTTTATTTATGGGGGGTGTGAAGAATATCGCCTCACCCAGCCGCCTGGCACGCCTGCGATCAAACTTCTTTCTTAACCTCCCACTCACACACCGTGAGTAGACCGGGTCATAGGATAAAAACGAAACGAGCGATATCAATTTTATATATTTAATAACCCAAGTGGGTCGGTATGGATTAATAGCATATACAGAAATATACAATATTAATATGATCAAGCATAAACATACAAGCAAAAGGGCAATGATACAATACACAAAAATAAACAGGGGAATTAAAAGATAGAGAAAATACCGGCATAGGCTCGTAGTCCGTTTCTCTAGGCCACAGCAGAGTTTTGGGCCTAGGGCGCAAGCTTAAGCAAGTTGCATAAAACAATCCTTCTACATGTTGTCCAGAACAAGGCCCACAAAGCATTCCTCAGTAGGGCAGGCCCTCTCATCTTCTCCCAGATCAGAGCTCCTTACTGCCTCTTTGCTGAATGACCCCAGAATCCAGGTCTGCCCACAGCATATGGCTAGTGCTCCACCCACCCCTTGCTCCCAGGCAGCCCCCCTTCTCCCACCTTTGCAGAACCCTCAGAGAGAAGGGTGAAGTTAAGGCTTGCTATCCCCCATCCCATCTGGCCAGGGATAATAAAAGTGCCTGGCTATAGCAAGCCATCTCCAATGAACACACATAAAACCAGTGAAGCGTATCGTACAGCAATGTGGACTCAACTAAAGCACCGCATTCCAAGTGGGGGAAGGACTGACCTAAGCAAGTAAAACACACTTCCAAGAAAGATATAAAACTGAGGGTCGGTTCATCACAGGGGGCATTATATTAATGACTAGAGATGAGTGAATCAAAGTTGAAGTGGAATTTGATCCGAATTTCAGGAAATATTCGATTGGCATCGAATCCGGATTTCCTCACACTTCATGGTAACGAATCGTACAGCTCCGATCTGGGGTTTTAACACCTTGGATACCGTGGTGCATATCCCCCTCGGCATCCTCCACGGTGATTAAAATAAAAAAAAAAAAATACTGATTCTCACCTGTCCTGGGCTCAGCATCCACTTGGGAGGTCCTGCTCCCCAGGCTTCAGTGCTGGGGCCTGTGATTGGGCCCCAGCGGTCACGTGGAGCACGCCGGCATAATGACATCATCGCGACCCCACGTGACCACTGAGGCCCAATCACAGGGCCTCAGCAGTCACGTGAGGGCGCGATGATGTCATTACACCGATGTGCTCCTCATGACCACTGAGGCCCAATCACAGGCCCCAGCAGTGACGTCTGGGGAGCAGGACCTCAGTCACAAGGAAGAAGAAGAGCGAGGAGGATGCTGCAGACAGCCAAATTCCCAGGAGAGATGAGGTAAGGTGAGTATAAGTGTTTGTTATTTTTAATCACTTCCCCTGGGCCTCTGATTATTATACTCTGGGGTCTGAGGAGACCCCAGAGTATAATAATAACACCAGCTCTAGGTGGGGGGGGTATTTTTTTTTTAAATTTTTTTCTTTTTGTCCCCATAGGGGATTGAAGCAGCGATATTCTGATCGCTACTTCGATAGGTATACGCTGCAATACACGTGTATTGCAGTGTATAGGAGGCTGTCAGCCCGTGCAGACGCATAGACTGCCAGTCTCCATTCATGGCAGGATCAACCAGGTATGCGGAGGGACAGCGATGGGGCAGACCTGGGGTCACAGGTCAGACCCCGGGCTGCCGAATAGGAGCAGTGGCACCCCCCCGAAAACATCGCGTGGGGGCGATCAGGACCCCAATATATAATAAAACCCCTGAGATGCCGCAGTCATGTTTAACCGCAGCATCTCAGAGGTTAACACCTACGATCGGAGCTCAACTCCGACTGGGGGTGTTAGAGGACAGTATCAACCGTTACATACGACTGACACCCGCAAAGCAGGGTGCACACACAGAACCTGTGTGTGCACCATGCTTCCGCCATGGTTTGTGGGAAGTCCTTCCTGGCAATGCCATACTATTAGGGCAGATGTCGGGAAGGGGGTAATGCAATTCACAATGATCACCATGATTCACCATTCGGATCAAATCGAATTGTTACGGAAAATTCGGCGAATCGGCCGAATCTAATTTTTTTAAAATTCGCTCATCTCTATTATTGACCATTTATGGAGGAATTCCTGGCAATTATGGGGGACACCTGGCTGCCATGCTGATGCTAGCACTACAATGGCTCATTCAGACGAATTACACAATTACATACATACAATGCATACACACTACATACATACACTGCACATACAGTGCCCTACGTATATACATTACATATACGTTTGCTGCATATAAATTTACACTATATGGACAAAAGTTTTGGGGCACACCTCTTAATCCTTGAATTCCCATTACTACAGGTGTATAAATTCAGTCAACTAACCGTACAGTCTGCCTATAACAGTATAGTCTATAAACATTTGTAACAGATTTTGAGTGTGGTACTGTAATAGGATGCCACAATTGCACCAAGTCAGTTAGTGAAATTTCTTCCTAGATATTCCACTAACTACACCAGGGGTCGGCAACCTTTTTAGTCTGGGGTGCCGATTTGGAAAAAAAATGAAAAGATGAATAACTCAGAGTGCTATGTAATAATTGTAAGGGCGTCACCGTCCTGCAACAATGATTACCAACAGGGGGCCTCAACACTAGAAGTATTTAGAAAGATGATTCCATGCCTTTATGCAATGTTATCTGTGTCCTTAGAATGTTTTTTGACTTTTGGTAAATATTATTTGGTAGGGGTGCTCCAAGGAATTTTTTTTTTTTTCCAGGGGGACCCTGAGTCTGAAAAGGTTGGGAAACACTGTCCTACATGAAAGTCATATAACACAAACCATAGCTGCAACCAGTTAGTTAGTAGATTGAGCTTACATGTCAATGTGATCCTTAAGTAAAATGATTCATATTTGGACTGGACATGGGGCTAAGTGTAATCTGCAGTAAGCCTGCTTTGTGTGGGCAGAGGTCGCCCATCACACAGCCTAGTCTTTTTATTGAAGAAATCCAAACAAATTTTTACAGTCTTATTGAAATGAATGAAGGCAAATTTAGCTGCCATATTATACTTTGCACAGGTAATTGCTAACCTTTGACTAGGCTACGGGCCCCGACACTTAGACATTGTGCCTCATGTTCCCACTACCTCCCAATGCATCCTCCTGCCCGACTGCATTTACATCGATGGTCAGAGAGAGATTGCCACCTGGAGCATAGAGAGTTCTGTGCCAGGTAGCTATGCCTTGTGTGCCGACTCCGGCACCAGTGCCGGGGGTTGCTGACCCCTGAACTACACTCTATATATCAACTGTAAATGGTACTATTGAAAAGTGGAAACATTTTGGAACCACAGGAAATCAGCCATAAGGTGCAGACCATGTAAAGTTACAGACTAGGGTCACTAGAGTGCTAAGGGGCATAGTAAATAACAACTGCCAACTCTATGCAGACTCTAATGCACCAAACCTGTTCTGGCATTAACATGATCACAAAAACTGTATGGTAGGAGTTGTATGGCATGGGATTTCATGGCCGAGTAGCTGCATGAAAGCCTTAAATTACCAAGCATAATGCCAAACATTGGATGGAGTAGTGTAAAGCATATTGTCACTTGATTCTGGAGCATTGGAAATGTTTTCTGTGGAATGACAAATCACCCTTATATATCTGGCAGACTGGTGCACGAGACCCATTTGGTGAATGCCAGGAGAACGGGATATCCCTGAGAAAGGTAAAAAAAAGTACAATGAAACTTTGGCTTCTAGATTATTTGAAAATTTCTGGAATCACTTCTAGGGTCCCTGACAAAGTTTGGTGCAAAACAAACTTTGGAGTGTTGGACAGCGTGAGCGCATGTAGTTTGGCATTTCGTGGGTATTAGATATAACTTTTGTAGCTATTGGCCATATGGTGCCCATGGACTGTTATACATAATTGTTGCAAGTATTGTTTTGGTGAATAAAAGGGAGTCTGCCACTTCTCCCATGTATATTCCTCTGCTACCACCATATTACAGAGCACGTTACAGCCATAAACAACATATCTCTATTATGTATATCACTTTTGTATATTTGCAAAAAAACTATGTTGAAGTGATATCCAAATGAGACAGTTGGTGCACGGGGGGCGGGTCTTTAGCTCCTGGAGCACTGCTCTTGCCGCTTAAGTAGGATGGGTAATGTCATAGCAGTTGCAAGAGATGGTAGGGGTCTTTTGGACCATTTATTATGATATTAGATTTATATACTTAACCAAAAGCTCCCTATATCACATTGTCATATATTTTTCTTTTGAGGTTTTAAGGGGGCTTTTAAAGTGGTTGTACAATTGGTGCATTTATTAACTATTTTTATATTTGTGATTTGGATATTATTAATTTGGCTTTTGATATAGAGGACAATTTTGTAGATTATATATGTTGTAAATGGTTCCCTGGAATTTCTTGAGGTTTTTTTTTATAATTTGATATGATGCAATCCAGTATCTTTTTTGGTTAATTTACCACTGCAAATATAAAATGATATTCTTCCCTCTGATACTGTATGGCAGGGGTCCCCAACCACCGGTCCGCGGATCAGAAACGGGCCATTGGGGGTTCTTTGCCGGTCCGTGGGGCGGCAGATGGCCTCAGTCTTAGCTGGATACTTCGCGCTAGGCCACGTTGCTATGGTAACGTATAAACTATCGGGTAGTGCAGCGTCCTGTAGTTGCTAAGGATGCCGTGCTACTCGATAGTTTACATGTTACCATAGCAACGTGGCCTAGCGCGAAGTATCCAGCCTCGGTGTCGCTTACCATAGCATCCCGGCGGAGAGCCTTCTTTTCCACACGGTGGAGCCTGCCTATAACCCCGCCCCACACATTTTCAGATTTTTTTCGGACATGTGGTTTTGAGGGTTATATTATTTTTCCTTTGAGCTATTAAAATCATTTTTGTGTCTTTTTTCGATGAGAAATAGGGCTTTATTTTTATGTTGTTTTTATTTTTCCATATTTTTTATTTATTTTAATATTAAATAAAATGTAAACAAAAAAGCAGGGGAAATGTTTTTCACATTGTTCATTTTTTTTAATAGCACAAAGTGCTACAAAAAATATTTTCCCTCTCCATTATGGTAATTTTTATGTAGGTGACAATTATTGTTGTGTCACCGTTGGGTATAGAACCTGTGACATGAGCGTGATGGTGGCATTTTATTTATTTATTTATTTTTGTATTTTTTTTTTCTTATTGTGCTCCGCCATAAGGTCATAACAGGCCTTTGGGGAGCTTTTTTTTTTTCAATTCAAAGTTTATTGGTTTTCAAAAAGACATAAAATACAGTGACAACAGAGCTGCAACGGCAGCATCAACATTTTATACTGTAGATAACGGGGAGATCCTCGAGTAGAGGCCAGAGGACAAGAGGAGGAGAAGGGGAGAAGAAAGGAGGAGGAAGGGAAAGGAGCTGCGAGACAACAAAAACAAAACAACACAGAATGAGAAGAATGGGAAGAAAGAAGGAAAAAAAAGGGGGGGGGATGGGGACTGTACAGCAACAGTATCTGGGTCCAGGGGTGCAAGGACCCCAGGGGTGCAAGCAATCGAAAATTCTTCAAAAGAAAGAGCAATAAAACTCCACAAGGAGTAAAGCCAGATGGTCAAGAATAGTCCTAAACAGGTAATCCATCAGTTAGCTATAAAAGCCTTTTGGGGGGCAATTTACTTTCCTTTTTCTTTTTTCTTTTTTGATTTCTCCTCAGTTAAAGAAGGCATGCAGCCTCCTAGGTCTTGCTGCAGAACTAATTGGAGTCCTCTAGGACCCAGCAGATCATGCAGTTCCTGACCCCTTTCGATCATATGACCATGGGGCCCGAAGTGGAGCTGCATCATGAAGAGTCCCATAGATGTGCACACAGCAATCATTCAGCGCTGTGTACACAGCGATCAAAAACACAGGGGACGGTAATAAACCATCCCACCTTCCCTATAGGTAGGCAGGTGTAGTAACAGCCAGCCCGCTGCTTAACACTACAGGGACGTATATATATGTCCTTGCAGTGTTAAGAGTAAAAAGTCAATGGGTCAGAAGGTCACAGTGTCTGCTAGGTCAAGCCTGTAGGAGACCACAGAACTCGCTGTGGTCCTTCAGGCCAGTCCACCCTTGTCCTGAGATGAGAGCCACTGGAGCCAATGATCCAGAGGAAATTGAAACAAACCCCAGAGATTTATATCTTAGTAGGGGAAAAAAAAATTATTTCCTAATCTCAGATATGGCCATGTCTTCCTGAATCATATCTTGCCTGTTGCCTACATATAATACATAATAATACATATAACCTACTGCTCAATGAATTAAAGGGAAATCCTGGACTTCAGACTGGTCACCTCCTGATCCAATATGACCAAACGAGACTGATAACAGAGAACTATAATATAGAGAACTATAGGATTTTGTAAACATTTTCATAGAATCAGGTTGAAGAAATTTCTTTGAAATGTCTTTCCTTTAGAGAATTGTCCTGACAGTCACAGCAAGAAAGACATAGCACAGGGATACTTGCTGAGATTTTGGGAGTATTTATGGTACAATCCTGAACCCTGCTGCTCCAGCTACATGTTGTGTGAATACCTGGACATATAATCTTCAAGCTGTCAAGCTCACGAGACACAAAATGGCTAAGGTTAAGAACTATACACATTCTACACCAGGCATGTCCAAAGCTCAGCCCGTGGACCAAATGCTGCACATGTTCAAATTTCACTGCTTTTCTAATAGGCAGTGGAGGTATGGTTACAGCCCCTATTAACTTACCTATCCCCGTTCCTGCATGTGGCCTCCTCTTCCCTCTTCATACACCAGGGGACACCCATGAGCCACACATTACATCATTATGACCTGATGTGCGGTGCACAGGTCCCATTGAATGCAGCCTGGTTCTCCCTGGTTCTGCTGATCTGGTTGTTAAAACCTGATTGGCAGAACCAGGGAGACATGGCACCACCAATCCGGTTCTGGTGCTGGTAGAGCCTGTGGCCTATAAGCTAAGTACCAGTACTCACCTGTCTGCTCTCCAACGCCTCCCCGCGGGACCGGGGGGGCAGGCAAGTGAGTAATGACCTAATACTGTTATATGGGGGACCAGTGAAGGGGCCACTGTATGGCCTATATAGTGGTCCCTTCACTATTTTCCCCTATACAGTGGCCACTTAACTGGTTCCCCCCATACAATGGCCTTTCAACTGGTCCCCCATATGCATGGGGACCAGTGATGGGGCCATTATATTGTGTGGGGGCAGTGATGGGGACTAATTTTTGAGTGTGAAGAAATTAAAAGTATGCCATTTGCAATAAAAAAAAAAAATCATAAAATAGTTAATTTGTATTTAATGTTAAAGAGGACCTTTCATGCCCTCATAGATGTGCGGTATTATATACCGCTAGAAAGCTGACAATGCAATGAATTTACCTGCAGTCTACTGTCTGTTATAATGCAGGTAAATATCTAAACTAATGACTTGCATGGCTATCAATTGGGGGTGGATTGTTAGAGAGACATACAGGGGTTCTCTATGTTGAGCTATTGGAAAACAAGAGGCCCTCAGCTGTCTATGCCACTGGGTTTGAATCCCTATCTTGTGCACAACCATCTGTGTATCAGTTTTACCCTGTCTTTTTTTTTCAAGGGTCTTTTAATTTTTAAGATACAGCTGTAAAGTCTTATTTTAAGACAACTTGAAGCGCTGTAATATAAATCTTATATCTATTATGCACCATTTTCCAGCTTTTTCAAGGCTGCCAGGAAATGAATGTTTGTTTCATGTATATGCCCTCCTCTGGTTTATACTAGATATGCTAATATATACATTCTCTGTAATATATTTAGGGCGTTTAGAATGCACACAGATTCTTTTATACATTTATGAATGAGACACAATTGCCATGGAGATATATACATGTCACCACTCTGTCTACTGTATTCTTTGTTCCTGCTGTATTCAGATAATGGAATAACGGCAATATAGAAACAAGGTTTATATGACTAAAGGACTGACTTCTATTTTATGACAATAAGGGCTTCTGACAGCTCCTCTGTGTAGAGCTATAGAAAAGCAAGGAGCCCATTGACTTGCATGGGGTCTGTGTCTAAGTGGTCTATGTCTGTCCCTGGTGTTATACGTTGCACAACTTTGTATTCAGGTGAAAAAAAATTTGAGAAATTATAAATTGATCCCTGGGTTGGATTAGAACTGAAAAGGTTAGCTGTAGTATGGGTCCATGAAAAATGCTTTTAATGGACCAATATATTTCAATGAATGAAACCAATCTGCAAAAACAGACAGTAATGAGACATGTCCTATGTTTTTGTGGCCCAAGTTTACAGCCCCACATGACCTGTGATCATTACAATTATCTGTATGGGGCCATAGAGATGAATGCTTCTGTGTGCTTTCCAGTAAACAAAGAATAGCCCACAGACCAAAAGTTATGGTGATGTGTATTAGACCTAAAAGTGGAAAAGGTAATTTAACTAAACTTTATAAGATGTTAATAGTATGTGTGCGGAAAGCTTGTATTTTTAAGACACAAGTTAAACAGAATGGGGAAGTTGGTCAAAGTCTACTATGGCACAATATTGGTCAAGTAAAAAGACATTTATTTTTTTAAGGAAAGTTAACTTAGTTTATGATTTAACATAGATTGCAGCAGTGCTTGAAAGTTTGTGAACCCGTCAAAATTTTCTGTATTTCTGAATATATTTGACCTAAAACTACATGAGAATCAAATCAAACAAGTGAGTCATTTATATATAGATGTAAATGATCTAATATCAAACATCTCTAAGTGGCACAAGTATGTGAACCTTTCAGATTAGCATAAAATTTGAAGGTGAAATTAGAGTCAGATTCTTTCATTTAATGTAATGAGAATCAGGTGATAGAGGGTGACCTGTTTAATTTAACCCCTTCCTGCCGGTGACATTTTTCAATTTTTATTTTTGACTTCCTGCCTCCCAAACCCCATAACTTTCTTATTTTTCTGTTCACAGAGCCATATGAGGGCTTAATGTTTGTGGGACAAATTGTTCTTCATAATGGTACAATTTATAATTCTGTACAATGTTCTGTACATGTCACCTATATTCTATATTTTGGTATGATTCTAGGTATACCAAATTTATACAGTTTTATTTTAACCCCTTTTTAACAAAAATCTAAAGCTTTGCAAAAAATTTTTTTTCTAAAAGTCGCCATATTCTGACACCCATAACTTTTTTATATTTCCATACAGGGATGCATAGGGCATCTTTATTGTGGGGCCAGGTGTACTTTTTAGTTATACCAGTTTTTTTTTTCCTGCTACAGCATTCACCATAGATTTATAGATTTGTAGACCAGGTATTTTTGGACACAGGGATACCTAATGTGTATGTGTTTCATAGTATTGAAGTACTTTTATATGTGTTCTAGGGAAAAGGAGGTGATTTGAATTTTTAATATTTTTTATTTTCTTTTATATATATATTTTTTTTTTACTTTTTTTTTTTTTACTTTTTTTTTTAAAAAGTGGCCGCCATATTTAAATACCTGACATCCACCGTACTATTACGGTGAATATCAGGAAAGGGTTAAAGAACAGGGCTCTATCAATGTATTATGTTCGCAGCACATGTTTGTGGAAGTGCATCAAACAAAGGAGATTTCTGAGGACCTCAAAAGAATAGTTGTTTATGCACATCAGGTAGGAAAAGTTACAAAGCCATTTCTAAATAATCTGGAATCCTCCATCCACAGCTGGATAGATTGTGTACAAATGGAGAAAATTCAAGACCATTATCATCCCCTCCAGAAATGGTCAACCAACAAAGTTCACACGAAGAGTAAAGTATATAATAGTCTATTAGATGACGCAACGTAATCTCTAAGGAACTAAAGGCCTTTCTCACATTAACTAATATTAAAGGGAGTCTGTCAGCAGTAAATTGGTTATAAAGCTAATCAAAGCACCATGTAGAAGTGATTCTATAGTTTCCAAATATGCCTTGCAGTCCCATGTTCATGTAAATCTCCATTTTAGTCATATCTTTAGTCTCAGCTCTAGATTCACAGGGAAAGCACTTTTGCCCTCTTTTGCATATCAATATATAAATATATTGGCATATCAGTGTATTGTGCGCAGGTGTTAGAACAATAACACCTTTTATCCTTCCTCCTCTGTTCCTCAGATCCTGTCCTCTCCATCTAGACTTTACGCTGCACTCCTTGCACTTAGTATATGTTTATTCACAGATACTGGTTGGTGACGGGTTCATACAGCTTCAGTTACACAACCTTTTCTATTAAAAGATGGCTGGACCATAGTAGCAAACAAGCCCTCTGACCTCTTGTGTCCCCCTATCTCCTCATAGAATGTAAGCTCTTGCGAGCAGGGCCCTCACTCCTAGTGTGTGATATGTTTATTTCTTTGTCACATTGTAATGTCTCATATTGTCTGTTCATGTGTCCTCTGATTTCTAAAGTGATACAGAAAATGTTGGCGCTATATAAATAATGTTATTATTATTTCTTCTTATTATTATTATTGTTATTATTATTATTATATCAATAGAATATACATTTACATAACAATAGGTTTCCAAAGCTGAATAACAGAAGTATATTTGGAAACTGTGGAATCACCTCTACAAGGTACTGGGATTAGATATATAACCAATTTACTGCTGACAGACTCCATTTAATGTTCATGAGTCCACCATCAGGAGGACACTGAACAGCAATAGTGCATAGCTGAATTGCAAAGAGAAAGCTGCTGCTTTCCAAAAAGAAGATTGCTGCCTGTCTGCAGTTTCCTAAAGATCACCTGGTCAAACCAGAAAGCTATTGGAACAAGGTTTTGTTAATGGATGAGACCAAAATAGAACTTTGCGGTTTAACTGAGAAGCTTTATGTTTGAAGAAAGGAAAATTCTTCATTCCATCACAAAAACTTCCTACCATCTATGAAACACAGTGGTGGTAGTATCATAGTTTGGGCAGGGTTTGCTGCACCTGTGCCAGGACAGCTTATCATTACTGATGATGCAATAAATTTTATGCCAGTGAATTCTAAAGGAAATTTTCAGGACATGTTTGTAAGCTGAATCTCAGCTGGGTCACTCAGCAAGACAGTGACCCTAAGCACACAAGTTGATCTGACAAAAATGTGAGAGGGTTACAGAAAAACAAAGTTAATGTTTTAGAATGGCCCAGTGTATAGTCCTGATCTCAGTCCTATAAAAATATTGCGGAAGGATGTGAAGTGAGCAGTTCATTGGAGGAAACCCATCAACATAACAGAGTTGAAACTATTTTCTATGGAGAAATTAGATAACCTTCTTTCAGGTCAATGTGCATGACTACTCAATTACCTGAAATATTTTGATGCAGTTATTGCTGCACAAGGGATTCACACCAGATCCTGAAAGCAAAGGTTTACATGATTTTCTTATATAAATCACCAAGTCTAATATATATAACTTATTTGTTTAATTTAGTTCTCTATATCTACTTTTAGGACTTGTGTGATAATCTGATGTAGTTTTAGGTCAGATTTATGCAGAAATATATAAAATTCTGAAGGGGTCACAAACTTTCAAGCACCACTGTAGATATGGGATAGTCTACCCTTATCAATCAAAGGGAACTGAGTTATTGATGTAAAAAGTCTCCTGTAACCAAATTCTGTTTCCCTTTGGTAGAGTTTGGTAGAAGTGGATCTCTGATATTTATAAAAGTCTTGTAAATAATGCCAAGGCGAGGTCGCTTCCAAAAAAAAATATTTTTTAATATCATTCTATATCTTTTTATGTATCATACTATACAAGTATTTCCTCCTATATTCATGGCTCCGCAGAGCATCTATATATTGTCTTTTTCTAGGTTGAGATACTAGTGAATTGGGGTCTGGTGTTTCTTGAATGTGATCTTTGGGTGTTCATTGAATATTTTGTCCAGATAATGGTTGTTCTTGATTAATTGTGAAAAGCAGTATAGTGAACATTACTCCTTCTCCATGATTAAAGGGGCTTAGGCTGGAAATACCTCCTAGATAATTGTACCTGTATATCATATAGGCATGGGTGTAGTGGTTTGTGGGAAGTAAAAAAAATCTTTTGGGTTCTGTGTCTTTTTGGGGGAGTTTGCAGTTCATATAATCAAATTTTTGAGAGATTTGAGACTTGTATTCCCTGATGTTATGTTTTTTCATGGATGTGGTATAATTGGAAACACTAGGCTCTTGGTGGAAAGCAGATTATGAAATGGAAATCGACATTTTTTCATTTGGAATTGATAACTGTCAAGGTTTTGGTAGATCTGAGCCACCCTGAGAGCTCCCATGGAGGGATCGGTTCTGTTATTTTTTTATATAAGTTTTCATTTGATTTGTAATATTAAGAAACTAAAAAAACAGATGGTTCTAAGCTAAGCACAAGACTCACTGTTCACAGTTAAGTAGCAGAAGCTTAAATCTAAAATAAGTGGGTGAATTTTCATAGATGCAAAGCAAACAAAACTGATCTGCAAAGTCAATTAGCTTGAATTATTGTGTTTAGTTTACCTGCTCGTAATACAGCTTCTTGGATTTAGCTTTAATCATTTATCTTCAGTTCCCTAAGCTTTCCTGAAATTTAATTTGTTTTAAATGTTTTATGCAGTACTCTCAAGAAACGTACATCCTGTTCGTAACCAGCAAGTTAATCGTTATATTGCAGGTGTATGGTTGGGAGCATGTAACATACATTAAAAAATCTTGGATACAAAACAAAGGCTTCTGATATAGTCTTCAACATACAAAAGATAATTGTTTCACCAGCAGTCTATTGGAATATTTATATAAATCATAAATAATGTTAATAATTTCAACAAATACATTCTTTAGTTTTATGCTAGTTTGGAATTTAACATTTTAAAGCCTAAGGACTTAAAGGGGTTTTCCAAGCAAAAAATAATTTTTCAAAAAAGGTCTGTTTGTGCTATTAATAGGTTAATAAATGCACCCAAATATCTTTAGCAGAAAAGATATAAGTACAGTCTGGAAGGGTCTTAAGTCAATTTCTGGTCATAGACAGCCAGTCTCTGAGGTCAAAGGAGATGTTAATTGGCTTGAAGAACTATTAATCTATTCTTCATTAGATTTGATCACACACCAGTTTATCCCAACCCAGCATGTCATTCAATCCCCTCTTCCACACTGCCCCCACCCCCTGCTTCTATTTCCCACCAAACCAGAAAATCCAGCAATCAGTCATTATCTGATCACAGTCTGACCTTCACTTGGGCCCAGTTGGGAAAGAAGCTGAAAAAGATCAAAGCTAGAAAAGCTGCTGGGCCAAATGGCATCAGTGCAAGGCTAATTAAGACTTCTGGGGACCAGCTGTATGGTGTTATTACTTATCTGTTTAATATGAGCCTGAAGCTGGAAATAGTACATGAATTATGGAAATCTTCTTGTGTGGTACTGGTTCCAAAGAAACCTCATTCTATAGACCTTAACAACTACAGACCCATAGCATTGACATCCCACCTGATGAAGATCTTAGAGAGACTGGTTCTCACACATGTACGCCCTCTAGTGAGCCCGGCTATGGACCCTCTTCAGTTTGCTTATCGGTCAGACATTGGGGTGGATGATGCCATCATCCAACATCCACCTTCTGCACAGAATTCTTTTTCACCTGGAGAAACCAGGGAACACTGTGAGAATAATGTTCTTTGATTTCTCCAGCGCTTTCAACACCATACAGCCAGGGCTACTGAGAGACAAGCTGGCCCTTGTTGGAGTGAACCACCACCTCTCCAATTGGATCCTAGACTACCTCATAAATCGACCTCAGTATTTGAGAGCCCGGCAGTGTGTATTAGATACCGTGATCTGTAATACGGGGGCACCTCAAGGTACAGTTCTTGCCCCTTTCCTCTTCACACTGTACAGTGCAGATTTTAGGTGCAACTCATCTAGCTGCTACCTACAGACGTATTCTAATGACTCTGAAATAGTAGGCCTCATCACAGACAATGATGGCAGGGAGTACAGGGAACTGAACCGGGATTTTGTGGACTGGTGCCAGCGGAACCACCTTAGGATTAATGCTCCTCAATAATAAGCTGAACTGGGCATATCATATGGATGGCTCTACCTGCTTAGGAGGCTGAGAGCCTTTGGAGTCCAGGGGGCACTTCTTAGGACTTTTTTCAACTCAGTAGTGGCATCAGCCATCTTCTTCGGAGTGGCCTGCTGGAGGAGTAGCATATCAGCCAGGGATAGAAATAAACTCAACAAACTGATTAGAAGGGCCAGGTCTGTCCTGGGGAGTCCCCTGGACCCTGTGCAGGTGGTGGGTGACAGAAGAATACTGTCCGTGGTGAGCTCCATGTGGGAGAATAACTCCCATCCCATGCATGAGACCATGACGGCACTGGGCAGTACTGTCAGTGACCAACTACTTCACCCTAAGTGTGAGAAGGAGCGCTATAGGAAGTCTTTCCTCCCCGCTGCGGTTAGGCTGTACAACCAACACCGACCTAAGCGGAGATCAGGCTATACAGAGAACTGAAATATCTTTCTGTTGTGATACCCCTCTGCTACTTTTTACCTGTAACTTTCTGTCTTTCTACTATCGCTGGAATGCCTCTTTACCTTGGAAAGTTCTTGTATATATTTGTATTGTTTATCTTTGCTGTTGTAACACACTGAATTTCCCCATGGTAGGACTTTTAAAGGATTATTATTATTAATATTATCTGACATGCAAAGTATGCATATATTGTAGTTACATTGTCGCTCATACTTTACATACATGCTGTACATATTTTATTCATACATTAGATACATGTTGCATACATTACTCTTTTGTTACATATGTGTTGTGCACATGCCACTCACACATTACATACATCAAAAGTTGAAGGTGTTATAGGAAAATATTGTACCTAGCAAGACACTCTGATTTAAGTTATGTGATGCTTTGGGGCTCTCTCTCTCTCTTTTTCCCTGTTGCATGGATTAATAATAATGCTTGAAAAGACCCATCTGTCATAAGGGTTGAAGTTTTTTTTTTTTATTTGCAAGTGATGTTAGATTAATAAAGAAGTCCTGTTTTTAATAAGAAGCAGTATGCCACAATTGTTTAGTTTGTAATCATTAGATACATGTTATACACATCACTTACACATTAGATACATGTTATACACATCATTTTCACATTGCACACATGCTACCCACATGTCACTCACACACTTTATACATATCCTGTGCACATGTCACTCACAAACTACATACATACAGCACACATCAGGGGCCCCTGTGCCCAAACAGTTTAATGCCTACCTCCAGTTGACCCCAGTTTAAAGTTCCCCTCCAGCTACCCCACAGTATAAACTCCCCCTGCAGTTTCCCCAATAATATTATTTCCCCCTCTGGTGCTCTCACAGTATCAAACTAACATAGCTAACAAACTAACTGTCTCTGGTCCGGAAGGCTTCAGGGAGCAGAAGAAGCAATGTGACGCCTATTACTCCCGGTGCAGAGATGGTGAAGCAGGGAGGGGACAGCCCCCTACTTCACCATTGATTCAACTCCCCTGCATCCTTTGGATACAGATGAGTTGAAGCTGTGACATACTTCCCCTCTACCGGGACAGCAGACAGCACCCAGAATCCAGGACTGTCCCACTGAATCCGTGATGGTAGGGAGCTATGCCTTATGTCTTGCTGAGATGCCCATTAGCTTAGGAAATAATTCACAATCTAATACAGTGGAAAGTTGTTTTAAAGACATAGGGCCCCGACCTACTAGTTTGTATGCCCCTAGTGCACATGTCATTCACACATTAAATACAATGCCAAGATCACCCAAGCACTTCCATAACATTGCAATAGCACTTAACTGCTTTAATTTCCCCCTATCTTTGATAACACTTGGCCCATATCTCTATTAAGTGTTAAGCACCGTCTGTCTTACCCACTAATCCATACCCCACTTGCCATGGCTACAAGGAAAACTACAGTCAAATTCCATCAACCCTTTTGCCTACCAGTTTAGCAGAACTGCTGGACATCATTGTGATGCCCACCATCACCTGTGGCCCCTCTTAACACAGAAGCCCTCCATCTACATTGAACACATTTGCTTGTGGTCACAAAAAAAAATTAGTGTTATCATTGTAGTCTATCATATTTCTTTGGCAATAAACTCCCACTTATTTCCATTTCCATAAAGCACTTCCCCTTCTGCTCTATCTATTCAGAAAGGAAGTGTGTGCATCCAAAATACCTAACCCAAGTTTATTTTCTTAACAATAAAAAGCTACAACTTTAAAAAATAAGAACAGTAATTTTCATCTACACATTTAAAGTTATCTAATAGAACTTAAAATAAATACAACAGCCCTTAAAGGTTTTTTTTGCTAATTTTTGGGTTAATATATATCTAAGGAATGGATATATTAGAAAGTCAAGGTCATTTCTAAATGATTTTTCTCTTTTTGGTAAAGATTACTTTTATCACCCTTACCCCCTTAATAAATTTACATTTCCTCAGAATTTAACACAAAGGTAAAATTTAATTCAATACAATGAAATGAATGAACTCAAGCCAAAATAGATTGCTTCTTTAAGTCCCATAAATCACACAAGGGGTCTTATCTACAGAAGAGGCATGTCTTCATTCTATAAAGCAATTTGTTAAAAAAAAAAAAAAACAATAAAATTTTTTCTTTCTTTTAAAATTTAGTACAACTCATCTTTTAATAGGATTCAGGGACAGAGCGAATTATACCAATTTGGTCTTTTTCCACAATTTAAAAGCTGTGATCCATAACGATATTTAAGACAAATTGTGAATCTTTTATTTCCCAGATGGCCCTTTTAAGTTCACATTCCTCTCATTTGAATATTGAAATTCAGATTTAAGTCTGTAAATTGAATGGAGCACAGAGTCCCTTATGAAATAAATATGAAAGGCTTGTTTGCTCAGCAAGGCAACATAAAACTCTCTGGGCATTAGACGAGGTTATCAAAGTCCCACCTGACTGCTCATGTTTTGGAAACTACGTCTCTTTAAGTGATCTGGCTGCCAATGTTTTTTTTTCATCTTTGCCTTGAATGTAACATACTCCTACGGTACTTAATTACTGACAGGTCTGTTGAGTGCCATGTCACACAATATTCCTTTTTTTCCCATGAGATCCTTTTAGGAAATAATAAAAGATCTATCTATAAATCTATTGATCAATTCATCTACAGTATTTATCCTGAAGTCATCAATCTGGCAGTGGTAGAACCCTGTGTGCTGTGGGGCCAAGAACTAAAAAGTAACCTGGGTCCAATGAAGGTAAGTACTGTATACAGAGCTGCCATCAGGGCAGTACTACTAGTACTATTATTAGGGGCCCAGACAAAAGTGTAAAAATAAGGGGCTCGCTCAATGGTACTTCGGTTAATAAGACCACAGCAATTGAGCCCCTTCGATTTTACTTTGGTGAGAGGATCAGGCTCTATCACAGTGCAGTGCAGTAGATTAAAACAATAAAGGCATGCTGGAAACCTGGACCTTAAACAAGGCAAGTGTAAAAAATATTTGTAGAATTGCAGTTTATGAGCAATATAAGAATTTCATCTTCAAATTCCTTGGAGTGTTAAAAATAGAGTTAAAAAATGTAAAAATGTTTTTATCAGCTGGAGTCTTTGGTAGGGCTTAAAGGGGTTATCCGGGATAAAATGTAATTCCTACACTAATCTAAACACCCTCCCCCCGCCTACTTTCTAAATTACATAATTTATCAAAAATGTATATTTACCCATATTCCAGGGGTGGTCATATGACTATTGCATCGGGACTATTGCGCCAGGACTATTGCACGTCCCGTCAGAGTCAGAAAAGAGGGAGGAGCCGTCTTGCAGGAGGAAGTCTGGAAGGAAGATAAGTAAGTATGATGGGGAGGGGGGGTGGGCTGAGTTAGTTGGGAAGGTCTAGGGAGGTAGTGAGAGTGAGATAGTGTGAGTCATCCTACAAGTACCATGATGCATTAGGTAAGACAGCAGGAAGCTACACCATATAAACAAATGCAGAAGATGCCAGGAACTCCCAGAGAAACACAGAAATCACTCAAAACAAGGCTAAAGGTATTTGGGTGCACTTATTAACCCATTAATAGCACTAACAGACCTTTTTTAAAAAAACAAACAAACATTTTTTTGCCTGGAAAACCCCTTTAATGTTAAAGGGGTAATACAATTTTTTTTTCTTTTTACAGGTAGATAAAAATATGGTGAAATTAATTTTTCCAATTGAAACCAAATAAAAATGTCCTACTCTTTTGCAGAAATCTGTGACCAACACAATCTCTGTTTTTAGTTTTCACTTCCTTTCTGGTCCTGATCATGTGCCGTTCATTGTGCACTCCATCATGTGCCGTTCTGTACACTCCATACCCAACCTACCCTAAGGTATTTCTGGGGGCCCAATTTCACTGTTTGCCTCAGGCAGCAGAAACACTATTTATTGAATGTGTGCACCTGTCTGTGAGGCTGTTTTTACTGTGAATAATACTGTAACCTGGATAGTAGGAATCCAAATCTGCTGTTTCCTATTATGTATGAATTAATGAGCTCCATTTTGATTTAGCGGGATGCATTCCAAAAAAGACCAGTCATAGCTGACACACCTACATTAAGAATGGAAGCCATATTGTTGGTATAGAAAAAAACAGAAAATATGTATATTTTAAAATAATTATGTATCTAGGATAGTTTTACCAAAGCATCTAAGCGGCATCTTTTTGGAAATTTGATGAATTTTGAAAATACAATGATGAAGGTGAAGAATAAGATCCTGCCTTGCTAGAGTTTGCACATAATTTGTAATAAGGCGCATCTTCTGGGTTCTGTGTGCCTAAACAGAAATCTTTGCCAGCAACTTGCTGGTGTAAATTCCTGACCTTATTTATACCATAAAACTAGAGTTTATTTCATAATAAATTTGACAGATCCAATGGCCCCCCACACCACATTCCCTGCTATAGCTCCTTTGAGGAAAGTGTTATATGGGGCACAGAAATTGAAAAGTTGCAATTTTTTTCCAGTTTTCCAGCACACAAGCCATGATAAATTAACACCCATGTTTTCAACCAAATTATTATTGCATCTTAAGAGGAAAAAAATGTGACAATTATGTAACAGGTCTTAATTACATTTCTTATTGTATTGTTCACAATTACTATGCAGATTTTCCATGGTAACAACCTATAAGCAACTTGTTGTATTCTGATCCTGTAGTCAGATTTCCTTCCTTCCATCTGTAGTTTATGCTAAGGTACATTTGGTAGGTTAGAAAGAACTAAGAGACAGATGGAAGAGAATGGATCAGACTACACAGTTATGAAGGTAGATATATGCTTTAGCTTTGTTTTATTTTTCCCTATGGATATAAAAATCCATAGTAAATAAAGAACAAGAACAATGTAAATACAAGTATGCAAGAAACAACAATTTTCAGAAATAATGAGTTTTCTTTCCTCCTAAACCTCCTCATTTTTTGTCATCCAATTATTTCCATTTGTCTGATTCACTGGTTTAGCATATGTGCTTTTCTTTGTTCCCACTCTTTTCTTTGCTGGCTCCTTATGTTTAAAGCCTGAGTTGGTTTAGGTCTTTCGGGTCTCTAAAGCCTCTGGTTGATTCTGCAAATGTCTATGTAATGGAAAGCTTCATAGTATGTAAAAAAATGAAAGTATCACACTTGATACTTGTGATGTTGATGTCTGGGGCAAGGGAGAAAATATGAAATTGGTTGTACATGTAGGATGATGAATAGTTAAGTGACACAAAAAGTAGATTTTTATTATAAACTTTCAGACTTTTTTAATTATTTCCCACTTATGCAGTTTACCGAACATAAATCTCTCTTAAATTTTCATTATGATAATGACTTTTCCTTGGAATTCATTTTAAAGTTAAGAACATATCTCCTGTAGTTATCAAATTTAGATGGCACCACATGTAAAATCATTTATGCTACCTAATAAGACTTGAACATTGTGTACTGAAGGTTAATTTGGCTCAGAAGGATTCATTTATCTCTATCTCTTTAAGACACACCAAGCAGCTAATACTACTTAGTGCTACTTTCAGCCTGGTACTTGGCATAGGCTTCCCCCTGCCCCCTGCCTAGACTAGCATTACTGAATCATGATGTTCGGGACATGGGTACTTTGCCCCAGGATTCCTAGGCTTCCTAGGTTAGTTTCTTGGCAACTGACATATGAACCACAAGGCCTTCTTGATACACCCAGGTACCTATCCGCAGATCTGTGCACATAGTGACTGGCTGAGGTCTGTAGTGATCTCTTTGTGCTGTAAGGCCAAGATTTGTTTTTCCAAAAAAGTATAAATAAACTGAAAAAGTGGGAGATTGCAAGGAAGTTGATCAAGAACACAAATTTGACTTGAAGCTCCTTGGCCCCATTGCAAAATCTGTAATAGGACCCGTGCCTATCTTGTGCCATGTAGAAGTGGTATATTTTATGTGACAGAGAGACCTTTGGAGCCCACAAAAGGTCCAGCACCAGGAAGTGCCTGCTACCTCTGCACCCCTTATAGATAAGTCTCTGAAAGAGGGGTATGTGAAGTATATGGGGTTTTACTTTTTCTGGGCAGAACAGTTGGCCAGTGGTTAGTACTATTGCCTTCAAGTACTGTGATCATAGGCCTGAATCAGACCACATCTGCATGTAGTTTGTATGTTCTCCCAGCATTTGTGTGGGTTTGCTCTGGTTACTCTGGCTTCCTTCCTTACTCCAAAGACATACTTTTATTTATATTTTATACTTTTCCTATATTTATCTATATATTGCAAATGTATGTTAGAAGCACACCCTTTTGCCATACAGTATGTTTGCACATCAACCTATATGATTTTCCAAGTATATAAACCAACAGTTCCTCACTGACGGAGTGTGAATGAAGCCTAATCATGATAGAAAAAGTGCTAATTATTTGAGGGTTGTACCAAAATAACAAGGTTTCACCTATTCATGGGACAGGGGTGAGTGCTTGAGCTCTGGGACCCTACCCAATCATAAGCATAAGGGTCCTTTGTCCCTTATTTGATTGAAGTGAGAGTCATGCATGTAGACTGCTATTCAATGTCTATGGACATGACAGAAATAGCTGAGTATGGAGCGTGGTTATCTTTGTAAGTCCCACAGACTTTGAATGCAGCAAGGGGCATGAATGGAGGACATAAGACTATGGTCTTATGTTTGGTAGGACTCTTACCTATGGGAACCTCAGCAGTCAGACACATCACCTATCTTGAGTATATGTTATACGTTGTTTTATGGGGCAACCCCATCATCTCCGTATTTAAATAGTGGGTTACTTGAATTTTTGGATATTGTTGTAAAGTAGGTATTTTTATTTCAACAGCAGCTGCATGTTACCAAACCAAGCATTTCCACTACATAGATT
Source organism: Leptodactylus fallax (assembly GCA_947044405.1). Taxonomy (NCBI): domain Eukaryota; kingdom Metazoa; phylum Chordata; class Amphibia; order Anura; family Leptodactylidae; genus Leptodactylus; species Leptodactylus fallax. The sequence goes on from CAMRHE010000530.1 coordinate 1,038,935, forward strand.
ACAAATGCAATGTTTTCAGTAATTTGCAGTTCCTGCTAAGAGGGCATAGTTACGTACATGGTCAGTAATGAATCTTTAGAAAGAGGAGAGCTAACAAAGCACAATTGAACTTTTGTTGTAGCTCAAGAGAGTGCATTAGTTTATTAGGTTGTATCCTTTCCAGATGTTCCACAATTGCTATATGTGGAGCCTACTGTTAAATTGCAGATCAAGCAATCAGACACAAAAGCCTTTTTCCTCTGTAAAGCTATGGGACACCACATAAATGTGATCACTGTTCTTTCCAAAATGCTGCATATCACAAATGCAATCATCATTGTCAAGTACAGAATTTCTACCAGAAATGTATCCCAGGGTAAGACAGGAAACTAAATGCTGCACATGAAGTTAATATCCCAGCCGACAGGCTAAGACTATCAGTTCAGCTGGAAAATAGTACATTAAGAGATACTGCAAAATGTTAATGTGCACATATCACTGAAGTTTTACTATTTACTAGGTCCATCAAAGAGGTTGGATTCTGTAGAAATACAGCTGACGGGTGTATATTAAGAAATCATTTATCATGATATCCAGATAGGATACTAGGCCATTGAGTCTAATCTGGACTTTCCAATCTGTCAACGATTTTTGTCTTTGTTACCATACCCCTGTGAATTAAAGTGTAACTAAGCTTTTATTTATTTTTTTATAAATACATAGTGCAGGTGATGTAATACCGTAGACTTTTTTAAGAAAACCTCCTGTTTCTTCATTTACTTGCTGATCAAATCTGAATAATAGTAGTTTATGGAGATGAGGGGGAGGAAGAGGAGTGTTCCTTAAAGCAGTGAGAAATCTGCACTATAGAGAGACAGTTTTCTTTCACAACACAGCTGGGCTGTCTGGAATTACTGCAGTGGCTCATCTGCCAGTGTACAAAGTATGAACCAAAACACTCAGATAAGAGGAAAAGACAAGTAATTGTAAAACACACATGCACTTTTGTTTTGTGGAGTATATTGAAAAATTTGTTCCCTGATACCTGTACTATTGATTTATAAAAAATAAACAATGGCATATTTATGCTTTTACAAATACTATACTATATCCTATGCAATCATTTGCTTAAATTTTATCTAAAGCATACCTAATTTTGCAAAAAACCCCACAATCCCTCTTTAGACATTCACTAGTTCTACTTGACATAGTGCAGTCATCATTGCTGTGTGTAACCTGCATATTGTGTCTTCTCTTTATTTGCTTCTATAAATATATATTTCCACCTTTCATGTTAACGATTGGGCAAGCCAATAAAATTTCTCCCCATCCCTTCTTACAGTATGCAGTCTCATATACACTGAGGGAAAGATACTGCAGCTGCAACTCCCTCCCCCTGTCTCCTATTTATTTGGAAAGTAAGAGGGTGCTAAATGTCTGCAAAGATTGTTAAGACAGGGAAAGGGGACTACTGAACTATATCTAATATGAGTATTTTCATAAATGCACAAATATAGTCATTTATACTTATTAATGATAAGTAATACTAAAATAATTTTAACGATAAAACCCCCAATGTAGGAAATCTGAGTGTAACGTCCGCACCATTCAGACTTCGACGCCATCCTCCGGCCGCATGCTACAGAGCAGGAGGTGTGTCTGCCTATGATTCCTTGCTTTAGCTTCTTGTAGTACCTTGTCTGAACACTGTCCTATTCCCTCACCTCTGTAATTGATTTTAAACCATACCCATCTCTTACACCTCTTGTTTCCCTCTGCTCCTCTAATAGCTAAACTCAGCCTTGCCTTGTGATTGTCAGCCTATCTGCCAATCAATCCTGGGGCGGGTTCTGGACTTCCTATTTACAGCCCATCAGCCCACACTTTGTTGCTGGCTACTTTGTCTCTGACCTTGCTAAGCATTCTCTTTGCTATTGTATTGTATTTCTGACCTTTGGCTTTTCTTGTGACTACTCTTTTGGATTGCGATTTGGTACTTCTTTGTCTCTCTGCCTTTAACCCTTGGCTTTTTGACTCCTCTTCTGTGTTGTTTGTCTTGTCTGTGTTTTGTGTTGTCACTTATCTAGAGAAGGGACTGGTGCACAGTTGTCCCTGTAATTAGGACAGTTGAGGCAAGTAGGCAGGGACAGGGGCTGGGTCGAGTTTAGGACTCACTGTCTCTGTTATTCCCTTCCTCCCAGGTTTCAGCAGCAGCACTGGGGAATTTCTCAACTGGCAATTCCCTAACACTGAGGTTATTTTTCTGGAATGGAAACATCTTTTTTTCTCTGTTCCAGACCTACATGTAGCAAAATCTCCATGTGTAAATGACCAGCTCAGATTGATATCCAGAAAATGTATTGTTGGCACATGTTGCATTTGGGTAGCTTTGTTATATTGACATCATTGACTTATAATAGAATCTATTAGGTTTTTAATCAGGGTTGCAGAATTTTTAATGGCGAGAATAGTCCTACAAACTACACTATTGATGATTAATATCTCATTTTACAAAGAAATGTTAAGTGAGGTTCAAATCTCAGAAATAAATAATAATTGCAGAAATACAATTTTATAGTTTGCTACTATATCATATGAATAATAATAAACAATGCAAAGATAAATTCTAGCATCTGTTAAAGAGCCCTTCAGGGTCAATGTTATGCAGAGTTAATTGCAGCGATCTTCAGAGCTGAATTGAATTCTGAAATTATATTTAAAGCATTATATGAAAAAATGCAAAATTATTCACGCATATAAATAGATAAATAAATAAAATTGTATTGTATTGGAACTGTCCTTATCCTGTTTCATTTTTTAATTTCTTAGTTTTATTGATTTATTTTTTCTGTAAAACCAGTTACAAAAAACATAACGCAACTTAGAATGAAAGGCATTTGCATCATAAGGAGATGGAGTACACATTCTTGGAATTCTAATTACAAAAAAGAAAGCACAATCACCTTAAAACATCAAGGATCCATCCTGGCACATCACTGATCACAGTCAGCATCTCTGGAGTGCAACTGCGCCTGTTTACAGAAGGAACACTTCTCCCCTCTATGAGCAGGAGCAGTTATACTCCAGAAATGTTGACTGTAATCAGTGTGGAGCATGACTCAGCTATTGTATCCTCCATTTTAGATTTCAGGGCCATGTGGACCATGCCTGTAGACATTTTACATTCATCTTTTGTCTAGAGAGCTCATCCCCGCACCACATGGCTTAAGGGGATGAGCCCCTCTCTTGTTTCTTATCCAATAGCCATGTGCCAGAACTATTTTACAACTTTGCCACCAATCATGTTATGTTAATTACAGTAACCCGACCTGTTCTTTGTCTACTGTACTTAAAAACCAAATGTTTCCCTCCATTAAAGCAGAACCCACTATATACACAACAGCTGTGCATATGTGTCTGTCTCTCTGAGTTAGCTCATACATCAACTTTATGAATTTGGACTTCAATACGGCGATACTTAGAGCGGATTGCGCTCACAGAAATTGGCGTCCCCTGGGTGGGCCAGAGGTAAATTACTACACATCCGGACAAAACAGATGGAAAGGACAATGGGACAAGGAGAATTTGGAAACTGGTTCAAAAGCAGCTGCAGGATAAGAAGCCTTATTCTTACTGTCTCCACTTTCCACTTCTCATTGTCTTGTGTGCCCTCTCTGGATGCCGGGTGAGTTGTAAGAAAAGTAAATCCTCTGGTCTTTTTAAGAACCCTGTTTATGAAGTATCCGTATTTGAAGAATAACTAATGTAGAAATTTTCTGCTGTGTTTTTGGTATGCATCCCATTTGGTTTGTTTATGTGTTGGACCCTGTGGAAAGTTATTAAGGAAAGATTAGCCAGGAAAGATTAGCCCATTGCCCTTTCTCCTCAAGGTAGAGGAGAAAGTAGTAGCCTGGGGTTACTGTATGAGTTCCTTATACGTAGTTAACACTTTTTTTAGTGCCGAGAGATATCCTTTGAGGCTTTAAGGCAAGAGGTTGCCTTAATTAAGTGCTGGGCACCCAAGAGATATCTTTTTTGTAGGTTTGCGTATAAAAGTGTGTCGTTAAGCGCTGGGCGCCCGAGAGGTACCGGTACCGTTTGTACCCTTTGAGGTTCGACACAGAAGATTAGGCATGGGGAATTTTCCTGGGAGGTGTGAGGCTGATCCTAAGAATAGAGGAATTCCAGCTATAGAGATTGTGAGAGTAAAAGAGGGTGCTGACGTAGTGAAGGGGTGCTCTATTAGGTAAGTGAAAGAGCCAAAACAGCAAGATAGGTGATAATGATAGGATGTGAAAAGATGAGTTTCTGAATGTTGAAAAGTGGAGTAAGTGGAGTGAGATGGAGAAAAGTGAAGTGACTCTCAGAAAACAAAGTGTTTCAGCAAGTTAGTAACTGAAGGTTTCAGAGGAAGTTGAGCTTGGTGCAATAAAGTGTGTTTGGATATTGTTTAAAGATTCCTCAGACTGGTGAGGTAGCAACTGTTGCTTTTGTAGCCCATCCCCCTTAAACAATAGAAGGCCTAATCTAGAGTTTTGTGCACATGGTTGTAGAAGAAAATTCATTGTCTCAGTGAGTTAGAAGTAACATTATCTGTTTTGTAATGTCTTTTTTTGTTTATAATGCACATTTGAAGGAATTTAGGAATGTGACGGAATGAATGCTATGATTTGCAAGAAAGTGTATGATAGAGTCATGTATATGGTCTAGAAATCCTGTATCTGCTTAGGATTTGAGTAGATGTCTGACTAGTTGAACAGATGTTGTTTGGTAAGTTGAATTGGGAGACCGTGGCCACGATATAAATTAACTTTGAAATCATATTATAAGCTCTCCCATTTCTTCTGCCTGCTTCACTGATTGAGGATATTTTGTGTATTTATTAAAGTCATTGAATTGTTTGTAATTGTGGAGTGTGTAGGAGCTCAAGACTAGTTTTACTTGTTCTGGATAGTCTGAATGAGCTGACAATTTAAAAGATGGAAGGAGAGATAAAATCCAACTATGTGTATGCTAATGAGGTGGGGATTGAATTTTTTAGACACAGGAAGGAATGTCATTGTCTTTGAAGATGTCTGAATGTTTATTGCCTATAGCATGTTCTTGAATGTTGGAATGTGTTGAATCCAGACATTTTGCCTGGAACTGTAAAGTTCCAAGATGGGAGACCCAAAGACAGACAGGAGGACAATAACCATCAATAGGGAATAGGTACTCCAGTAAGCATGCATTTAATATCAGTACCTGATAAACTGAGCCCCCCCCCCCCCCTATGATCTCCCTACAATTGCCTGAGGGGAGAACTTGTGGGTTGTTGGTGGATACTGGAGCTAGCAAGCCTGTTTTGCATGCTGACAATGTTTTTTTTTTCCCTATGAGATAACTTATGATTACCACTAGATTCCTTGTCAGTGAGTCTGTCTCAATTAACTTGGTGGGATCAGACGTTTTACAAGCCCTAATGGCTCACATTGTGTGTGGGCCAGATGGGACGGTCTCACTGTTACCAGCAATGTCAGAAGACACCTTATGTTCCCTACACTCCCTGGTTTTCCTGACAAAGCAAAGCAATGCAGAGGTAGTTAGTGTAGAGGAACATCTAGGTTGTGTGCCCAATTACCTCTGGCAAAAGGAAAAACATATATAGGCAAATTGCCAGTACCCCCAGTAATGGTCACATTGCATTTACCTTGAAGGGTAAACAATATGCTTGGACAGTGCTACCACAAGGGGCGCAGCATTCTCCCACCCCCTATACTGCAGGGCGTGGTGCTACTCCAGTATGTGGATGACCTGCTTTTATGTTACCCCTCCTAGGAGATATGTACAAGCATCAGTATCTCGGTTGTGCTTTTTAGCAGAAAATGGATGTAAAGCATCTAAGTCCAAATTGCAGTTCTGCCTTACTAAAGTTGTTTTTCTAGGTCATTGCATTTTACAAGGACATCTGACCCCTGATAGACTTCAGGTCATACAGGAGCCTAAACCCCCGAATGGTGTGGCACAACTTAGGACATTCTTAGGCCTTGTGTCCTACTGCAGACAGTGGATCTGTAATGTATCCCTGTTAATGCAACCTCTCTATGACTGCATTACTAAACCAGAACAGGCAGTGGAAAACTTCCACTCCATCAAGTTGGCACTTATTTATACAAGTTTTAGGACTTCCTAATTATGACGAGACTTTTTCTCTTTACTGTACAGAAATGTCGGGAAACGCAACAGCAGTGCTTACTCAGACTCATGGACACCAACATAGAGCAGTATCTTACTATTCTGCTAGATTAGACCCAGTGTCCAGAGGAGCACCTTCTTGTGTTAAGGCAGTAGCTGCAGTCCAATTGTCCCTGGAGAAAGGTGCAGAAATCGTATTGGATTTCCCTATCACAGTACTTACTCCTCATGATGTACACGGCATATTGTCCCAGGCCCAGCCTAAGCACATTTCAATGGCTAGACAACTCAGATTATAGTGTGCCTTACTTATGCCTCCTAATGTCACCCTTGCACGCTGCACGACACTCCATCCCTATACCCTGTTACCAATAGATTCGGGGGGGGGGGGGAGAGGAAGGACAACAGTGAAACAACCTGTACACACATGTATTTTCTGATGAACTGTATATAACTGATGCAGCAAGAAACTGTAGGATTTGGTCATGTAAATGATGAATCTATTGCTAACTCTTATGTAAATGCTGAATCTATTGCTAACTCTGATTTTGAGTTCTTTTGTAGATGGCTCTCGATTTGGGAAGGATGGCAAATTCTATACCAGATATGCCAGTATCTGGCAATGAGGTAAACAAGCAGAACCATTACCCCCACAGGTCTCAGCTCAAGAAGCTGAACTGAAAGCACTCACTGAAACGGTGTAAAATAGCTGAGGGTAAGCCCGCTATGCCTTTTATATAGAATAAGACTATGGTCCGATCTGGAGAGTAATAGCTTACTTTAGTTCTAATGGTATGCTTATAAAGGATTTCCAGGCTATTCAGGAGCTGATGGAGATCATGCTGCCACCAAGGCTGATATAAAAGAGAGTAGAGATAATGCAAGGGCAGATGCTGCAGCCAAACTAGCTGCAGAAAAGCCTAGGGAACATGCCTCAGCACTGGTGGTCACCATACCAGAGCAGCTCTCATTTCAGGTTCTAAAAACATTGCAGGACCAAGCCGGTCCAGAAGAAAAGAAGACTTGGGAGCAGCAAAGTGCAAAAGAAGATGAACAAGGCCTGATGGTCAGTGGTAAGAGAGTATGTTTACCAAAGAGCATTGTTCCCAATGATGGCGCAAGCAGCTCATTTTCAAGTGCACCACTCAAAAACAGCCATGTGTGACCTGGTGAGCAACGATGGGTAGCTCCAGGTTTTAGCACAACTGCAGCCAGATATGTGCAAGCCTGCATGACATGTGCTGCGCACAATGTGGGCCAAAAAGTAAAGGTTCCTCAGAAACACACTCCAAAGCCCTTGTACCCGTTTCAGAGATTGCAGGTTGACTATATACAGTTACCAAAGGTGGGAAGGTATGAGTACGTGCTTGTGTGTGTTGATCTCTTTTCAGGATGGCCTGAGGCATTTCCGGTACAGAAAGCCACTGCAAAAGCAACTGTAGATAAACTACTTAAAGAAGTAGTGTGCAGATATGGGATCCCCGAGACCATCGAAAGTGATAATGGCACTCACTTCCCTGGACAGTTCTCTTCTAGATCCAAACTGTGTACTGAGAATACATTCCCTAAAGCCAGGAGACTGGGTGGTGGTAAAGAGACACGTGAGAGCCTTGATCCACGGTTTGATAGTCCTTTCCAAGTGCTTCTGACAACATCCTCTTCAGTCAAGTTAAAAGGAAAGTCGACGTGGATCCACGCTAGTCACTGTAAAAAGGTGACCTGCCCGGAAGAGGACTGAAAGGATCTGGTACCTACTGGTGATCCTAGCCCTGGTGACATAACCAGTGGGCTTGTTCTAAAAGAAGAATGGGACAATAAATTGATTAAACACCATCAGGTGTTAACTGTTAATTAGGATGAGTAGGAAGAACCTAGGGATTGTTGGATTTGTACTCACAGCCCTGGTTCTCCAAAGACTATGTTTTATCTAGCACTCCCTCTTGACCTAGATGAGTTTTTCTCTTAATGACTCCTCTTTTCATAATGTTTCGTGAAGTCCAGTGACTTATAAGGGAATGAACATCAGTAATAATCACTTTATTCCAATTCCCATAGCAGGTTGGGTGACCCTCCCATGGTTACAGCTAAACCTGACAGGTAGACCAAGCAAGTGGTATGATTGGAAAAAGGAAAATTTGAACATAAATTCAAAGTCCCATATCATGCCGGTATCATTCCCACAGAAGAGCTTAATATTAGCCTTAGTCTGCCAAGCACCTCTATTGTAAGGTCAGGTAAAGTGGACTTCATTTTTAAGAAAAAGATTCACGCCCCCTTACAAGATAGTGACAGATGGTTCACAGAGGGAATAAAGGGTTGTCCAGAGCACAACTCCTCAATAGAACGGGGACTAGTTAAGGATAGTCAGGGGTTTCTGATACAGAGCACCGGACCCCAAAGAGACATAGAGACGGGGGATAAGTGGTGTGCAAAACCCCCATGCAGCGACTCTATAGCTACCTCTCTTGCCTAGTTCAGCTTCGGAGAGCATGCATATTGCCCAAGGATGTATATCTAGTATGTGGTCATCAGGCATACAAGTGGCTGCCCCCAGGGGGAGAGGGGACTTGTACTCTAGCTAGACTGACACCAGCCACCTTCATAATTACCCATGAACATGTGAAACCTGAGATGATACCCCGTCATACTTTGTACAAGTGTGCAGCAGACAATCACCCTAGGAAAGATGGGCGACCCCATGTGGTTTCAATGGGTATAAGCAACAGAATCATCAGCACGATACTCTTGGATCCCATGGTTATGCAAACTTGGGACAAGTTAGTAGAATCCACCGATTATCTAGATGAGCAGATATACACCATTCTAGGCCTGTTGAATGCCACTAATATGATACAAGGACAACTCATAATAGTCAGTAATCAACACACCATAGTCCTTGACTATCTCACAGCAGCACAGGGGGAATGTGTCAGATTATCTGACCTTCCTGTTGTCACTATATCAACTCTGAAGGGAATCTTCAAGTGTGGGCAGGAATTGATAAGGTCAAAGAATTTAGAGAGAAATGGATCAAAGAACATTACAGGACACAGGACAGTTGGTGGTCAGATACCTTTTTTTTATTCTGAAATCCTGCCAATTGGTTTAAGAGATTAGGTGGATGATTTATGGGAATATTTCAAATATTATTGCTGTGTTTTTGCATCTATTTGACTATAAAGTTTATATTCTGGCTTGTAAAGAAACTTGCTAGAAAGAGGTGCAAACCCAAGATAGTGGGTTTGCAGGTTATAAGGCTGGTTGGACACACTGATAAACATGACAGTGAAGGCATCCCTCTGAGTGTATTAGACCGATAGGTATGTAAATGGTATAACATATCCATGGGGAATGAGGTGAATTCTACATAAAAATCCTCAGGATCTGATTAGCAGATCCTAATGTACCCTGGCTATGGGTTATATCATTTACAAAAGGAGGGAAATGTGGAGGATGACTCAGCTATTGTATCCTCCATTTTAGATTTCAGGGCCATGTGGACCATGCCTGTAGACATTTTACATTCATCTTTTGTCTAGAGAGCTCATCCCCGCACCACATGGCTTAAGGGAATGAGCCCCTCTCTTGTTTCTTATCCAATAGCCATGTGCCAGAACTATTTTACAACTTTGCCACCAATCATGTTATGTTAATTACAGTAACCCGACCTGTTCTTTGTCTACTGTACTTAAAAACCAAATGTTTCCCTCCATTAAAGCAGAATCCACTATATACACAACAGCTGTGCATATGTGTCTGTCTCTCTGAGTTAGCTCATACATCAACTTTATGAATTTGGACTTCAATACGGCGATACTTAGAGCGGATTGCGCTCACATCAGTAATATGCCAGGATGGATCCTTGATGTTTTAAGGTGACTTGTAGGTTTTATTGCACACTATATTTTATGAAAACTGTATATAGAGATGGGCGAACCTTTAAGAATTTGTTTCGTTTCAGGTTTAGGTGGTTCAAGACAGAGATTTGTTTTGGTTCGATCAAGTTCAGTACAAACCACAGCTTAAATTGGCTTAAAACATAGCCAAAGCAACCTGAAAGTGACATGTATCACAGGTATTACCTGTTTTACTATTTGAGAGAGGGGTCCGCGTACCCCAAAGCGCGTCATAGAAATACTAATAAAAACCAGATTATTCTTGCACCCAAGAAATTAGCTTCTGCTTCTCAATCCTAAAAGGGGATTGTGGGTGCATGCAGAAAAAGAGGTATTTGCACCGGAGCCATTCTGGAAGATCTCTTGCGTTCCTGTATCTATGTATGTCTATTGCAAAACAGATGGTAAGCAGTGGATACATACCATCCACTGTGCTGACACTCGCTTATATGCATTTTAACATTTAAAGCGCTTCAAAAATTATCCCTTTTTGGGGGAAAGGTGCTTGCCTGTGGTTTTTTGGACACACATAGCAGTAATATTGCAAAAAGCAATGGTTTTATAGATTCAGTCTAGATGAAAGAGACAGGAAATTCATAGACGTCACCTGTAAGTAACAATATTTTTCCTGTACTGAATTCATGTAAATGGTTTGGAGAGTCCTGTGTAGAACCAGTATCTACACGTTAGGAACCAAATGCAGTGCCGGACAGAGTTAGTCTTAGGAAATCCAGACCCGCCCCTGTACACTAAGGTAAAACAGAGCCGAGCGTCCAGCGTCCCCGAACCGAAGTGGAACCAGCCTCCAGAGGTCTTCGCCAGAGCTCCTGATGGTGGAGTTGGACTTGGTCGCTACCATCGGCCAGAACCGCAACAGTCCTAAGGGCGCAGAGTGCACGGCGCACCACAAGTCATGGAAGGGCCCTGGAATCCAAAAACCACTCACCTAAGCAAATTTGTAGGCAGATGAATACTGAAAAGCTGGAGAAGATGCAGTAACAGGTTTTTTCCAGAAGGTGGCAGTAGCACAGTAGAATTGTCGATTAGTTCCAATCGGCAGCAGGAGAATAAGAAGACATAAGAAGAGTCAAAACAAGCTGGGTCAATTTCAGAAGGTCACGAGTTATAGAATCAGCATTCAAAGAGAGATGGTCTGGAAGGCAAGCGTGGTCACAACCAGAGGGAGAAATAAACAAAAAGGCAGCAGGATAGGATCGAAGGTAAATGGGACAGAGTATGAGGAGGCGCTGACACCCAGGGGAAATGAATAACCAGCTAGAGCAGAGCACAGGAAGGGAGGCTAAATAGACAGGTGAGTGCAAGAAAGTTAACCCCTAGAAAAGCGAGCGTGCCGGAAAGTGTGAGGACCGGAGCAGCACTACTGCAGAGGCGCCAGCTCCGGTCCTAACACTACAACTTTACAGTTATGTATAGTAACAATTTTGGTATACCTGGGCTGTGGGCCTCTCGGAAATGTTTGCTTGCCCTGTACTGAACCTTTAGCTGTGCCTCTAGCTCTGCACCTCTGTCAATATGAACCACTGTGGTTGACAGCTCCGTCCACTGCATAGTGGTGGCACCAGGGAGTTACATCCCACTTCTGTTAATTGAATAGGATCCGACTGTATTTTTTCTCCATCCAGTGTAGTAGCTTCCAGTGTACAGAGGCCGCTGAAACAGCTGATATGTTTGGCATTCAGGTAGATAGGTCATCAGTGGGAAATATGCATTTGGTGTTGGAAAACTCCTTTAATTTCTCTGGAAATTCATTCCTCAGAACAAAAAGTTGATCAATGCATAATTAAAGGACATCCGTTGGTTTTCTGTCATAGTGTACCTATTAGTACGCTTAGTGTTAGCTTAGTGAGAGGTGACACATTTCTACAACATGTTTTCTGATAAAGTCTTTCAATTTATGTAAAATTTTTTCCCTCCTTGGCTGCTGTTCTCACTAGAGCAGCCCTCATCTGTTGACATTCTATAAATAATGATTTGGATGCTGGAGAATTTAACGCTGTGCTATGGCTTTCCCTGGAGCTGTTCAAAGCCAAGACTGATTGTTATAATGATCTTTATAGAAGTAAATGCAATATTTATTTCCCTTTCTCCACAGTTTCCAAATGGAGACAATACCAATATAACAAAGCAACTTTACCTAGTTTGGCACCTTTGAAACCAAGCTAATAGATATTTCCACCTTTTGTATTCAATAAATTGATACCACAGTAACAAAAACAAGCAATACAAAGTTCTATAAGTAGAACATAGCCAGAGGGTAAAGTGTTTGAAAACAGAATCACAGAATTCATCATCTGATTTTCTGTTTTTAACAAAGTGGTTTGGGTTTGTATTTGAAGTTTTATGTTTATAACAGATGTCTTTTGTTTGACATCAAAGCTTTAACTTCAAAGTCAATAAAGCTTGTTAAAAGAATTTAAATATTATTGCTGTAGAGTATGGTATATATAGTAAAGTAGGTGAAAATATGTCATAATGGTTATTGTGAAGACTGTCAGAACATAAGAGTTAGTGGCTGTAGGCAACAATCCTTATTTGCAATTTGATGGATTTTCAGGTCTAGTTGATGTCTTTTGCTGTATATTGTGGGAAGAAACTGTCATGTGATATTGTAATATTTAGACTGATATTTGCTTGTTAGTGATATATTAACTTCTAAAAGCTGACACTTTTGCATAAAATGTGGTAGAAAGAAAAGAAAGTTAGTTAAGTTGCACAACTCAGTGCAACAGTACAAAGTTGAGTATTGATGACCTATCCCCAGGATAGGTTATCAGTATCAGAAAGGTCGGGGTCCATTTATGAGGTATATGGCTGGAAGAAACTCTCTGCTCCTATACAAGTGAATAGGAGCAGAACTGTTATTCTTGGCCCCACTGCTACATTATACAGAGCTCTATATACTGCATATATCTTCCTGTCAATGCACTGTAGTGCTGGGGCTGGGAACTGCAGCTCTGTTCACATTTGCTTGAAATAAGCAAAGAGCTGCTTCCAGTCGTATACCTCGTATATGGCTTCTGGCAGCCGAAACAGCTGATCGGTGTTGGGTCCAGGTGTCAGACAATGACTGATCTGATATTTATGATCTACTAGTGCATCTCAATAAATTAGAATATCATCAAAAAGTTATTTTTTTTTTTAGTAATTCAATTGAAAAAGTGAAACATATATATTATATTGAGTCATTATAGACAGAGTGAACTTTTTCAAGCGTTTATTTATGTTAATGTTGAAGATTATGGCTTACAGCCAAGGAAAAACAAAAGTCTTTATCTCTGAAAATTGGAAGAATTAACCCAAAACACCTGCAAAGGCTTCCTAAGTGTTTAAAAAGGTCCCTTAGTCTGGTTCAGTAGGCAACACAATCGTGGGGAAGACTGCTGACTTGACAGATGTCCAGAAGGCAGTCATTGACACAATCCACAAGGAGGGTAATTCTGATGATATTCTAATTTATTGAAATGCACTTGTATCATGTGGATAGGTCATCTGTATCCAACGTGGGTCATGTATAATGGCTTTAACTAAACAAGATTAGTCTTAAAATTAATATCCATATGTGAACATCAATTTCTAAATAAGTTCAAAGTTGTGCCCTGATTTAATTTCATATAATATTAGTTTGAACTCTATTTTCCTTTTAGGCTGAGGACGCACACTGTGGAAATGCAGCTTTTTTGTTGCAGATTTTGCTGTGGTTTTTTGAGCAAAAGTCAATAATGGCTACAAAAGTAATGGGATATATAGGATGTAGTTATATTTTTACCTTCTGAACAATCCACTGCTGGCTTTGGCTCTAAAAACCACAGCAAAATCTGCAACAAAAAAAGTTGTGCTTTCGCAACGTGGGGCCTCAGTCTCACAGAACCTGAATTGTGGGTAATGGAAAATATATAGGAAATAGTTGTAGTTTTACCTTCTGATCAATCCACTTCTGGATTTGGCTCAAAAAACCACAGGAAAATCTCCAAAAAAAAAAAAAAGCTGTGTTTCCGCAACATGGGGGCTTACAGAACTTGAATTTTGGGCTTTAGCACAAAATGATCAAATGTTCAAATGTCAGGTGGAAATTTACTTTAAAATACAGCAAAACATAGCATAGCAAAGCTTAGTACACAACATTGTTTTTCAACATCTGGAACTACTAGGAGATAATATACATACCAGTAGAGAGTAGATCAGTGAGGAAGGATCATTGTATTGCTTTGTATTTATTTTAAAGTGTAAATGTAAGTCATCTCAATCGCTGTCAGTGGCAGATTTTCCTTATAAAACTTTCAAGGGTTACAGCAAAGGAAAAACCCTGTAGCATATAGAGCCTTGAAGAGTCAAAACATAACCTAAGACCTATTGAAAAAGAATAGAAACAAATTGCTTATTCTTATGTCAAATCTAGTGAAGTCAAACTTTGCCATTTGCACAGCTTTAGCTATGAGCTCTTGTGGGGTTGAAACTGCACATAGTGCAAAATAAGAAACAGTCATTTTACAGTAAATGGCAAATGCTACCTAGTTGTCTGCTTTTGCAGAAGTTTGAGTTGTGTTTAACCCTATGTTGAAAAATATTAAAGGTAAGCGACATGAAACAGAAGCTGTTCACCTGAAATATTGTGCATCCAATTTTACCTGTGTAACTGCAAGACATTAACCACTTTGAAAAACACGCAAATGGATCAGCATGGTTTTTTGGCTGAAGTTGTGCCTGTGTCTTGACACCCTGATCTATACATTGCTTTACCTTTAGCATGGAATCATACAGTGTGTGATCACAGCTTTTTTTTTATACAAAACTCACCCACTTACTGCAACTAAAATCTACAGCACAAATTACAAACCAGTATCATGCCATGCTGCAGGATTTTTCCACAGATTCCAACCTTTGCAAGGGTTAAAAGTCACAGGGGACTGCAGAGACATCTACATATGAGTAACAGCAAAACCACCCCATTCTGCAGTGTGTTTGTACTGTTTGGCCTTTGCCTAAAAGCGGTAGTGCTAATTCCTGTACAACACGCATCAGAATTTTCATCAAGTTATGAATAGCTACAGTGTTCTGACTGTTAGCACATCCATTTTGCCTTGATTGGCAGCTCACTGTGCACAGATAGCACTGACTTCACAGGCTGAGATGACATCAATCAAAGCAGAATGTGGGTGTACCAACAGTCATTTTGACATTTCTCCACTGCAGCAACATATTCATAAGCCCTATTTGGGTATTTACCTATCATAAAGTGGGTTCTCTCCTCTGCAGCTACAGGAGAACTGTCCAGGAAGGTACAAATAACGCTTGAAAAGCTACTGGTTTCTGAAATGGTCGCTAACTTTTCAGACAACTTAGTCTCATTTCATAAAGAATGTGATTCTGGACGAAAATGTAATTTACTTTAATTAAAAATGTTGTTGCTTTCTCCCTGAAAAACCTCTCTAAAGTTCTTGCCACTAGGTGTCTCCCTTGTAGCTAATTTGCTGTCTACTCTCTGTTACTAGGGAAGTTTGATCCATAGATACATCAGGTTTAACAAGGCTTCACAGTGAGTGTAAAGAGGAGGGGCTAATTTCATAGCTTACACACACATCTGCAAACTGCTTTCTTTCTCTGTGCACTGGACTGAAAATTCTGCACATCTCACAGCTTACAATGCAAGAAAAGTCTGCTTATATGCTTGTACCTACTTCTGGCTGCTTGTGTGGTTACAGATGGGATATTTATTCACAGTTTTCCTGACTGTGTTAACAGATTTCTCTCTTCCTGTGTCAGCGATCCATTTAGCAGCATCATGCCTGCATGTATTTCCCGTTTATTTGCAGTCTGGTATCCCAAGATATCCTATATTATGGTCTCTTGGGCTTTTCTTAGCTATTTGCTTGCTATTATACAGTTATTTCTTTCAGAATTACATCTAAAACCAAACCAGTAGTAGTAATGGATAGGGGAGGGGGAAGACTGCTCCTTACTGTACATACCCCAAGCCTGAGAGAGAAATGTAAAATGTGGTACAGCCATAATGGGATTATTAGCAGCAGAAAAACTGTTGGGGCACAATGTATGAAGGCTTAAACAGTCATAGCACAGACTGTCCAGAAAGACCCTGCACATATTTCAACTTTTCATAAAATAATCAGGTTCGCTTTAAGAAAGCCAAAATCTTGGATAGATTTATACAGACTGTCTGAAGGAAAATCTACCTTTGTTGTCCATAGTTACCAGTCTTTTTCTAAAAGCACTACCAGAATTGAAAGCTGTTCTGTGATTGGATGATATAGACAACTAAGACAATTTTTTAAATTAGTTTTGTAAATATTCCCCAAGATATCAAAGGGACAAAAACAGAGATCAGCGTACCATTCTATCTCCAGGTAAGAGAATGAGGAAGAACAATTTAATATCACCAAACACTGGAGTGTTGTTGTTTTCTGACACGTTCTTTTCAAATTATTGATACATATTACATGATTTAAAGGGAATCTTTCACTAGGAAGCTTAATATGAAAACTAGCCAGCGTGCCTTATAAGGGTCATTATACAGTGAACCATCATACATTTAGATAATCTGATAGATGCATCATTTTCTTGAACAAGCTGTTTTATGAATATGAAAAAAGGCTCAAGTGTAATAGACAGGGGTGTTGCTAGGGAAAAAGATTTGGGGCATCAGATCTTTTACCAGTGCCCTGAATGCTTCACTGACCTGGTAATCAACTGTATTGGCATCCACTAATACAACAGATTATTGTAACAGGGCATGGGAGTGTATGTCTCCCTGTTCCATGATCCCCCTCTTATGCTACAGGCCACTTTAGGTCTGTAGCCTAAACGGGACATTGCTATGTTATTGCACCACCTGCGACGGGTCATAGGTAGTAGCAGAGAACATGAGATTGAGATGAGTATATTTTTTATTATAGTGTATAGGGGCCACTGAGGGGCATTATACTGTGTGTGTGGCCTATTGAGGAGCATTATACTGTATGAGGGGCCACTGGGGGCCATTATACTGTATGGGGGACACTGAGGGGAATTACATTGTATGTGTGTGGGCTACTGAGGAGCATCACACTGTGTGAGGGGACACTAGGAAACATTATACTGTATAAGGGCAACTTAGGGTCATTGAACTGTTTTCTGGGCAAGGGAGGGGCAGTATATTGCATGAGGGGCCACTGTGTAGGCACCATTTTAAGCCACATCCCCAAAACACTTCCCCTGGCTGAATTTTTTTGGGTGAAAATGGTAACCCTAGTCACATTTTGGAAGCATTATTAAAATTTGGGTTTGGAGGAAGTGTTCATGGAGGTCTGCACCGAATGAAGAAGTTGAGGAAAGAGAATGACTACAGTCTGAGGAATGAGGTCACTATGTCATTGGATGTAGTAGGTATGGATTTTTCCTGATAAATTTATATAAATAAATAAAACAATCCAGCTCAACATTCAGGTGTATAGGATAACTTGCTGTGCACGGACCAGAACTGAGACCAAGAACTTATGAGAAGAACCAGTTTATCCTGCTCATAAAACATCCTTCTTTATTGAAACTTTATAAAACCATGAAGTGCATACAAATACAGGTGTATATAAGGGGTGGTGACAGCTGCCAACATGTTTCTGATGGGACATGTGTCCTTATAGTATAACATGAGGACATGAAGACAGTTAGCATTCCATACGATGCACTGGGAAGCTGGAAAAAAATTCAGAATGGGATGGAATTAGAGAGAAACTGTGTTTGTCTGCATTTCTTATGGTTTCGTTTTTACAGTATTCACTGTGCCACCAAAATGACATGTCACCTATATTCTATTGGTTGGTACAATTCTAGGGATACCAAATATATATATTTTTTTTAAGTTTTAACTCCTTAAAAAAATCTAAAACTTTGCAAAAAAAAAGAAAAATTTCTTCGAGTCGCCTTATTCTGTCACCCATGAGGTTTATATATTACCAATGACGTGTGAATATAGCTTAAGGCTAAGGCCCTACGTTGCTAAAAAAAAATCACAAATCTGCAATAAAAAAAACAGCATTTCCGCAATTTGGAGCCACAGCCTAAGGTGTCTTTTTTCCAAACTGCACAAGCCTAAAGTTTGCAGCCTCTTGTTATAGGTGAGACCTTCCATCCCATTTAAAAATCCAGTTGCCCTCCTTTGAACCCCTCTCTAGCTCTCTTATATCCTTTATACAATGTGGAGCCCAAAAATGAATTTCATATTCTAAATGTGGTCTTACAAGAGACTTATAAAGGGGCAATATTACATTGGGATTTTGGGTTTTAATCAATCTTTTTAGGCACACTAAATTCTTATTTGCTTTTGTAGCTTCTGCTTGATACTGAGTACAGCTGCTTAGCTTACATGTAACCAGAATAACCAAGTCCTTGTCTTGTTCTGTTGTCCCCTGTGTTGTTCCATTTAGCATATAAGCAGAAATACACTTACTGAGGTCTATGTGTATTCCTTTACATTTGCTGACATTAAGTTTCATCTGCCAACATTACATTTAATCTACAATCTTAAAGAAATTATGCCATAACTGACAACATACTTCACAGAATTGGAATTTCAGTGGTTAATACTTATATATCTAAAACCACTTCCCACATTGATGGACAAGGACTCTGTGGCCTTAGAGGATGCACTCTCAGAACAAGTGGTAGCTACAGTAATGAAATCAATTCCAGGAGGTAGGAGCCTGAAATAGGATGGATTCTTGGCCCAGTTTTATAAAATATTTGCTCCTCAGCTCCTTCCACTTAGGACAAGGGGATATAATGCTATCTCAGTTGACAATCTGTTCGTACCCCAGACATCTTGTGGCTGCAGTTACAGTGCTGTGAAAAAGTATTTTCACCCTTACATATTTCTTTTTTTTTTTTTTTGTCATACTTCCATTTTTCAGATATTGACTTTTCAAGACTGATGTCAATGACTTGGTTTCTCATCTGTAGAATATCTTGAATGTCTTCAGATTGGGGCATAATGTGTTGTTTGGGCCTTTTTCTCTTAATAAATGAAATCATCATTTAATAACTGCTTTTTTGCATTTGCTTAGGTTATCTTTGTCTGGTGTTCAAATTTGTATGATAACCTGAAACATTTAAGTGTGAGAAATGTAACTTAAAGTTTCAGTTATTCCTTGATTTCATCTACCAATGTGGGTAAAAATTTTCTTCAACATAAGAATGATGCAATATATTAAGACTGTATATAATCATAGACATCATATATCTTCTATGTTGCTCTTTTCTGTTTTTGCAATAACTTACTTCTTTTCTTTGTAATTGTAGCAATGCCTTACTGTGGCAGCAGTGCTCCAGTGGTTGCCAGTAAAGTGCATGCACTAGCCCTTTAGGAAACTGTTTTCCCTGTAATCTATTCCTAGCCAATGTTCTGCACTTGTGGGCTATTTAAAGCATTTTCTCCTATTGGAAGGTACCGTAGCAGAAAAGGTTCTTAGCTTGCTAGTTCCTGTGTTTCTCTACTTCTGTATTTCCTGATTACCCTATTTAGCCTCGGCTTTTTTACGAGACTTTGACCCTGTCCTGCCTTTCCTGACTCATTGCCTATATTTTGGATTGAATGACTTCTGCCTGGCATGACCTTGGTTTGTCCACTAACCACATATTTCCCTGTTCCTTGGGTGCCATGCATTGCTGTCTCTTGACCCTGACTCTTTCAGCTGCCACTGTATTGAGAATTTCCCAGAGGTAGCATTATTATTATTATTATTATTATTATTATTATTGTTTATTTATATAGCACCATTAATTCAATGGTGCTTTACATTTGAGGATTTACATACGGTACACAAGATGTACAAAACAGATAGTACTAACAGTGACCAACTGGTACAGTGGGATAGAGGGCCCTGCCCGCAAGGCCTTACAATCTGTGAAGCATCCTGGTGGTTCCCTTTAGCGATATCTAGATCCCTGTATCAAGGTTAAAGGGTGAAAATCAGGGACCACAACACTCTTAGGAATAACCCCAAGTCAAATAATTTTAAGGCTAGGGCCACATGGCAACTTTGGCCACAAGTCACGAGGCACAGTGGGTTCACACCTACTGCACCTACTGCATTACAGATACACTTGCCACAGGCAGAGTGTAATAGAAGTGCGGTGATGAAACCCACTAAAGAGACTACAAAGAAAAGTTAAACAAAGTAAAAGAAGTTAAAAAAAAAAAAAAAAAAAATTTAAAAAAATTAAAATTTTGAATCATCCCCTTTCCCCATTTTACAAATAAAAATAAACAAAAAAAAATCACCATATCCAAAAATGGACAATCTATTAAAGCATATCCAGTACGGTGAACACTGTAATTTTTTTCAATCACTTTTTCCCTCAAAACAAATTGAATAAAATGTGATCAAAAATTTGTATGCACCCCATAATGATACCAATAAAAATGTTAGTTTGCTTCAAAAAAAAAAATCCTTGCATAGCTCCATAGATGGAAATACGAATATAGTAATGAAAAGAAAATGTAGCTTTAATTTTAAATGTATTTTTTTAAAGTTAGTAAAACATAAGACACAATATATAAATTTAGTATCTCTTTTATCAATGTGGCCCCCCAAAATAAAAGTAATGCATCATTTTGTTGACACACAATAAATACAGTAAATACAAAACCTGTAAGAAAATGATGCTACTAAGTTTTTTTTCCCAATTCCTCCCCATTCAGAATTATTCTCTGGCTTCCCAGTACATTGTATGGAATATAAATGGGAACCATTAGGAAGTGCAATTTGTCCTGCAGAAGACAAGCCCTCACATGGCTATGAGAACAGAAAAATATAAAAGTTAAGGCTTTTGGAAGTGGGAAGGAAATAATAAAAACAAAACAATTGAAAATTCTAGTGGCAAAGGGGTTAAAGATAGTTGCTTCTAGCCAGGCAATGTTATATTAAAAAAAAACTGCATTATTATCTATCCTTTCCGCAATACTTTTATAGAAGTGAATATTACTACTGTCTCACTAAATCTACATTTCTGTGTCAAACAGATATTGCCTACATGTAATAGAAGGTCTAAAGTTCCTCTATTCTTATTGGTATACTGTCGAGTTCTAGCAGAAATATTATAGAAGGTGATTATTATGTTTCCAAATTTTGGTCTGGTATGCCAAGTAAAGCTGTTAGTGGATAAAGAGATAAGTTGTTATTAAGGCTGTAGTCATACTTTCTGTCTGTTTCCATAGTTTCCTAACCTTGTCAGAGGTTCATTTGTTCCAGATAAAAATGCCATTTTCTTTCCTGTTTTTTAAAGCATTGATAGGGACTTTCATTGATTTCCTACAGGTTAAATAAAAATTGAATAGACAATGTGTCATATGTTATACCTATTAATTTTACAACTAAATTGTACAGAATTTAAATCATTCCATTTTTTTAAGTAAATTAATTTTTTATGCTGTAAAATATTAGTGTAAAACGTCTGGCAAGCGAGAGATTGACCAGGCTTTCTGAGAGTTGTAGTTTCCGATTTGTAGTTTACTAATGGATGGAGAGCCACAAGTTGCAGTTCAGTCTTATACAAGAGCCCCTGCCCCATCCCACAAGTTGCATGGATTTGATAAATGCATGTTAAACTTTTAGGCTGAGGCCCCATGTTGCGCAATCACAGCTTTTTTTGTTGCAGATTTTGCTGCAGTTTTTTGAGCTCCAGACTCCATGGTAAAAATCATATCTATCTGCAGGGAAACATACTGTGGACTATATTTACAGCTACCAGAGGGAGAAGAAGACTGACTAGGATGTTATTTGGGGGCTACATTTACAGCTGCCAAAGGGGGAAAGAAACTGATTGGGAACTTACTGGGAACTAAATTTGGGGAAGACACTGAGTATTGCTAGGGAAAGAGGTTGTTGAAACACAAAATGAGTGTACACATAGGAAAAAATAAAAAATGTTTCTTGTGCTACTGCCTACTTATCCAGTAGTTTAATATCCTTTAGGGGACTTTTTTTTTTATATAACTGTAATTTTATTGAAAAATTTTTCATTAACAAGGAATAAAGAAAAAACAAAAAAACAATAATAATCAAACAAACAGGAAGCATTGAGGTAAATAGAGGCTATCTGCCTCCTCCCCCTTAAGCAATATGCATTTAAATTAAGCAGTGAACAAGGGAGGGGGGGAATGGAGGGGTTAAGAAGACAAGGGTAGGACCAAAGGGAAGGGGGGGGAGGGAAGGAGAGGACTAGAGATCAGAGACCCTGTAATGTACAATACATGTCCCAGGGTGCCCAAATAGCCCCAAAGGCTTCCCGTGAATTATGTAGGCCAGCAGTCAGGTATTCAAGACTCCTCACATCCTTCATTCTAGCCACAAGCTCAAGACTAGATGGGGGACTCACCTTCTTCCAGTTTCTAGCTATGAGAGTTTTAGCTGCAGTACAAAGATGCAAGAAAAGCCTGGATGACTTATTGCTCAGGTGTCTGGGGGGAAGGTTCAGGAGATAAAGAAGAGGGTCAAAAGGAACCTCTTGCAAAAAGAGAGCAGTCGTCAGAGTCCTGACCTCCCTCCAAAAACCGAGGATGAGAGGGCACGTCCAAAAGATATGGTGCAGGGTACCCACCGCAGCTCCACAGCGCCAGCACCATGGGGGAACTAATGGGTTTAAAGTATGAAGGAGAGCCGGAGTATGATACCAATGCATCAACAGCTTATACTGCGTTTCCCTAAACGTAATGCACTGAGATGATTTCTGGGCCCGAGACCATACAATCCGCCACTGTTCCTGGGAGATGGGTTTACCCACCGCCTCCTCCCATTTAAGCATATAGCGATGATTAACAGGAGAGCCTGTAGTTTGTGAGTTAAGAAGTTGGTAAATAGAGGATATAAAGCCCCTAGTGGACGTGCCTGCACGGCAAATCTTTTCAAAAGCGGTGGGGAGTGACACCTTAAGAGACCCATGGAGGGAGCGGACAAAGTGAACCACCTGCAAGTAATGGAACCATTCAGTACTTGGCAGGTTTTGATTAGCTGTAAGATAAGCAAAGGACCTGAGTTCCAAGGTTCCAGGGTCAACCATATCAGCAATCCGGTAAAGGCCAGCTTCAGACCACACTTTAGTCATGGCAGAAGTCAGGCTCTCTGGGAGAAGGGGGTTGTATAGTATGGAGACCATAGATGAGCGCGGGGACATCAGGGAGAATCTAGCACAACAGGTAGACCAGATAGATCTAGTAAACCGAATGGGGCCCAACAGGTACGAGGCAGGGGGGGTGGGGGGGGGAGCTGACCCACAGAAGCGCGTTAGGATGCATGGGTGCCAGCCATAGCTTCTCTACCTGCACCCATCTGGTGTATGCTGGCATAGCCGCCCAGAATGGGATATGGCGTAAGTGGGCCGCCCAGTAATAATGTAACAGATGTGGGACAGCCATACCCCCAGACCCCCTATCCGCCAGCATAACAGATCTAGGTATTCGGTGTCGTTTTGCTTTCCAGATAAACTGGAAGATAGCTTTCTGTAGGTTCCGTAATTCTCCCCGAGGTATCGCGACTGGGAGAGTCTCGAAAAAATACAGTAGCTTCGGGAGGAGAGTCATCTTGACCGCAGCAATTCTCCCCAAAAGGGAGATAGGCAAGGGTTGCCATTTGTCCAATAGGGCTCTTAGCTCACAAAACAACCGCGGGTAGTTTGCCGAGTAGAGGGTCGCATAGGAAGTGGATATATGGACTCCCAGGTAGCGGATAGAGGACTCCCGCCACTGGAAATCGTAATTACTGCGGAGGAGAAGGAGAAGGTCCCGTGGGATGTTAAGTGGGAGTGCCTCAGTCTTCGCGGGGTTCACCTTATACCCTGAGAGATCACCATAGGTCTCTAGCGAGCGCAGCAAGTTTGGAAGGGTAGTATGAGGGGAGGTGAGAGTGAGGAGTACATCGTCCGCAAAGAGAGATATCTTAAATTCCTTATCTTGGACCATGATGCCCTTGATATTAGGGTCTCGCCTAATCTTGGCCGCTAGCGGTTCAATGCAGAGGGCAAATATGATGGGTGACAGGGGGCAACCCTGCCTAGTGCCATTTCGAATAGGGAAGGAGGGCGAAGATGCATGGGGAAGCTTGATTGCTGCTGAGGGTAAGGAGTAAAGGGCCTGGATAGCTGTGAGAAAAGGTCCCGTAAGCCCGAACGCCTTAAGCGTAGTATGCATAAACGACCAATTTATGCGGTCAAAAGCCTTTTCAGCGTCCAGGCTCAAGAGAAGGGCCGGGGTAGAATAATGATTGGCCACCTCCACCAAATCCACAGTCCTCCTGGTGTTGTCACCACCCTGACGACAGGGGATGAATCCCACCTGGTCCTTATGGACAAGCAGAGGGAGCCAAGCATTCAGTCTATTGGCTAAGAGTTTGGTGAAAAGTTTCAGGTCCGTGTTCAGCAAAGCAATCGGTCGGTAGTTAGCACAATCCTGCAAGTCCTTACCCGGTTTAGGGACCAATGTGAGTAGTGAAGAGAGCATAGTCGGGGGTATAGGGGAACCTGAAAGGAAGGAATTGAAGAGGGACAATAGATGAGCAGAGAGTTCACCCTGGAAAACCTTATAATAATTGTAAGTGAACCCATCTGGGCCTGGGGCTTTCCCATTTGGGAGGTCCCTCAGGACCCCTTCTAGTTCCTCCCTGGTGATGGGGGTGTTCAGGGAGGTTAGGGCCTCAGGAGGAAGGCGTGGGAGACAACAATCCTTTAAATAGTCTTCCAGTAGTGTTGAGTCATCCCCAGGGAGTAGTGCTCGTGGGGGGGGGTAAGTCATACAGCTTAGAGTAGTAAGAGTGGAACGCCAGCGCCACAGCATCAGGGTGATGTTGAAGAGTACCCGCGGGGTCACGGACAGAGTGTGGTGTGGAAGAGGCCCGATGATCCCTGAGGGTTCCTGCCAGGAGGGTATGAGATTTATTACCTCGTTCAAAAAACCGCTGACGGGTATACTTTAGGGGACTTTTAATATGAACTTGTTTATGGGATAACCCTGGTGAGCATAGTCTAACTCCTTACGTACTACTTGTATTATTTATTTAGGCCTCAAACAGGGTAAAATACTCCTTGGCTTAAGTGCATTGTTAGTGGCACCAAATGACTCTAGTATTCCTGCCACATATTATAAATGCCCCCAAAGCATTTTATGTGCTTTCACATTATCCAAGTAGTTTTATGTCTCTGTTGGCATGTTGAGAGGATGGAAGTCTAAAACAGCTATAAAGTCCACAAAACCCATAGTATTCTGTCTTTGGTGCCTGAAGCTCATCATAGTAGGAGTCTAGTAGCAAAAACAGTATAAATTATAATTGGAGAGCTGTCAAGCTGTGTTTCTGAAAAGGCTTGAAGGTTTATGATGGGTTAACACGGAAAATATTATCATATTTAAATATTTCCTAATGATCCAGGAGAATAATCCCAGGAGGAGCAGATTTACTGGTGAAATACAGTGAAGAAGAAGAAAAAAAGCCTAGAATATTTTGATCCCCAAAGCAAAAAGTAATGATGTAGTGATATGAGTCGTCTGTGAGACATTTTGAAGGCTGGGTGCCAAGAGCACCACTACATGAAGAATACATGGTACATTATTATTTATCACTTTCAATATCTGGAAAGAGTCTCTCATGCCTGCCCATTTTATGAAGTTGTTGTGGGCGAACAACAGCAAAGATTGTAGAGAGACGTGTTATTTTGCTATAGGCATTTTTGATAGTTGCATATGTTAATTCATATTTTATGGAAATAAAGCTAGCTTAGAATAATAGATTATGGAACGTGAAAGGAAGTTCTTTGAAAAATACTACACAGAGACTTAAGATAATTATGCTTACTTAATTAGATTTTTAATACTCTTTTCTACATACGGCAGCTTTAGATGTCACTTTACAAACTGGGTTGTAACAATAACATACACATTCTTGCCTGCACTGAACACTATAAGCATACATGAAAAGCTGAAGTATCTGCAATCATGAACAGAATAATGAAGGATTCTCAGCAGGGTCGGACTGGCCCACCAGGGAATTGTTGGATCCATTGGTGGGCCCCGAGCCCCGACTATTAGTCCTCATGTTGCCAATGCAGATGCATTGGTCAGAGGCCCGATCGGGATCCTGACCATCCCGATCGGGCCCCTGACCAGTGGCGTAATGATCGCGTCGCAGGGGGTGCGACTGCTACCGGGCTCGGCAGGGTACAGGGCCCGCAGCCAGCTGGAGATGGCTGGGGCCCCGGACCACTATGATAGCGGTCGGAGAAAGCCTGGCTCCCTGACCGCTATACATACTGTTATTGGAAAGGGGCCCTGACATATTGCAGGCCCCTTTCCAATAGATGGCAGGGCAGGGCACCCAGGGGAGGTGACTGAAAATAATAAATACATATTCTCACCTGTCCTAAACACAGCGTTCTCTCCAGCGCTCTTCTGTGACTGAAGGCCTGGCGGTCACATGGGACGCTGCCGCGTAATGACGTCAGTGCGCCCCCACGTGACCGCTGAGGCCCAATCACAGGCCTCAGCAGCAACGTCGAACGTCGTGCCTGAAGACGCTGAAGATTGCAGGATGGAGCGAGGACGCCAAGAAAAGGTAAGGCAAGGTGTGAAAGATCCCCCGTGCGCCAAACCGTTTTGGCCACACCCTGAGTCCTCTTTCATATAAAAACCACACTCACCGCCAGTGAGTGCCGGGTTCACAGATAAATACAAGACAAGCCTTCTAAATTTTATATATTTATTAACCCCTAAATGGGTCGGTATTAAAATCTAACATATACAGATCAGAACAGATATGCAGACATATGCAAGCATTAACAGTTACTAGTTGTAAGATACAGTACAAATAAAATAAAAGGGATTAAAGGTGAAATGATTACTTTACCACACATGTCCTTGCTGTGGTTCTATAGTCCAACACTCACACATGCATGTGTGAGTAACCAGTGGAGGCTTTTCAGCATGTGGCATTAAAACGATAATCCCGCCTGCATGCTCTCATAACAGTCTCTCACAGTCTCTTGTAGGCTCATCATCGTCAGCAGCAGCATTCCAACCTGCCTGCTCATAGTAGCATCTCAGTCAAAGTCTCTCTCAGTGGAAGTCTGTGATGGTCTCCTGCATAAATCTCTATAGGGTCATCTCCTACAGACCTCTTACCTCATCTTTTATACCCTTTATGCCCCCTCCCAGAATGAGGTCACCGGCGACAGTATGTCTGATGAGTTAATTCAATCACGTTCAGACCCTTTGTATGTAGATGAGACAAAGTGAATTGATACCGTTATCAGTCATATCTGGTCAACAGCCCAGGCTTGAACAATGCACTATTGTTTGATCAGCCAGGGCTGTATAGGAATACAATGGAGCCCTATTGTTCCAGCCTAGACGCTACTGCCAATATGCACCTAGGCTTGTAGCTGCTCACAGTATGCAAGCAAGGAAGAAGGGATATCCTATACTCAGAGACCAAAATATAGCTGAGTTATGGCCATATTTAGGCAGAATCATCACACAAGGTAAGTATGAATGTTTGTTATTTTTAATCACCTTCCCTGGGCCTCTAATTATTATACTCTGGGGTCTGCAGAGACCCCAGAGTATAATAATAGCACCGAAGCGGAGGGGGGCTGTTGGGAGCATATAATACTGTGTGGGGGCCACTGTGGAGCATATACTCCATACAGTGGCTCCTTCACTGGTCCCCTATACTGTGTGGGGACCATTGATGGGGCCATTATATTGTTGGGGGGGGAAGTGATGGAGGTCAATAGCCTGGGGGACATTAAAGGGGATGTGCAAGATAAAATTTTTTTTTTTTTTTAATTACGCCGGGGCAGGCGAAAAAAACAAAACGAAAAAAAACCCCAAATTTTCTCTCCTGTCCCCAGTGTCTCCCAGCGTGGTTCAGTCTTGCAGTTCTGTTGTTTTCTTCCAGCTGAAGTTCCCTTTGCGTGTGACTACCTGTGACGTCACGTGACCCCTGAAGCCAATCAGCAGCCTAAGGGAAGGGACCTGGGACGTCACAGCCAGTGTGGACTTCCAGCAAAAAGAAGACAGCGGAGCTGCAGGACCGGACCGTGCTGGGAGGATACCAGAGCAACGGGGACAGGTGAGTATGTTTAGTATGTTTTTTTTTTTTGGGGGGGGGCGTAGGGGGGGATTCACCTCCCCCAGACTAATTAAAAAAAGAAAAAAATTAAAGGGGTTGCCAAGGCATAATTTGTTATGGTTTATCCTCAGAATAGGCCATAGATACCTGACCTGTACGTGGCTGACCCCAGACCAATCAGCTGTATGGAGCCACTTCTGATGCCAGTCCTGTACACAATACAGGGCCAGAAGCAGAAAGCTCTGTCCGCTGTGTATTAGCCGGGCACCTTCACTGCATCTCAGCAGTTATTGAAGTCAGTAGGAGCTGAGCTGCAGTGAAGGCGTCGGACTGCTCTACAGCGGATGCAGCTTTCTGCTTCCGGCCCTGTGTTGTGTACAGAACTGGCACCAGAAGTGGCTCCGAACAGCTGATGGGGGCCGTGTGTCAGCCCCCTACCGATCAGGTATTTATGGCCTATCCTGAGCAAAGGCCATAAAAAAGATTAACCCTGGACAACCCCTTTAATATGCATCACACAGTTTAATGTCCCTCCCCCCACAGGATGTTAGCCACCATCACTGCTCCCACACAATATAATTGCTCCATCACTGTTCCCCATACAGTATGGGGTCCAGTGAAGAGGCCACTGTATGGGGGGACCAGTGAAGTGACCATAGAAAAATTTGGCCCAGACAACCTCTTAAAAGTGGTTGTCCATAAACTGGAGGAACTAAGGTGGCGGCCGCCAGGCAGGTGTAAAAATAAGAAAATTAAAAAAAAAAAAAAGCATACTCACCTGTCCCCAGCACTCCTTTGTCCCCCGCCTGTGTCTGTTTGGTCTCATGGCGGCACCTCATTTCTAGAAATCCTGTACCTAACTGGTCTTAGCGGTCACATGAGGTGCAGGACTCCCAGTAAGGAGGCGCCGGCACGAGACTGAATGGACACTGGCAGCGGACAACGGAGCGCCGGGGACACATGAGAATGCTTTTTAATTTGTTTATTTTTTACTTTACACCTCCTGCCAGCCACATGGGTTGCTCCAATTCCTGGACAACCTCTTTAAAGGATTTATCCATCTTTCTAATATTGATATCCTGTCCTTAGTATAGGCCATCAATATTACATCTGCGATGATACAACAGCCAGGACCTCTGCAGATCAGCTTTTCCAGGACAGTGTGGCTACAGGTAAAGGTAACAATTCTATGAGCCACGCTGTTCACTTGCTATACAGGGTGTAGCAGTAGGTTTAGGTAGTGCAGTGGTGCACATGTTATAGTGGGTGAGCAGCATGGCTCCCGACATGTTATTACCTTTAGCCACCCTGTCTCGGTACCACTGATCTGCAGGGGTCCTAATGGTGGGCCCCTAGAAACAATTCCACTGGTGGGCCCTAGATATCCCAGTCTGACACTGATTCCACCATGTAACAATTTTCAAAAAAATATTTGTTCCCAGTTGTTAAGTGTGTTTTCCTGATTGTTTGTACCTTAAATGAATAGAAAAAAGTTATTATTCCCTGTAAACTTTGCTTTTGTGGTCAGCACAATGATATTTTGAAATTGATCTATTTTTAAGGATATTCGCAATATTTCAAGATACTTAAGAAGCTTCTGGAATTGTGAGAACTATCAAGAAGTTTCTAGAACTGCCCAGAATTATCTAGAACTTTCTGGGACTGTACAGAATTGTAGGTAGCTGTATAACTACAGTTATATAAGGCCACTATAGCCCTTCCTAAGAGACGGAGATTCAGGATCTAATTGATTGGGATTGCATAGTAAGTGGGCAATGGCCATCACAGACAAAGGGGAATTGACCTAGACAGACAGGTGTGAATTCAATATCTATTCAGATTCTGATAACAACAGTATTCACACTTCACCCCACACCCATTACAGAAGGAGCTTAGTAATGTAAATGTATATATTGTGTGTTACTCTGGTACCGGGTGATCAATCTTGCTCTTCTGAATCCTCAGTACACTCTTGAACTTTAATACTGCATGGAATAAAGACAATTTTTATCAAGTTTGGAGAGACATCCTTTTTCCTTACAGTTCACAGCAACTTAGTCAATTTAGATGGCATCAAGAGGTTGCATACATCCAACAGACACATTTTGCTATGTATGTGGCCAGTTTATAAAGACAAGAGCGAAAAGTACTCTGTGGAAGCATCTGCTAAGATGTGTGAGGCCTACAAAGCATACTTCGGCATGCCTGTTGGTGACCAAGACAAACCATGGGCTCCTCATTTCACATGTGAGCACTGCAAGAAAACTCTTGAAGGTAAGTGGATAAATGCTACTCTCTTAAATAGCAGATTAACTGTGTTAATATTGTAAATATCACTAGTCATTAGTGTGAAATAGGCCTAAATCAAATTCTCAATCCAAATATTATTTTGTTTGCTTATAGGTTGGTACAGGGGAGAGAAGAGAGCCATGCATTTTGCTATCCCAAGAATTTGGCGTGAACCGACTGATCAATCAACAAATTGCTACTTCTGCATGGTGGACCCTTCCAAACATCGCACTGGCAAAAATGCACCGCCTGTAACGTATCCTGACATTCCGTCATCTATTGCCCCAGTACCACACTGCCCTGAACTTCCTGTACCAACACCTCCAGACAGAGCTACACCACCTTCAAAAGAAAGCAGCAGGTCAGACATCGAGGAAGACGTTGAAGATCACGATTTCTCTTCATATGCAGATGAGGAGCGGAAGCCATACTACCCTAACCAAAAAGACCTCAACGATCTGATCAGAGACATTGGTCTCACCAAGTCCAACGCTGAGCTTCTGACATCAAGGCTCAAGCAATGGAACTTATTAGATGAAAGCGTTCAAGTCACAGATCAGAGGAAGCGTCACCAAGTTTTTTTCCATCTTCTTCAGTCATCAAGATGGACTGTGCTTCTGCAACAATGTGGCCGGTCTATTCAAGGCTATAAGTATCACCTGTAACCCGAATGAGTGGCGCCTCTTCATAGACAGCTCATGCAAGAGCCTCAAAGCCGTGCTGCTTCACAATGGGAACAAGTATCCGTCTCTTCCTGTAGCTCACTCGGTGCACCTGAAAGAGGAATACACCAGTGTCAAGATGTTGCTAGGTGCCTTAAAGTATGATGAGTACGGCTGGGAAGTTATCGGAGATTTCAAAATGGTGTCATTCCTGATGGGCCTCCAAGGTGGTTTTACTAAGTATCCTTGCTTTATTTGCCTTTGGGACAGCCGGGATACTGAAGCGCACTACCACAGGCGGGACTGGCCTCAGTGGACAGAGTTCACTGTGGGGAAGAACAATGTAAAGTGGGAGCTACTGGTGGACCCACGCAAGGTGCTGATGCCAAAACTACACTTCAAGTTGGGGCTCATAAAACAATTTGTCAGGGCTCTAGATAAGGAGTCGAGAGCTTCCAATTACCTCCAAGATCTTTTACCTAAGCTGTCTGAAGCAAAGATCAAAGCGGGTGTCTTCGTCGGACCACAAATCAAGAAGATCATAGAGTTCAGTGAATTTCCCAAGAAGCTGAATAGGAAGGAGAGAGCAGCTTGGAACAGTTTTGTCGCAGTGGTTCGCAGTGGTTTCTACACAGTATTGTTCTTGTCCATAATTGCTGCTCCACGTGTCAACAGTAGAGTGCACCTTTCTCAGACTGACATATCCAGGGAAAGGCTCACACCCTCTGACATATGGCCATATAAAGCAGGGACAGCTTTCCTAGAGATATGGCGGTTAGGTATCCTTCATCAAGGTTGAGTGCATGCCATCAGATGGTGGAATCCACTAAGTGGTATGGCAGCGACTGCACCTTCAACAGTTTGTCCAGGTGCGAGTTAAGTTGCAGAACCACTGTATAGCTGGTCGTATATTGCTGTTTCCTGAACACACATTGCCTTATGGATGACTGATGCTGGTATGGAAGAAGTGAAGAAGGGGGAGTAGGAGAAACAGTTGGTGATGATGATAACGACAACCATGTGCTAGGTGTAGATGTGGCCTGCCTACAAGGAAGATCACAGGCAGAAAGAGTAGGATGGACTTGTTCACTTCCCCTGCCAGCGCCACTGCCAAGTCTGTTTTGCCAAATAAGCTGGTGATGTCTTTTCATAAGAGTACATAGAGACAGGCCCGGACTGGCCCCCTGGTGGATGTCTGGTAACGGCCCCTATTAACTTACCTATCCATGGTGCTGCTCGTTGCGTCCTCTTCCCTCTTTAACCTCCATAGCCCCACACTATGATGAACCTGATGTTCGGTGCACAGGCTTCATAGGAGACTGAAGAGGAGGCCGTGAGCAAGAGCGGGTAGCGGTAAATTAATACAGCCAGGTTCTCCCTGGTTCTGCAGATCCAGTTCTTAAAACCTGATCGCAGAAGGGAAGAAGTGGCGCCCCCAACCCGGTTCTGCTATTGGTAGAGCAGGAAGCCACAGACTTCCTGCTCTACCACACCCCAACTTGTAGGCCACAGGCCACATTGAGCCTGAGGCCTACATGATAAGTACCAATACTTACCTGTCTGCTCTCCGGCTTCCTCTCGGTTCTGTGATGTCATGTGACAGAGTGGGAACAGGTAAGTAATGACCTAATACTGCTATAAGGGGGGCCAGTGAAGGGGACATTGTTTGGCCCATACAGTGGTCCCTTCACTATTCCCCCCCATACAATGCCCCCTTCACTGGTCCCCCATACTGTATTTATGTCCTATCCTGATGTCAATTATACTACGGAATCCTACTGAAACAGTGGCGTTTTTCATGTGGACTTTCTGTGAAAAATGCTGCAGTGTTTTTTTTTTTTTTGCTGCTTCTAGTTACATGGGGCCTTAGCCTAAGGCTGAAGCCCCACGTTGAATAAATGCAGCTTCCCTTCCATCTCACCAGCAGCACAATAGTGGGGTATTTCTGCTCCTGTGTGCTGGTAAGACAGAATGGAATTTTTAATTAAATATTAACCCTCCCCCTCCTCAATATAAGGAAGGAAGTACTAACCCCCCAACGTGTTTTTTTCTGTCCTGTGTTGGTAGGACAGTTGGGGGATGGTTATTCCTTTCATATAGTCAGGTTATCCAGATTGGATGACTTTTCCCTCCTCACTCCTGCTTGAGTTTGTTTTGTCTTCTATCCTCCTGTTTTGAGGACTCTTTTTTTTGGCTTTGGTTCCTGTTAGAACAAAATACAAGGGTTAAAATTCCTTGTCTGTATTTCCTGTCTCTGCTGCTTAGTCTGCTTACCTGCAGGGAAAGACCTTTTTTCAGCTGTTGCTTATGATGGGTGGACAGACGAGTACGCTGTTTTTAGTGTCCACACTGAACCTTGCAGCTGTGTAAGCCTTGCATTGCTTGTTTTTTTGCAATGCATGGCGATTCCTGCTTCTTCTCTCCGGCTCCCCTGCGTGGGGACGCCGGAGTCCAGAGTACGCTGGCTTGCGTATGTGATGACATCATCGAACGTCCTTCAGGGTCTCCAGAGTCAGGTCTCTCCTTCACTCCCCCTCCCTGTACTGGCAATAGGAGAGGTTGAGCTGGCTAGGTAATTTTTTT
This sequence comes from Leptodactylus fallax, assembly GCA_947044405.1. Lineage (NCBI taxonomy): Eukaryota > Metazoa > Chordata > Amphibia > Anura > Leptodactylidae > Leptodactylus > Leptodactylus fallax. Next base: position 1,072,637 of record CAMRHE010000530.1, read on the forward strand.
TCCCCCTTAAATTATGCCTTTTTTACAATCTGTGCAGCCTTTCTTCCCTGAAAAAAAAAACAAAAAAACAAAAACCCAAAAAAGCGACGAGAAATAAAGAGCTTTTATTCTTTGTGTAACCTGTCACAGGAAATGGGAGTGTCTTTGCACTCCATTTTTTCTATATAAGTCTGCTGCTTCCTTTCCTTTGCTATGCATTATAGTTCAACAGACTTGTACTGTTGTCACATTTTTTATTTGCTATTTACTCTTACACTTGCGTTAAGATGTCTTCCTTTGCATCTGGTGTTGATGAGTCCTTCAGTCGTAAGTCCTTCATACAATCCAATGAGAATCGTAGATGAAGCTAATTCTTCATCTGAGGACTCGGATACTGATATAGCAAAATCGCTTTTTCCTCTGAAAAAAATCCAGAGATTGTTGAACTCCATCAGGCCAGGGGACCATGAGGTTGACCATGGGGAAGCCTTTAGTTCCACCTCTAGGGGGCTTATGGCCTTGAAAGTGGACGACATGCTAAAGAGAGCTATGTCCACCAAGTGGAAACACCCAGAGAAGGCCTGTATGTTATCCATGAGGTTCAAAATACTCTTCCCAATATCTGAAGACCAGTTTGGGACTTGGGGCCCTCCGCCTAAAGTTGACATGGCGGTCGCCAAATTGTCCAGGCGAACACTTGTTTACTCTGATGACGGATCCAACCTTCAGGATGCTATGGACCGTAGGACGGAGTGCTCCCTGAGAAAAGTATATACGGCTTCCTCTGCACAGTGTTCTATCAGCATCGCTACTAGTGAGGTAGCCAGGAAACTGTGCTCCGACCTCTCTTCCTTAAAGAGAGACATCGATTCTGGAGTCTCTCGGGATAAATTGTTGACCTCTTTGAAGGGTATATCCCTTGACGCGGATTACCTTAATGAGGCTTCTTTTCACCAGGTGAAGCTATCTGCCAAGTCTATGGCTTTGACAATGGCTGCCTGTGGCCCCTTATGGTTAAAACCTGGATAGCGGACAATGCCTCAAAATTTAATATTTGTGGGTTGCATTATGAACCAGGCAAGTTATATGGTCAAGAATTTGACAAAATTATGTAATGACTGGCGGATAAGAAAGGGAAGTCCCTTCCGCAGTCCTTTCGTGGACAGGGCAGACAGCGTCGCAAAGGCCAGTCTCCTCCAAGACTGCCATCTTCAAGAGGTCAGATGTGTGGACGCTCCAGGTTCCAGAGGGGGAACCTCATGATGACAAATCACCTTAATTCTCCTCCAAGACACAAAGTTCCTGTGGGGGACGTCTTTCTTTTTTCCTAGACTACTGTGGAAAAAAAAATATCAGATTCATGGGTCTTGGAGATGTTTTAGTCCGGGTACAGCATAGTTTTTTTCTGTGCCTCCCCAGGACAGATTTATATGGACCACTCACCTCCCTGCTGTCTGTCAGAAGGCTCTAGATTCCTCAGTACTAGACTACATAAAAAAACACGTCCTGGAAGAGGTTCCACTGCAACATCAAGGGTCTGAAAAGGACCTGTGATATCTCAACAGAGGCATCACAAAAAGAAAATGGTGAAGTCTGTGATATCTGTTGCCACTGATGTTGGCAGCTGCGGAGGCAGTTCCTTGGGCGTTATGGCATCTTCGCCCCCTGCAGAGAGAAGTCCTGACAGCCTGGAATCACAGAACCAGCGAACTAGACAGAAGTTTTTTCCTGTCTCGGGAAGCCCGCTTGTCCCTCAGGTGGTGGATTCAGCTAAGAGACAGAAAGTCCAGATCCTTGAATTTCTTCAAGACGGTTTGGACAAAGGCCTTAGTCCTTCTACTCTGACGGTTCAAGCTGCAGCCTTGTCAGCCTGCTTAGGTAAGCAGTTATCCATAGATCCACTGGGTAAAAGGTTTTAAGGGTGCATTCAGGCTCAGACCACCTGTTACTTACCCAATTCCGCAGTGGGATTTGTACACAGTTTTAAGGGGGTTATGTGATCCCCCTTTGAACCTCTGGAAGAGGTTAACATTAAGTTTCTTACTCTTAAAACTGTGTTTCTCTTGGTTGTAACCTCAGCTAAAAGAGTTGGGGAACCTTACATATCTTTCCCAAGGTTTATGCCAGGTTCCTTCCTAAAGTACCCTCATACTCATACTAACTTGAACCAAGTTATTTCCTTACTAGTTTTCGATTCTAATCCTGCTACCCCATAGGAAGTTAAACTTCACTCCCTGGATATCGCCAGATGTCTGATAATTTATATTGAGAGATTCCTGCCCTTTATGTGGTCAGAGAATCTCTTTCTGTCTTTTGCTGGAAAGAGGCTTCTAAACCCTCCTTAGCCCGCTGGATTAAGGAAGCCATAAATTTGACTTTTAGTTCTCAGGGGTTAGACCCCCTGAATTCGTTCAGACTCATTCTACTAAAGCTGCTTCCACTCCCTGGGCTGAAAGGAACTCTGTTCCTTTGGAGCAAATCTGTTTAACAGCTTCCTGGAGCTGTCACCATACTTTTGGAAATCATTATAGATTTAACACTTGGGGTACGGAGGCCACTTCCTTTGGCTGTTCCATTTTAAATTCTATTCTTCAAGAGGACCCTCCCTAGGGATTCTTCTTGCTAGATCCCCACTATTGTGCTGCTGGTGGGACAGAAGGGAAGCGTAGATTATGATGTTAATCTTTTTTCTTTAGTCCCAACAGCAGCACAAGGCTCCCTCCCTATGTGTTATGCATTTGTCTTTATAATTACACATTGCTGAGTTGGTACTTCCTTCCTTATATTGAGGAGGAGGAGTGGTTAATATTTGACCATTTGTTTGTTCATTAAAAATTCCATTCTATCCTACCAGCACACAGGGGCAGAAATACCCTACTAATGTGCTGCTGTTGGGACTGTTGATCATGGCATTTTACAGGTGAAACAGTTGGAATTTGGCTTCCGCAGTGATCACATCGACTCACACATGCCCATATGATAACCAGCACATACAAGTACAGGTGAATTCTGAAATTAACCACACTCCCTGACACACATGAAAGTGATAATATGGAAAGGGTTAATATTTTTATATGTATAATCTTAGAATGTATGTTTAAATGGAATGTCAGGCATAGGAGGTTCTTTTGTTGCGTGAGTCTTGCCTCATTAGTACATTGTCTTTTCTTGCCTACCTGTAACATGGCTTGTCAAATTGTATGGCCTAAACAGTAAAGGTCATAATGATTAGTTAGTCTACTGAATTCTGTCCATTTCACAGAGCATTCCTTTAAATGAATGAAGCCTGCATTTGAAATGGTATATATTATCCATTACACGGAAAGTCAGAAAACCAAATGCTCTAATTAGAATCCACTGAAAGCAAGAAAAAAATCAAGTATTCATTTTCTAGTGTATAAATGACCTTGGGAAAACCAATTGTCTTGTATAACTTATGAGTAAAACGGCTGGAAATAATAGGAACAAAGCCCATAGTAGTGCATAGGAGGTACTGCATCACAGTCCGTTATGATGCAGTGAGGTTGCAAACGGTCTGGTCACAACAGTATTGAACTGATAGCGTTATGTCAGTTCATTACTGTTGCGATCAGCCATTTGGGTGCACATGACTGAGTTCAGTCCAGAAAATACAGCCCACACATGGACCGTTTTCTACGTATGGAACTTGGTTGTGTGCAATGGCCCTTATATTAGGAATAATGGGTGAGATTTACGGATGACTGGAAAAGGAGTGTAGCTTTCTGAAAAGGGAATGTGGCTTAAGATGTGGCCCAGGGATAAATCTGGTGCATTTAAAGACCTCCTAATTTAAGGTTACATTGTCTAAATTTTAGACATTATTAGTAAATCTGGCCCAATGTACTATGGATAATTTTATAATGGAGTAACCAGCAGATATATTAAGTGGCGAACATCTGCCTATCCACTTTAGAACTCTTAGGTATGAACTCGGTATAAGGCCATTTATGGTCACCCACCAATGACAGGTTAGCACCCTTTCTTTCTTTGACAGGTGGAAAGGGTAGAGAACAACTGTAGTTGCAACTGTGCATTGTCACATGGGGGTACTTGTGGTATGACCATGATTTGGCTGCTGAGTAACATTTAGGATATGCTGGACTAAGTGTTAGGTATATGTAAGATGATTCTTTGCATCTTTTTGGAGCTGTAATTGAACCAAAGACTGTTTCTTTCCAGTGCTTATCATCACAGAAAGAGCGTACCATTGGATCTTAGAGATATTGTGAGCGGCTGCTCAACATGGACTACAGCATGAAAAAGGTGGTGACTAAAAGATGAAGAGAGATCATGAAGTGGGTATTTATTATACGTTATACATGAACTCCATTATTGTGCCCAGCAGGCTTTTTTGGTGGGAAGACATGTCTACAGGACCCTATGACCTGGATGAAAGTCTGGAATACACGAGTGTCTGAGAGTCACACAAATAATAGACAGGAGCAGTGAAGCATGTGTTAGGTACCAAATAAACCAATGATAAAAATTCCAGCACTCAATCTTCTTTTGGATAAAAATTAACTTTTAATAATCCATTAAAACATGGGGGAATATAGTGTACCCCATAAAAAAATACACCAACTGACGCGTTTCAGAGCATACAGTCATGGCCAAAAGTTTTGAGAATGACACAAATATTATATTTTCACATGATCTGCTGCCCTCTGGTTTTTATGTGTGTTTGTCAGATGTTTTTATCACATACAGAAATATAATTGCATTTATATTATGAGTAACAGAAGCTTATATTGACAGTTAGAATGAGTTAATGCAGCAAGTCAATATTTGCAGTGTTGACCCTTCTTCTTCAGGACCTCTGCAATTCTCCCTGGCATGCTCTCAATCAACTTCTGGACCAAATCCTGACTGATAGCAGTCCATTCTTGCAGAATCAATGCTTTAATTTTGTCTGAATTTGTTGGTTTTTGTTTGTCCACCCGTCTCTTGATGATTGACCACAAGTTCTCAATGTGATTAAGATCTGGGGAGTTTCCAGGCCATGGACCCAAAATCTCTATGTTTTGTTCCCTGAGCCATTTAGTTATCACCTTTGCTTTATGGCAAGGTGCTCCATCATGCTGGAAAAGGCATTGTTGAGCGCCAAACTGCTCTTGGACGGTTGGGAGAAGTTGCTCTTGGAGGACATTCTGGTACCATTCTTTATTCATGGCTGTGTTTTTAGGCAAGACTGTGAGAGAGCCGATTCCCTTGGCTGAGAAGCAAACCCACACATGAATGGTTTCAGGATGCTTTACAGTTGGCATGAGACAAGACTGGTGGTAGCGCTCACCTCTTCTTCTCCGAATAAGCTGTTTTCCAGATGTTCCAAACAATCGAAAAGGGGATTCATCAGAGAAAATGACTTTACCCCAGTCCTCAGCAGTCCACTCCCTGTACCTTTTGCAGAATATCAGTCTGTCCCTGATGTTTTTTCTGGAGAGAAGTGGCTTCTTTGCTGCCCTCCTTGAGACCAGGCCTTGCTCCAAGAGTGTCCGCCTCACAGTGCGTGCAGATGCACTCACACCTGCCTGCTGCCATTCCTCAGCAAGCTCTGCACTGCTGGTAGCCCGATCCCGCAGCTGAAACACTTTTAAGAGACGGTCCTGCCGCTTGCTGGTCTTTCTTGGGCGCCCTGGAGCCTTTTTGGCACCAATGGAACCTCTCTCCTTGAAGTTCTTGATGATGCCATAGATTGTTGACTGAGGTGCAATCTTTCTAGCTGCAATACTCTTCCCAGTTAGGCCATTTTTGTGCAGTGCAATGATGACTGCAGGTGTTTCTTTAGAGATAACCATGGTTAACAGAAGAGAAACAATGATGGCAAGCACCAGCCTCCTTTTAAAGTGTCCAGTGGTGTCATTCTTACTTAATCATGACAGATTGATCTCCAGCCCTGTCCTCATCAACACCCACACCTGTGTTAATGGAGCAATCACTGAAACGATGTTAGGTGGTCCTTTTAAGGCAGGGCTGCAATGATGTTGAAATGTGTTTTGGGGGATAAAGTTCATTTTCTAGGCAAATATTGACTTTGCAAGTAATTGCTGTTAAGCTGATCACTCTTTATAACATTCTGGAGTATATGCAAATTGCCATTAGAAAAACTGAAGCAGTAGACTTTGTACAAATTAATATTTGTATCATTCTCAAAACTTTTGGCCATGACTGTACACAGCTCCTTAATCATAGCATGTGTTAGGTAGGCTTGTGGAGCCTGAGTAACCCCAACTTGTGAGGACGGGGTGAATGGTCATCCTTCTGACCCATGGGCTCACTGGGAGAGCCCCTGGGGTCCTCGAGGCCCAAATTTGGCACCATTGGATCACAGAGAAGTGCATCACCAGAGGTAATAATGGAGGAGGAGGAGTATGAATCAGAGGGAAAGACCTTGTGGGATGCATTGGCATGCCCCAAAGATAAGGGTGTGCAGTAAAATTTTTGGTGGAAAATGAGCCTCCGATGCAGTGGGATTGTGGGGTACTCATTGATCTCTCTGCCACCAACAGTCACAAATGTGGGAAGAGTGACCAACATGGAGGAGGAAAAATGTTGTGTCATGTCTTATAAGCCAGCAGTGCAAGTCCCAGATATCTGGCACCCAGCCAGTGTGACTGTGTAGAGTGAGGTCTGGTTTGGAGTGGTATACGTGGAGAAGGAGTTTGGGCCCAGAGGAGGACGAAAGCAGGACTAATTATTGAAGTTCTGGGCTTGAGGAATGTAACTGAGTTCAAGAACTGTTAATTCTGTTTTATTAAATTATTGCCTGCTGTGTATGCATGTATGAATAAGATGAACAGTTGGGGCCAATGTAGTTGAGCCGTGTCTCCAGTTAACAGACAAATCTCTGTTTGGCAACCTGATTCAGAATCATGTTTTTCCCAAGTACGGGCTAATTTCTCAGTAGAGTAAGTTAACCCCTAAAAGCAGTATACACCAAGCGGGCTATTTGGCATATTCCATGGTATAACCCAGCTCTGGCTGGGGTGTGTCGTGTAGGTTACACCAGGACTAGGGCTTGATACATAAGAGCAGACTTTGTGCCTTTTCAGTGGTCCAACCATGTAATGTTCCTGTTCATGTCTTCTCATTAGAAGTTTCAGGAGTGTTGCTATCATCTTATGTGAACTGCAGGTAATTTCTGTGAAGTGCTGTAACACTGTATTTCTACAATGAAGACAAGAAAAGTTTGGTTTTGGTAAATGAGTTGTTGCATGGTTCTTTCTGACATAAAAACAACCTGCACCACAACCTGTTGTGCGTGGGGAGATTATGCTTTGGCATTGGCATGCTACAGTTATTGAGATTTTCTTCTACTTCCTGGAAACAAGGCTAATTCATGGATAGTCTTTAAGGTAAGGGAGATTTTTCATGTTATCATAATTGTAATTATTCTCTTTCTCCAGTTCACTACTATGTTTCTATCAGTATATCTGAGCCATAGACCTATAACACTTACATCTTATTTCTGAAATGCCAGTTGTCCATAAAACATTGTCTGATGTTATTTTGTGAAGTGGTCTAGAAATAAAAGCACACTGCCTTCATATTTTTCAACTTGATAAGAAAAGACAAAATCCCTTTGCAAACCTACATTACAGATTGAAAACATCATCAATACATTTGTGAAAGCAAAGATTTTGAAATGGGACATATTTATAACACAAATCCTATTTTCTACCTGTCACAGCATTTAGTGATATTTCTGAGACAGAAACAATAGGTACAGAAGATTTGATTCTTCTAACAACCACCCTCAGTTATCTTTTGGGTATAGAAAAAGACATTCAGAGTTCCAAAATATGCCAGTTCTGTACATACATTGCTGATTTTACAGTACATTGTGGCATCTTGTGAATTACATTGTTCAGTATGTCCATAACAAGCATCCCCTCCATGTGCTCTGACTACTTAAGGGGCCCACAACAAAAACAAGCAAACCAGTATCCCTAGGGTCACACATCCCACACAGATGTATAATGTTCCAAAGAACAATTCAACAGGATTGCATGGTTAAAGGGGTTTTCCAGGACAATTGGAAAACTAACTGCGGCCCAGGGTAGGGTAAAATGAATAAAGAAATACTCCCCTACCCCTGGTTTAAGTGCACATCTACATTTCCTTCCAGTACTCGGACTGCTTGGAACCACTGAGGCTAGTGATTGGCCACAGCACTCACCAGAGACGCCGCACTTCTGCCCCGAGCAGCCAGAGTACTGGAGGGAATGGGGATGCTCTGCCTAAACCAAGGATGAGGGTATAATTTCTTTTTTATTTTAACCCAATCCAGACCCAATTATGTTTTCATTTATCCAGGAAAATATCTTTAGGTTAAAGCCCAACATAGCGAAACACATTGTGCTTTATTCTGCAGCATTTTTCAATGAACTTTGTCTGCATTTTTGCCTGCATTTTTTCCTTCCCCTATTAAATATATAGGAAAAACCTTGTGATTCCACAGATAAAATTAAAATACTGTGTTTTCCGCATCTCTTTTTTCCTGTGGTGTGTGGATGAGAGTAATGAAATTTTATTCACTTTGCTGGCACTGTAAAATACAGAATTGTTTCTGCTGTGTTTCTGCAGCAGGCAAAAACTCTGTGTTTCCTCACCATAGCCTAGCAGCTAAAAAAACGCTGCAGAATAAATCACATCACTTTTTTTATGCTATTTTTGTCTGCATTTTTCTTCCCCTTTAAATCTATAGGGGAAAGAATTGTGATTTTGTAGCTAAAATTAACAGGCTGTGTTTTTCAAAAATGCACACATTTTTCAAGACATAGCTTTTCCGAAGATCTTTCTTTATACATTGTGTGGATGAGATTAACGAAATCTCATTCACTTTGCTGGTACTGTAAAATGCAGCCCTTTTTCCCCTGCGTTTCCGCAGCAGCCAAAAATGCAGCATTTTCATAACATGCTGTGCGAGACCAATCACTCATATTTAAGGCCCAGATGCACAGGGCATCAGCGGTTGGAGCATAAATATAAGTATATAAGGATATTAAACAGCTAGAGCAGGGGTCAGCAATCTTTTTTGTATGGTGTGCCGATTTAAAAATAAAATCATGAAGAACTTAATGTGCCATGCAATAATTGTAAGGATATCAACCTCTACATGAAAGTCATATAATACAATCCATATCAGCAACCAATTAATTAGTTGATTAAACTTCTATTTCACTGATGATTCTTCTCTTGTGATAGGGTCGGCTTTCGTATGATCAGAGGACATTTTCATAGCCCGATCTTTATGCTGAATAAATTCATACAAATCTTTCTAGCCTTGTTGAAATGAATGCATGCACACTTGAGGGTGTTCTGCTGTCATATTATACTTTAGACTTGCTTCAAGATATTAAAACAATTGCTGCCCTCTGAACAGGTTAGCTCATGCCCTGTGCCAGGCAGACATGCCTGAAGTGCCGACTTCTGCACAGGTCCAAAGGTTTCTGACTCCTGAGCTAGAAGTTAAGGGCCACCTTATAGCTCTGAAAAACATTTGCAGTTTTGCTCTATTCTGCTGATATATTACTGGATTTTATTGTAAAGATTCAATAAACATGCAAACATTTTTTACATTATATTACTTATATACATAAATAATACCTAGATAAAAAAATCTTATATCAAGTCTCTTCCCTAGACTTCAAAATGTAGAAAGAAATTGCAGGTTTATGTGATTATCTTATTTAACCTGTCTTTAGATTAATTATCTCTTGTACATAATGGTTTATTTCACACGGATACTACGCACAATTTCACATGGGTTCAAGATATTAACCTTTCTGCTATAAAAAACTAGCTTTACACAAATGTCATGAAATGTCATCTCACAGAAAATCTGAGAACTTTGCAAAAGAATGAACAACAATCTTTAGACAGCATAGAATATTAATTGGTTGTGAATGAGTTTGGAGTGGTAAGAAGAACTGGTTCATTCCCTAACCTCCAACCTACTGTTCTTTGATGGAGAAGTAGAAGGGTGCAAATGCAATTTTTTACTCATTGTTTTACAAAACAGCATAAGGCTGAGGCAAAAAAAAAAAAAAAAACAGCATTTCAATTTTACATGCGAACACACTTACATTTTTACTATAGATTTAATAAAGAATAAAAATCACAGCAAAAAACGCATGGAATAAAACACGCTGTGGAAAAAAAAAGGGGGGGCCTTTCTGCAACGTGGGCCTCAGCCCAAAAGTGAGCAGTGGGGAATGACGTTTGATTGTCTCAGAACAGGATTCACAGCTGTGACATCACTCGATACGTCATTGAACTCAACAGATGGGAGGAAAGGTCTGGAAATACACAAGCTAGTCTTTGTTCACATCTGCATTGTAGTATCTGCTTTAAAATAGAATTCTATGCAGTGCAATTTTCCCTGTCAATTTCTGGCTGAAATGCATCTTGAAAACATCTACAACTATGATTGGGATTCTATTATATGAGATGTCTGGTTTAGTGCCGAACATTTTGAAAAATGTTTCTAAATCAGATTTAAATTATTTTGAAATTGTGCAACTTGATACAGTAGAACATACAGTCATATGAAAAAGTTTGGGCACCCCTATTAATCTTAATCATTTTTAGTTCTAAATATTTGGGTGTTTGCAACAGCCATTTCAATTTGATATATCTAATAACTGATGGACACAGTAATATTTCAGGATTAAAATGAGGTTTATTGTACTAACAGAAAATGTGCAATATGCATTAAATCAAAATTTGACCGGTGCAAAAGTATGGGCACCTCACCAGAAAAGTGACATTAATATTTAGTAGATCCTCCTTTTGCAAAAACAACAGCCTCTAGTCGCTTCCTGTAGCTTTGAATCAGTTCCCGGATCCTGGATGAAGGTATTTTTGACCATTCCTCTTTACAAAACAATTCCAGTTCAGTTAAGTTTGATGGTCGCCGAGCATGGACAGCCCGCTTCAAATTATCCCACAGATGTTCAATGACATTCAGGTCTGGGGACTGGGATGGCCATTCCAGAACATTGTAATTGTTCCTCTGCATGAATGCCTGAGTAGATTTGGAGCTGTGTTTTGGATCATTGTCTTGCTGAAATATCCATCCCCGGCGTAACTTCAAATTCGTCACTGATTCTTGTACATTATTCTCAAGAATCTGCTGATACTGAGTTGAATCCATGCGACCCTCAACTTTAACAAGATTCCCGGTGCCGGCATTGCCCACACAGCCCCAAAGCATGATGGAACCTCCACCAAATTTTACAGTGGGTAGCAAGTGTTTTTCTTGGAATGCTGTGGTTTTTTTGACGCCATGCATAACGCCTTTTTGAATGACCAAACAGCTCAATCTTTGTTTCATCAGTCCACAGGACCTTCTTCCAAAATGAAGCTGGCTTGTCCAAATGTGCTTTTGCATACCTCAGGCGACTCTGTTTGTGGCGTGCTTTCAGAAACGGCTTCTTTCGCATCACTCTCCCATACAGCTTCTCCTTGTGCAAAGTGTGCTGTATTGTTGACCGATGCACAGTGACACCATCTGCAGCAAGATGATGCTGCAGCTCTTTGGAGGTGGTCTGTGGATTGTCCTTGACTGTTCTCACCATTCTTCTTCTCTGCCTTTCTGATATTTTTCTTGGCCTGCCACTTCTGGGCTTAACAAGAACTGTCCCTGTGGTCTTCCATTTCCTTACTATGTTCCTCACAGTGGAAACTGACAGGTTAAATCTCTGAGACAACTTTTTGTATCTTTCCCCTGAACAACTATGTTGAACAATCTTTGTTTTCAGATCATTTGAGAGTTGTTTTGAGGAGCCCATGATGCCACTCTTCAGAGGAGATTCAAATAGGAGAACAACGTGCAATTGGCCACCTTAAATACCTTTTCTCATGATTGGATACACCTGGCTATGAAGTTCAAAGCTCAGTGAGGTTACAAAACCAATTTTTTTGCTTCAGTAAGTCAGTAAAAAGTAGTTAGGAGTATTCAAATCAATAAAATGATAAGGGTACCCAAATTTTTGCAACGGTCAAATTTTGGTTTAATGCATATTGCACATTTTCTGTTAGTACAATAAACCTCATTTCAATCCTGAAATATTACTGTGTCCATCAGTTATTAGATATATCAAATTGAAATGGCTGTTGCAAACACCCAAATATTTAGAACTAAAAATGATTAAGATTAATAGGGGTGCCCAAACTTTTTCATATGACTTGTATATATATATATATATATATATATATATATATATATATATATCTGTATGCAACAATCTCAAGGTTACAAGTCCATCTCCCGAGATCTTGATGTTCCTTTGTCCACAGTGCGCATCATAATCAAGTTTACAACCCATGGCACTGTAGCTAATCTCTTGACGTGGACAGAAGAGAAAAATTGATGAAAGGTTGCAATGCAGGATAGCCCGGATGGTGGATAAGCAGCCCCAGTCAAGTTCCAAAGAAATTCATGCTGTCCTGTAGGCTCAGGGTGCATCAGTGTCAGTGCGCACTATCCGTCGACATTTGAACGAAATGAAACACTATGGCAGGAGACCCAGGAGGACCCCACTGCTGACACAGAGACATAAAAAAGCTAGACTACGTTTGCCAAAATGTATGGAAGTAAGCCAAAATTGATCTGGGAAAACGTCTTGTGGACAGATAAGACCAAGATAGAACTTTTTGGTGAAGCGCATCATTCTACTGTTTACCGAAAATGGAATGAGGTCTACAAGGAAAAGAACACAGTACCAACAGTCAAATATGGCGGAGGTTCAAAGATGTTTAGAGGTTGTTTTGCTGCCTCTGGCCCTGGGTGCCTTAACTGTGTGCAAGACTTCATAAAAACTGAAGATTACCAAAGGATTTTGGGTCGCAATGTAGGGCCCAGTGTCACAAAGCTGGGTTTTTGTCCTAGATCATGTGTCTTCCAGCAGGACAATGACCCCAAACATACTTCAAAATGCACCCAGAAATGGATAGAAACAAAGCACTGGCCAGCAATAAGTCCAGATCTAAATCCCATTGAACATCTGTGAAGAGATCTTAAAATTGCTGTTGGGAGAAGGCACCCTTCAAATATGAGAGACCTGGAGCAGTTTGCAAAAGAAGAGTGGTCCGAAATTCCAGCTGAGGGGTGTAAGAAGCTTGTTGATGGGTATAGGAAGCGATTGATTTCAGTTATTTTTTCCAAACAGTATGCAACCAAATTTTAAGTTGAGGGTGCCAGTAATTTTCTCCAGCCCATTTTTGTAGTTTTACGTTAAATTATATCATTTTTTGCTTTTTTTTTTCCCCTCTTTTTTTGTGAAGTTCCATTATACACAAAGGAAATAAACGTGTATAACAAAACATGTGTAATTGCAATAATTTTCTGGGAGGAATACTTTATTTTCTGGAAAAAATTCAGGGGTGCCATAGTCATTCAATTATGCCGTTATGCTACTATGTATTTATATAAAATGGATACCCGTGTACTTTTTATTTTTTGATTAGCCATATTGTTTTTATTATAAGGAGTATTAGTATAAAAACAATAATTATGCAACCATTGTATAACCCTATAGGCTCACTCATTTGATTTGGTAAAAGTACTGTATCTTTTTGTACAGAATTTCTCTCCTCACTTACTGGATGGATTAAAAAATGAATATTCCAATTATTTCTTGATGATAATAAAAATATTTACCCTTTATCTAAGCTTATTTTTAAAAAATCCATTATCAGTTTTGTTATGTTTTAATTAATGTGTAAGCAAAAAAAAAAGCTCCATTGTGCTGTAGATCAAAAATGTGAATTCTGACCTTTGGTCTGTTTGATTTTGTACTGTTTTTATTGAAGTTGTTTATTTGTACATTTTGTGCTTTGTTGTTATAACCTTTGACCTGATGAAGAATTTTGTTCAAGTGCGAAATGTAAAGTCTGTACTGAATAGAAAAAATATTTTACTTGGAAAACATACTTTATATCCAGGGCCGGTTTTAGACAAAGTGGGGCCCCGGGCAAAATTAAAAGCAGGGCCCCAAATGCTGATATGCAAATAACACCATCGTCTTCCAGTGGCAACCCCTATAATAAAGCCTCCTTTCTGTCAACAAAAAAGTAATGACAAGCCCCATTTTACCACACACAATTCAAGTGAGCATCTTTGTTCCGCCTAATAGATTTTTGCACGCAGTCATCAGTTATTATAGCACCTCCTTATAAATAATAGTCCCTGCTTATAAATAATATTACACCTTTATCAGTAATAGCGCCCTTATAAATGATAAATAGTGCCCTGTATCAGTAATATTCCCCCTTATCTGTAACAGTCACCCCATAAAAATAATACTGCTCCCTTATAAATAATATCCCTCTCATAAATAATAGTTACCCTTACAAATAATAGTCCCCATTATCACTAATAGCCCCCTTTATAAATAAACCCACTTAACAATTATACCCCCGTTATAAACAGATCCCCTCTTATAAATAGCTCCCCCTTATAATGGATGCCTTATATACAGTATAATAGTTCCCCCCTTAGAAATAATAGCCCATCTTATAAATAATAGTTCCCCTTTTTAAAATAGCCCCCTCATATTTAAGTTTCCCAATTATATATAGTAACCCACCCTTATATATAATAGTTCTCCGTTATACAGTGTCGGACTGAAGGGGGAATGACATGGCCATGGGGCACTACACGTATGTGCAAGATTATAGTGAGGGAGCTGTGATGCAGACATAGCACACTGGGCTGCCAGCAGGAATTTTGAGCCCTTCCCCCACAGTATAATGCTCCACATGGTATATAATGCTCCACAGTATAAAATGCTCCCCTGAGCCCTCCAGTTTCCCCACATGATATATAATGCTCCACAGTGGCCCCACACAGTATAAAATGCTCCCCTGAGCCCCCCCTATAGTGGCCCCACATGGTATATAAGGCTCCACACAGTATAATACTCCACAGTGTCCCACACAATATACTACCCCTTAGTGGCCCCAGATAGTACAATATGTTCCCCAGCAGCCTCACACAATATAATATGCTCCATACAGTATAATATTCACCCCACAGTGCCCCCCAGTATAATGCTCCACAGTGGCCTAACATAGAATAGCATGCTCCACAATGGCCTTCACACAGTATAATATACTCCCCAGAGGGGTTCCCCCAGTATAATGCTCCACAGTGGTCCCCCACAGTAAAATATGCTGCCCACAGTCCCCCCAGTATAATGCTCTACAATGGCCCCACAGAGTATAATATAATCCCAAAAAGCCCCACACAATATAATACACTCCACAGTGGCCCCACACAGTATAACAGGCTCCCCACACTGCCCCTTCCCCCCAATATAAAGCTCCAGAGTGGCCAATAGTATAATATGCTCCTCAGAGGGCCCCCGCTAGTATAATGCACCACAGTGCCCCCACCCCCAGTATTTTGCTCCATAGTGGCCCCACACAATATATTATGCTCCCCAGAGTGTCCCCCCAGTATAATGTTCCACAGTGGCGCCATGCAATATAATATGCTCTGCTGATGCCCCCCCCAGAATAATGCTCCACAGTGACCCCACTCAGTATAACATACTCCAGAATGGCCTCCACATAGTATAATATACTGCCCAGAGAGGTTACCCCAGTATAATGCTCCACAGTGGCCCAAAACAGTATAATATGCTCTCCAGAGACCCCCAGTATAATGCTCCACAGTGGCCCCAAACAATATAATATGCTTTCCAGAGCCCCCCCAGTATAATGCTCCACAGTGGCCCCACATAGTATAATATACTGGAGGGCCCTCTCTGGAGAGCATATTATACTGTGTGGGGCCACCATGAAGCATTATACTGGGGGAGGCTCTGGAGAGCATATTATACTCTTTTGGGCCACTGTGGAGCATTATACTGGGGGGCCCTTCTGGATAGCATATTATACTGTGTGGAGTCACTGTGGAGCATTATACTGGGGGGGTCCTCTGGAGAGCATGTTATATTCTGTGGGGCCACTTTGGAGCATTATACTGGGGGGCCCCTCTGGAGAGCATAATGCTCAAAAGTAACCCCACAGAATATAAAATGCTCTCCAGAGCCCCCCCCCACATTATAATGCTCCACAGAATATAACATGCTCTCCAGGGGGCCCCCTCCCCAGTATAATGCTCCAGAGTGGCCCAAAACAATATATACTGTATGCTATCCAGAGGGGCCCCACAGTATAATGCTCCAGAGTGGCCCAAAACAATATATACTGTATGCTATACAGAGGGGCCCCCCAGTCTTCAGACCCCAGAGTATATCGAAGGCCCAGGAAAGGTAAGGGAAAATAACAAACAGTTATACTTACCTTGTCTTAACTCTGCTGGGCCTCCTTGCACTGCTCCGCTATCCCCGCCGGCGCTTCCTCTTCTCTGCGGCTGACATCACGCGTTGTGGACGTCACCGCTGAAGCCTTTGATTGGGCCTCAGTGATTACGTGAGGCAAGCTGTCAGCATGCCCCACGTGATCACTACGGCTGAGGCCTGGCCTCAGCGGTGATGTGCGCAAAGCCAGAAGATGACGTCGGACGCAAGGACAGGTGAGTAAAAATGTTTGTTATTTTTACTCACCTCGGAAAGGGGCCCTGCGGCACATGACACTGGGTCCCTTTCTGTTATTGATATGGCCGGGCCTGACTCCGGGAGTCATCAGGCTTCGGTTCCCGGGGGCCCCTTTGGGGACGGGGCCCTGGGCAGTTGCCCAGTTTGCCCCCCCCCTAACGCCGGCACTGTGTATATCTCCTGAATATTCTTCATCTCAGTGCCATCTGAATTCCTATCCAGCTTTTAGGGAGGCTCAGTGTACTCTGTCTAAAGCCTCTTCTTCTGTTTTCAAGGAGAGCAATAGAGAATCAAAGCAGATTGTTTTAATCAAATTTTTGAAAAATCTTGCCCTGTCTTAAGTCTGATGATTTTTAATAAAAACTATTGGTAATTTTTTATTATATGTGGTAATATGTCATCCCGAGAATGCTAGTACAGGTGCATCTCAATAAATTTGAATATCTTTGAAACATTCATTCATTTCAGTAATTCAGTAATACAATTCATAATCAGAGTCTTCCATGATTGTGTGTCCTACTGAACCAGACTGAGGGATCATTTAAAGGCTTAGGAAACCTTGGCAGGTGACACTGAATTTATAATACTTAACTTTTTTACAATATTCTAATTTTCTTAGATTTTGTTTTTCATTACCTGTAATTCATAAGCAACATTTGCAAAAATAAAACACTTGAAATAGAGAGATATGGGCCTAACAGTTCCTTGCCCAATAGCAGTCTTAGTTTAGGAAGAATAATTATTAGTGTATGTAGCATTTTCATGGAAATTTTTCATCATAAATAGCTTAATTTAATGATGAATACTTGTTTGATAAATCAAATAAGTGATTTATTGGATTTTAATGAAGATTTTTATATGTAAATGTCACATATAGTTATATCTTTATTGAGTATCTCTTTGTAGTAATTAGTTAAAGGGGTTGTGCCACAAATGACACTTATCTCTTATCCACCAAATAGGGGATAAGTGTCAAATTGCTGTGGGTCTAATAACTGGGACCCCAGCAAACAGGAGAATCAGGACCTGAAAGTTCCTCTGAATGCTTTACGTGAATAGAGGTCAGGTGTGCATTCACTTCTTTGGGGTTGAGGAGAACAGGGGGGGAATGTCATTTGTGGCAAAGACCCTGTAAGTAATGAAGAAAGATACTGCATCTTTTAGACAATTACTATATTTTTTGGATGATAAGACGCATCTGACTATAAAATGCACGCCAAGATTAGGCAAGAAAAATTAGGAAAAAAAAATCATATTAATTTAACCGTCCCTGGTGGACAAATTGAGGAGAGGGATTAATATCACTAACTGGTATGCTAGGTAATATAAAGGGGGTTATCAGTAGAGATGAGCAAAGTATTCAAAAATTCGATTCGGCAACTAAACTGCGAATAAACAGCTATTTCCTGTCTGCAGAGAGTCGGGGTGGGCGGCAAAATTGCGGAAGCCCTTGGATGCCACGGTCATGTTTCTCTCTCTCTCTCCAGCACGGACAAGTTTTATTCATGTGGAAGGATCTGCTAACAAGCAAAGACACGTCTACCCAATCACATCACTAGAGAATATCATGTATTCGTCTGATGTCACAAAGGTCCTTACTAAATATTCTTTACCGCAAAGCATCAGGAAAACCGGACTCCATGTGAATCGAATATTTCCTGAAATTCGGATCGAATTCCACTTCTGCAGCTTCGATTCACTCATCTCTAGTTATCAGCTAATAGACTGCTCCTGCTGCTCCCAAGGGGCACACACCCAAAAAGCCCTATTAATGGCCTCCACATGGTATAATGTCCTATTGGTGCCTTTACACATTATAATGCAATATTATACTGTGTGTCAGGAACAAATGGGGCATTATGTGTGACAGACATTAATGGGGCTTTATGTTATGTGGGGGCACTAATGTATCATTATACTGTGTGGTGGGCACTAATAGGGCATTGTACTGTGTGATGGGCACTAATGGAGCATTATAGTGTGTGGATGCACTTTTGGAGCCCTATGCTGTATGATGGGAACTATTGGGGTGTTAGACATTGTGGTGGGAACTAATGGGGCATTATATTGTATGGGGGGCACTAGTGAAGAATTATACAGTGTGAAGGCCACTAATGGAGCATTATAATGTGTGGTGGGCATTAATATGACATTATACTGAATGGTGTGCACTATGGACCATGATACTGTGTGGAAGGAATTAATGGAGCATTATACTGTGTGGTGGGAACTAATGGAGTGCCCCCCCCCCCCCGCTGGAAATGGACACAGGATAATGGTCAGTGAACTTTACTTATGTACTTTATAATGGCGGCAGCAGGGAACGGCAATTGTCCCTGCTACCAGGACAATAGCAATGTACTCTCTGCAGGCAGCAAGGACGATTACTGATACCTGCTGCTGTTATTCTAATGTATGAGGCTTATGGGACAGCGGCCAGGAGAGACACTTATGTGGGTTAGGGTCAGGAGCGTGAGTTTGATTTTTCAAGAGTACTATAATATTTTGCTAATTTTTTTGTTCCCCTGGGAATTAAACAGAAATAGAATTCTTAATTCTTTATTTTCTTAGCTGCCAGAAATGGGTTGATTTAGATTTGTTAAGGTGTAGGCGATGCTGCATAACTACATAATGTATAATTGGAAGCAAAGTTTTTTAAATTCAGAAACTATTTTTTTTAGCCCAGGTGTGAAGGATCTCGCCTTGCCAAGCCGCTTGGTACACCTGCGACCAACCTCCTTTACCTCTCACTCACACACTGTGAGCGGACCGCGTCATAAGATAATATGAAACGAGCTTTTTAAATTTTATATATTTTTTAACCCAAGTGGGTCAGTACTACGCATTAACATATACAGGAATATATGTCAATTACCAAGCAAAAATAATATGGATAAAAGTAAAGTACAGCACATCAAATAAAAAGGGAAATAACAGATAGAAAAAATATCGGCACAGGTTTGTAGTCAGTTTCTATGAGCACATCTGGTAGGCCTCAGGGTCCTTTCTTCAGCAAGTTACAAAAGCATGTCAGTCCTGCATGCTCGCCCGACTCAGAAGAACAAAAGAATCGCCTCTCCTTGTAGTATAAACCTCCATCCTCCCTCCCCCACACACCCTGCAGGACCTACGAAAAGGGTGAAGTTTGCCTAGCTAGAGAAAGATCTGTGTCTGCGGTTGAGCTGGGGGAGTCGCTTGCCCTCCCTCCCCCATGGCATCTGCTATCCAGGAGGTAATAAAAACTGCCTGGCTGGCTAGAGTGACCATCCCCCATGGTATTCACAACTTAAAAATGGCAATCCTAAAAGTAGGTGGGAGTGATATGAGCAAGTGAAAATACATTTCCAAGAAAGATATGTACCTGAGGTTCTGTTCATCACACCTCCCCCTTTTAGAGCGGGTCGGGAGGAAGGAGGACCCTCCGTTCCTCAGAGGGTTGTGATCCGTCACCACAGTGAAGTGGCGCCCATACAAGTAAGGCTGCAGATGCTGCATGGCCTAAACAGTTACTAGGCATTCCTTCTCCACCATGGCGCGGCAGAAGCTTCCGACTGAGGTACTGCATCGGGTGTTCTTGCCCCGCTGAGTCAATCTGGCTCACCACGGCACCGAGACTGTAAGTGCTGGCGTCAGTCTGTAGTACAAGCGGACGAGACTCATTGTATGCTTGAAGTACAGGTACGTTCACCAGGGCCGCTTTCGGGGCCTGGAAGCAGTGCTCTCAGGCAGCCGTCCACTGGACGGTTTGCGACAATTTCTTCTTGGTGAGGTCTGTCAAGGGAGCAGCCAGAGCACTATAGTTCGGTACGAACTTCCTATAGTACCCTGCCGTGCCCAGGAAAGATATCACCTGTCGCTTGGTCCAGGGGGTTGGCCAGGACGTGATTACATCCAGCTTTTCAGGGTCTGGTTTTAGGGTTCCCCCACCTACCCGGTGTCCCAGGTATTGAGCCTCACACATTCCCAGCTGACACTTTTCCGATTTGATGGTCAAGCCCGCACGGTGGATCCACCCCAGCAGGTGCGCCAGGTGCTGTAGGTGTTCCTCCCAAGTGGAGCTGAAGACGGCGATGTCATCCAGGTACGCAGTAGCGAACCCTTCGCATCCCAACAGCAGGGAGTTGACCATCCGCTGGAAAGTGGCAGGGGCACTCTTCATGTCGAATGACATGACAGTGGACTCATACAGTCCGAAAGGGGTAATAAAGGCTCCCATGCCTGGAGGGACAGGGGGATCTGCCAGCTCTGCCTGGTAAGGCCCCGGCTCAAGTCCATGATGGACAGATACGGGGCCTTACCTAACATGTCCAGTAAGTCGTCGATGCACGGCATGGGGTACGCGTCATCGACGGTAACCACATTGAGCTCCCTATAGTCCACACAGAACCGGGTAGTCAGGTCCTTTTTGGGCACAAGGACTACCGGTGAAGCTCACGCGCTGTGAGAGGGCTGAATCACCCCCAGTTCCAGCATCTCGTCAATCTCCTTCTGCATCTGGCCTGTACCTCTGAGGAGACGCAATATGGTGACCGCCGGATAGGGGCATGATTCCCAGTGTCCACATGGTGGATGGCCCATTCAGTTCTCCCGGGCTTTCAGGAGAACAGACCAGGGAGGGGGCACAGAACCTCGTTCAGTTGGGACCTATGGGTCTCAGTCAGCAGGGGGTTCACCTGGGCCTCCTTGTTGGACCCCTCCTCCCTAAAATGAGCGAGCAAGTCAACCAGGTCTTCCTCTTCCCCCTCTTCTAGCAGACTGCACACCGGAAAGGCACTAGCTTCCCGGTCATGATGATCCTTCATCATGTTGACATGGAAGACCTTATGCCTGTTCCAGCCTGGGTCAACTGTGACCAGGTGGCTGACGCTGTTGACCTGCTGGTGCATGACGTATGGACCAGCCCACTTGGCCTGAAGCTTGTCCTGGGGCTCAGGGACTAGGACCCATACCTTCTGCCCCGGCTGGTATGTTCTCTCGCGGGTATTCTGATTATACCAGCATTTCTGGTTGGCCTGAGCCTGGACAATGTTGTCATGCACCAGCTGTGCCATAGTCTGCATTTGGTCACGGAATCGCAGGAAATACTCCATGACTGGCACACCTTGGAAATCTGTTTCTCGTTCCAAGGACTCTTTCATGCAATCTTGGGCCCCACGTACACGCCTCCCATACAAGAGCTCGAAGGGGGGGAACCCTGTCGAGGCTTGAGACACCTACCAATAAACAAACAGCAGGTGCGGGAGATAAGGCTCCCAGTCACACCCGTGGGACTTGACTAACATCCTGAGCATCTACTTCAGGCTGCCATTGAACCATTCACACAAGCCATTGGTCTGTGGGTGATACGGGCTGGACCCCAGATGTTGCACCTCTGTTACCTTACACAGGCCTTGCATCAAGGCAGACATGAACTGGGTTCCTTGGTCCATGAGCATCTCTCAGGGAAACCCAACATTGGAGAAGATGCCTACCAGAGCCTTGGCCATTACATCAGCCTGGGTGGGGGACAGAGCGACAGCTTCCGGGTATCTAGTAGCGTAGTCTACTACTGTTAATATGAAATGTTTCCCGGTGCAGCTGGGAACGGACAGGGGTCCAATGAGATCCACAGCCACCCACTGGAAAGGCTTGGCTATGATGGGCATAGGTGTAATTGGGGCCTTGGAGCCTTGCCCCGCCTTGCCCATCCTCTGACAAGTGTCACATGAATGGCAGTATTTAGCTACATCTTTCCCCATCTTGGGCCAGTAGAATAAGTGGCTGAGGCGAGCCTTGGTCTTAGCGATCCCCAGGTGGCCTGCCAGTGGAATATCATGAGCAATCCGCAACAACTGAACCCAGTATGGTTGGGGTACCACTAAATGTTTCTCCCTGAGCTGACTTTCCTTTCCCTTAGTGGGGACCGTTTTCCGGTACAGCAGTAAGTTAGGGTGCTCCCCACCCCATATTGGGACACCATGGGTCCTAGATCCATTCCCAACAGTACATTAGCAGGCAAATCAGACATCAGTCCCATGTCCCGCATTCCTTTTCCCGCACCCCAGTCCAGATGGACACAAGCCATGAGTACAGTTAAACGTTTGTATCCAATACCCCTCAGGGTCAGGGTTTTCCCAGGAATAATACTGTCCAGAGGGACCAAATCAGGTTGCATCAGAGTAACATCTGCCCCAGTGTCTCGAAATCCCATGACCACTTTATCTCCCACAGTGACCTGTTGATGGTTGGCATTGGATTGTGCCCCCACCCTCCCAACCAAATACACTGATGAACCACCTGCTGTGGCTTGGGGAGCAGGGGATTTCTTAGGGCAGTTGGGGCACTCCGCCTTGAAATGTCCTGGCTGGTTACAGGCATGGCACTGCCGGACCTCCCCTTGGGGCTTGGAGAAGGTCGCCGGGGCGCCCAGAGTTCTGGGGACAGGGGAAGTAGAGGGGCCACCCGGGACAGAGTTTGTCTTACCCCACTTGGAAACAGGAGGTTGTGGGGACCTACAGCCTGCAGAAGGGCCCGCTGGGCAGTGTTAGTCTTATCCCTCCTCTAGCCGTCGCTGGCAGGTTTTCGCGACATCTGGTTGGTGACATAACGATCCGCCATTCCTGCAGCCGCATGAAGGTCCTTGGGTTCTCTGTCCAGGAGGTACTTCTACACCTCCTCGGTGAAGATATTCAAGAACTGTTCCTGGAGCATAAGATCCGCGAGGTCCTCTCTGGTGGTGGCGGGCTTTCCATCCGTCCACTGCTCATCTGGGCCGCTACATCCTCGTGGCTCTCCATAGGTTTTTTCTGCAGGCCCCGAAACTTTAGGCGGTACACCTCAGGGGTGAGCTGGTATCTCCGGATCAGCGTCGCTTTGACGGATTCATAATCCTTGTCCTGGTAAGTTGGTAAGTCTGTATAAGTATCCAGAGCTTTTGCCCTCAGCCGGGGAGCCAGGTAGCGGGCCCAGTCTGTCTGTGGTAGCTGGTACTGTCCGCACACCTTCTCAAATCCCCGCAGGAAAGAGTCCAAGTCCCTGTCTAAGACTGGAAAGTCCTCAAACTGGGGCCTTGGTGCTTGGGCTCCTGGAGTTTGCACAGGGGCAGATTGTGCCTGCTGGGAGATTTCCAGCCTTCTTAGCTCAAGCTGATGCTCCCACTCGGCCTGCCATTCCTGGGCCTCCCTCTTGGTCCGACGCTCTGCAGCATCCCTCTCCTGATATTGGAGGATCAACTGTAGGCGAGCGTTAGAGTTATTGGGGCCTAGCTGCTGCAAGGCCGTTTGCAAATATAAGTCCATTTGTGAACCGAGAGCAAGGCAGGTGGTTTGGACTCCGCAACCAGAAATGAACGCACACGCGGTAGTTCAAGAAAAAAATATATATTTACTATAAGTTAATAAAGGCTAGTTAAAGGTAAAATGACAGGGCTAAAGACAAGCAAAATATACAATATAGCATGAACAATTTCAAGGCAAATTCTGCAATGGTTTCTACTTTTACTCTGTCCACTTCTGCAGTATGGACACTGAATGAACAATATACTCAAAACTATCCCTAACTGACCCTGACTTCACATTTGGGTGCACCCCCTTTTCCCCAGTGGTCCAGGTGGACCGCTTACAGTCCGTAGAAGCGCGCGGTGGGGCCCAAAGTCGGTCCTTTCTTTTATAGTGAAGCGTCCTCTCCTCACGGTTATCAGGATCTTGGGAGAAATGAAGTCCTCTTTAACAGACAGGGAAACCAACTGAATGCAATGTAATCCAACAGCAGATTCCACTCAGCACACTGACAGTCCTGCCGAATCCATACACTGAGCTGGGATGTAAAGCGGGATTTAGCAGGTGCCGTCCAGTACATCAACAGCACTGCGAGTCTCTATCTGTGGTATCCATATACACAGTCACAATGTCAGTCTCACTGATCAGCCACTGAGCACAGTTCCTTTCACGTGGACTCACTAGTCCTGTTGTCTCTTTACACTCTGTTTGTCTCTGGACCAAGATACAGCTTAGCTGTACAGAAAAATCTCCACACCAGTTCAATACAACACTTGCCAAGATGGCTGCTGCTCTCTGTCTCGTCACTTCCTGCTTCTCTGCTCACACTCTGTCTGCAGAACAGGCAGGCTGACATAAAAGGGGGGGGGGTCTCACTCCAGCATCATGTCACAATTACAAGGGCTGCTGTCTTAAAGGAACAGAATCACAGAAATACATTCAACATTAACAGTTTATACAGACAAATGAAGCTTAAGACAACATTGGCTGTCTCTTACATATTCCCCCCCCACTTTAAGATTGGCAGTCCCTGCCTATGACTGTATATCCAGAGGGTTGTACTTTTATGCACAGGGTGGTAGTATACCGATGTATGGCAGGCCAAACAAACTCATCCTGCGCATACCGAACAGGGGGAATACCAGCATTTGGCCTAGTGGTCCGTCTGAGGACCGGTGGTATATTATGGGGTGCTGCAGCTATGGGCTGAGAAGGACCAGCGGATTCCGCACCAGAGGGGGCACAGGCCGGAGATACAGTAGTCACAGGTGGAACATCCCCAGGAGCAGGGATCGGCCAACAATCATCCTCCTCGTCGGAGGCCCATTCCGCACCTCCATTCTCTGACTGTGGGAGCTCATTCACATTGGCAGGCCCAACGTGATTTGTCCCTTCAGAATGACACAGGCGCAACATATTTCGGTGAAGTACTCGAACACAATCAGTTCCTTCTTTCTGGACCTGGTACACTGGCCCATTCGCATACTTGCGGCCAACAACACGATACGGCAAAGCCTCCCATCTGCTTTCCAATTTCCCTTGGGGTTTCTTGACACGAACTAGCACCAGGTCGCCTGGTTGCAATGGTGCTTCTTGCACTGGGGTCTTATCAGGATGGGGATGTTCTTGCAGGCGCTGCCGCACCAATCGATGGATCGTCTCAAGTCTCTGCCGATGCGCCCGCACCCAAGAGGTTGGATCCCTCGGAGGGAACCCATCCACATCATTCAACTGTAATTCTCCTATACTTCGCCCAGACCGCCCAAAGAGAAGTGTATAAGGAGAGTACCCCGTTGTAGAATGGACCTGATTGTTGTAGGCCCACACCATTTCAGACAAGAACTGAGGCCACTGTAACTTCTTGTCTTCCTCCAGAGTCCGCAGCATCTGTAGCAGAGTTCTGTTGAATCTTTCACAGGCCCCATTTCCCTGAGGGTGGTATGGAGTCGTGTGCGACTTCTTTATCCCGTAGATACGTTGAACTTCTTTCATTACGTGTCCCTCAAAGCAGGCGCCCTGGTCGGAGTGGATGCGTTGGGGGCACCCATATACTCGAATGAAATCTTGGCACAGAGCACGAGCTGCTGACTCAGCTGTCTGGTCCTTGGTGGCGGTTACCACCGCAAATTTGGTGAAGTGATCCACCATTACGAGGCAATACTGGTGTCCGCTATTGGATGGGCCCACCATTAGATAGTCTATCATGACGATTTCTAAAGGTTCCTGGGTCACGATGGTTTGCAGGGGAGCTCTCTGTTCTATTGCCTTATGGATCTCACAAGTTCGACAGCTGCGGCATACTTCTTCGACCATTTGACGAAGACCAGGGCAGTAAATCAGTCGCTGTAACCAACGAAAGGTCTTCTCATGACCAAAATGTCCATTCTTATTATGAGCCTCAACTGCCAAGGAGCGAGCCAGTTCACTAGGCACCACAATTTGGTATCGAATGTCGATCTCAGAAGGTAAATAGACCTTTCGGCATAGCACTCCATTTTTCATCTCCAACTTTTCCCACTGACTCAAAACAGATAATATCTCACGTGTCAGTCGTTCTCTTTCCTCTCTACAGGGCTTCTGGCCTTTCTCAACACACTTGATCATCTGCGCCAGCCCCTCATGGGTCTGTTGTATCTGTGCCCATTCCTGTCGTGAGGGACCAAAGAAAGGAGCCATTTCAGTCCCCTCCATCTCAAACTGATTAGTGGCGGTCAAGGCCTGTGAAAATCTGCTGAAATCGGGCACCTCCACATGCTCCAACTCATGATCCACGTCTTCTGTGGGGGTCTGGGCAGTTACCCTAGAAAGTCCATCAGCATTCTGGTTCTCTGTCTTGGACCGATACTTAATGCGGTAATTGAATGTAGACATTCGGGCTATCCACCTCTGCTCTAACGCCCCGAGCTTGGCATTTTCCAGGTGAGCTAGTGGGTTGTTGTCAGTCAGTACTAAAACTTCAGCACCGGTCAAATATTCAGAGAATTTCTCGGTCATGGCCCATACCAGTGCCAACAGCTCCAATTTAAATGAACTATAATTCTCGGGGTTTCTTTCAGAATCTCTCAAAGACCGGCTGCCGTACGCTATGACCCTCTCCTGGCCATCCTGAAGCTGGGAAAGCACTGCTCCAAGACCATACAGGCTTGCATCTGTATATAGCTGGAACGGCAAGTGGTAATCAGCATATGCCAAGATTGGGGCTGTTGTCAGTGCATCCTTCAATGCCTGGAAGGCTTGTTCCTGTTCAGGTCCCCACTTCACGGACCGGTTCTTTGGACCACCGGATGTGCCTCGTAGGAGAGCATTAAGTGGTGCTGCTACCTTGGCGAAATCCTTAATAAACCGTCGATAGTAACCGGCTACTCCAAGGAACGCCCTCACTTCTCGCAGGGTAGTCGGTATCGGCCAATCTTGAACAGCCGCTATCTTGTCTCTTGATGGTCTCACCCCTTCTCCTGATACGCGGTGACCCAAGTAATCAATTTCAGATTGGAACAACCGACATTTACTGGGTTTCAATTTGAGCCCATGTTCCCGCAATCTTCGAAATACTTGCCCCAACTGGTGGAGATGGTCTTCAAAGGTCGCAGAATACACTATAATGTCATCCAAGTAGATGAGAGTGAACTCAAAGTTGAAATCACCGAGGGCTTCAGCTGCATTGGAGTTACTTTCCTTACTTCCTCCGGAGTCACATAGATGTTAGCCAGCAGCCTCCCTGGGGTCAGGTCCACACTCTGGTCCTGAGTGTTTACACATCGAAGTGGTACTCTTCCATTGCGAACTATTGCCAAGGAACGGGCCACTAGCGGATCAACACCTCCTTCGGCTGCCTGCAGTGGTTCTACCAACACAGCTATGCCCTCTAGTTTCCGACAGGTGCCTACGGGCATGGACACTATTGTCTCCCGACTGGGTGGCAGTGTAACTTTTGTATGCAAAGGAACTGAAATTCGAGCCAGAGGACGCTGTGCATCTGAACTTTTCTGTAAGCCACATGTCCGGATCAGCCGCTGGAAAGCTGTTTGAGTAGGCCGATGGGTGGTGGTTTCTTTCCAATAACCGTGACCTTTCTTTTCAAAGAGGATCTGATCTAATTCTTTTAACACATTCATCCCCAAAATGACAGGGACCTTTACTTCATGTGACTCCTGTACCACCACAATGCCTTTCCTACCTAGATCTTGGCCACATACCCGGACATTCATCCAGGCCACTCCCACGACCGGAACTGGTAACTGGTTAGCTGCGACCACTCGTACGAATGTATGGGGATCATATTTCACATGTTGCCGGAAGTACCGTTCATAACAGTCTCTACTCAAGGTCGTTACTTGGGAACCCGTGTCAATCATCCCGGTAACCGGAATACCCTCCATTTCCACCTGTATGACAGGACTTGCAGCGATCAGGTCATCATCAGGGCATTCTCCCCACATAGTCTCCTTGTCAGTCTCCCCTACTACACGCCCTTCAGCAGCAGGGGACTTCAGTTTAACGGCGGTCTCTCATAAGTTTGTCGCTGCTCTGGACATCTAGCAGCAACGTGGCCCATCCGTCCACACTCCCAGCAGCGTATCCCCCGTCGTTCTGGCCATCTGTTTGGGCCCCTTCGGTAAGCCCCTTCGATTTCTCCTGAGCACTGCACTAAATGATTTGGACCCCTTCGGTAGGTCCTATCCTCACCCCTCCAGCGGGGTGGTGGGTGATTCTGACTTGCTGGGTGTGGATGGCTCACCCTTTCATCTCCAGTCTTCTGGAAGTCTGCAATTTTCATAGACTGCTCATCACAACGAGTGTGCAAGTGTTCCATTTGTTCTTGCAGTTTCTGCATTACTGTGAGAATTTCTTTAACCGTCCCTTTTTCTACTGTCTCTGAGCCAGAACTAGCCCCCTGTGACAAAGTAACTCCAACTGCGGTCTGCGGCCTCGGGACCATACTATTGGCACGGGAGATGGCCTCTACCTGTACATCATGGAATTTAGCATCAGTCTCTCGTCGTATAAAATCCTGCATAGTCACAGTTAAACTGCCGTCACGTATCCCCAGGACAAACTGGTCACGGAGAGTCCGATCAGGGTTACAGAAGGCTGGCGAGCCCCCTCTTTCCTTCCTTTGAATATCTCGGAGCAGTTCTTGTAGGGCATTTGCATATTGGGGAAGGCTTTCATTCTCCTGTTGTACCCTCTGGAAGAACCG